>CM035407.1:117434278-117444278 GCA_020310875.1 Ceratopteris richardii | reverse complement strand
ATGATAGAGATGCTTAGACAGATGCACTTATACCTATGTGTATCAAACGTGCCATTATCCCTCACATTCACTCCTACAAGACAACAAAGTATGCTTGAGATACACTTATAACTTTATACCAAACAACAAATGAGGCTCGCGTTTCTTACCTTTGAAAAAACTTAGAGAGTGAGCATATGAAAGAAGGAGATTCTATGGATATGTTTTTGACAAAGATCAAGGATTTGAAGGAGAAGTTGATTTTGCTTATGAAATCTTGCTAGATAGTTTACGTGTGCACACTGTTCTTAACATTCTTCCGGATTCATATTAAAGTTTTTTCCCTTTTTTGTTGCAAGATGATCAGTCTAGGTAGAACATATCAATTATGCATGTTGCATATCAAGCTTTCTTAACTACTCAGAAGGGCAAAGTTAAATGGAGCTCATCTATTAGTAAGCAAAAATATGTTAATGCTAGAAAATCGAATAAGGAAGACAAAAATGAAAAGAAAATAGGAAAGCATAAATGATTTTGCAAGTATTATAAAACAAATGATCATGTCATAAAGTGTTTTCCTAAACTGGCTACAAAAGAGACAAAGAAGAAATAGCTTGGAATAGTTGTTTTATAGGCCTTTACACCTAAAGTTGAGTTTGGTTATCTTCTTGAAAATGAAATATGGGCATTTTGACCTATGTTGTCATGATAAGTGTATGTTTGCACTAGACTCAAATGTTTGGTACTTTGATAGTGGGGCAACCAAACATATTACCTTGAAGCATAGTTTCTTTAGTTGACTTGAACCTGCCTCTACAAGGAATACTATCACATGTGCTAACAACTCCTCTTATAATGTAATAGGATTTGGTAAGAACACTCTGACTATTGCTGATCATAATTTCTTTCACAATTTTAGATGCTTTATATGTGCAAGGGATCAAGAAAAATCTATTATCAATTTTAGCATTAGACAAGACTAGTTTGGTTTTCAAATTTGTTGATGACATATTTATAATTCATTATCTCTCAAATGGTGATGTTATTATTGCTTATGGAATTTTATGTCATGGGTTGTATAAGGTCATAAACGATGCAAAATGTATGAATGAGTCAGCATGTGGAAAAAAGTTCTTCAATGGTCCTAGTGTATTCACACACATCAATACCTAAATATATCAATACGTACTTGGGATTTAGTACCTTTGCCAAAGAGCAGGAAAGCTTTACCATGTATAAGCTAAAATTCACATCAAATAGTGCTTCTCCAAAGTATAAAACATGACTTGTTGCAAAGGCTTTTAAGCAACAACATGACATTGATTTCGAGGAAATCTCTTCTCCGATAGTCAAGATAGCTATCATGCACGTTGCTTGGATTCGTTGCAATGGAGGACTTAGAGCTAGTCCATATGGATGTGAAAATTGTTGGTGCATGAAAACCATTGGACAAAGATTTAAAGTCAAAAGAAGAAGCAAAGATCAATACATGAAGATTGGAGTTAAGAGTATAATCAGAGAATAAAGGCTTGTATATATATGTATATTAAAAATGCTTATACTTTTGTAATGGTCACGAGTTTGTCTATAGTACCTATATATACAAGTAGAAAATTTGGGGCATGTATGAGAGATGATGAATTATAAGTTGTGAGAACCATTAGGCACTTTAGAAGTGAAGTGGACATTTCTTATCATTCAGATGTAAATTTTCTAAGTAAAAGAAAAAAGTTGCACCCGATATTTTGTTGTGTTCTCCTTCTATGCTTGATCATTTTAGAAATCCTTTTGTATATGTCTAATTCGATATCTAATGCTTCTATGGTTAAGAATTGAGAGCCTAATTGTAAACACGCTGAGAGAATTATGTGTAGGAACATTTTTATGTGAAGAAGTGATGAGTGTCTTCTAAAACAGGTGCAATCTCGATGGTCAAAGAATTGATCATATCTTAGTGCATAGTGTAAAGTTTTACACAAATGAGGAATCAAAATCTAAGTTGGAAGGTAAGCCATCTATGGATAATAGCATTTTATTAAACGGGTTGTAGTTTGGGAGAACCATGCATTAGAATTTGCAGGTGTCAAAGTCGACAATACAGGAAAACAATTTCAGACATAGATCTACTGAATCTTTTGAGATGATTTAACTTGTAGAAGGTGTGCAATATATAGGGCACCTTGTACAAAGTTTCATAAAAAACTTTACACATTTGATGAGTCAATGAGTGATTTATGTGCAGTAGACTTTTCTAAGTAGTGACTCTCTTCACAGTTAGTTCAAAATTTTGATAATCTGGTATTGGTCCTACAAATTGGTAGAGGTTTTGAGTTATTCTTGATACAAAAGTTTTCTAACATCAAGAATAGCTTGTTCTTTTGGAGATTAACACTCTCCATCAATGGTATCAAAGCAAGAATCATCAAAATAGAAGAAAGGAGGACCGCGACTGCTGCAGTCATACAGAAATTGACATTTGAAGGTTCAAAAGGTGAAAGCTTAAAGGGAAAGCTTGAGAAGGAGGCTTGAAGCTATCATGGAGATCAGAAGGAACTTCATTTGAAGTAAAGGTACACTTATTCCTCATAAAGCTTGAAGAATTTAATACACAGGTGAAGAAAGTATGGGAGATTCTCTTCAGATAGAGAAATTTGATAGAGAAAACTATCCAGCTTGGTCAATGAGGATGGAATCTCATCTTATGAGCAAAGACTTGATAGGTTACATCACAGATGAAGAAGAAAAACCACAATTCAGAGATCCTAGTGTTCCAACTAGGGATGAACTTTCATATTTGAAGACTTGGATGAAGAGAGATGCTCAAGCAAGGAGCACTATCTACATGGGAGTTAATGAATACTTGCTACCTCATATTAGAGGACTTGAAAGTGCAACTGGCATATGGAATGCTTTGGAGGAGCATTTCCAAAATGCTAAAAAGTCAAGGAAGGCATCTTTGTGCATAGAGTTCACTACATTTAAAAAGAAAGCTTCCCAATCCATTTATGATTATGTAACAAGGATGAAGGACATTGCAGATACATTAGGAGTAGTTGATGAAGATATTGAGGAGGATAAATTGGTAAGGCAAATTCTCATAGGTTTGAGAGGAGACGAGAAATGGAAGCCATTCATTTTGTCTACTGAATTGTCACTAGATAATTTCACTCCTGATTTAAATCAATTGCTAAGACGCATGCTAACTTTTGAGAAGGATGTCAAAGGTGATGGTGATAAGAGTGCAGGTCAAGCAATGTATTCAAATGATAAGAAGAAGAATAGCAAAGGCAAACAACAACAACTGGCCAAGCCAACTTCCTAAGAGGAAGAGGAGGTGGCAAAGGTAGAGGAAGAGGCAGAAGCAATAAAGATGGAGCCAAAGCTAGCTGGATTTGTGGTAAGACAAATCATTTAGCTCATGATTGTTGTCATAATAATTAGAATAATGGAGGATATAATCAGAACTTTAATTCAAGAGGAAGAGGTGGTAGAAACCAAAGAGGTAATTTCAGAGGTAGAGGTAGTAGAGGTTACTTTGGAAGAAATGCAGGTAGAGGATTCCAAAGTAAATCCTACAACAATACCTACTACAATTATGCTTCAGATCAGAAGGAGGATTCAACTTTGATTACGAATGCAACTTGTGAAAGACAAAGTGAAGACCAAAGAGTTTTCTACATTGACTCAGGGTATAACAACCACCTGAGTGGTAATATAGCCTTGATGACTGATTTGGAAAATAAGGTAACTAATCATTTAGTTCAAACAGGGGATAATACAAAGCATAATGTGAATTAAATTGGATCAATGAAGGCCAAGGATGGAAGTACTCTTCTGAGTAAGGTTTTGTATGTTCCCACAATTCCAAAGAATCTGATAAGTGTAGGGAAAATTGTTGAAAAAGGTTATGAAGTAAGGTTCACTAATAATGGAGTTTTTGTGGAAGACCCTAGCAATGGGTATAAACAAATTGTTTCAAAGAAGAAAGAAGGAAGACCCTTCACATTGAAGATTCAAGGTAATGTTGGTCATGCCTTGTTCACTTACGGAGGACAGAAGATATGTGAGTTAGATCTTTGGCATAAAAGACTTGGACATTTCAATGAAAGAGGTATTAAGGATATGGTTAACAATGGTTCAGTGCTTGGATTGCCTAATGTTGCAGGTCAACATATGACATACAGATGTGAAGCATGTCAATTAGGTAAGGCTCATAAGCAATCATATTCTAAACATGGTTTCATGTATTCAGAGAAGCTTGAGTTGGTACACATAGATGTGTGGGGACCATCAAAGGACTACAGTATAAATGGTTCAAGATATTATGTGATTTATGTTGATGATGCTACTAGGTGGATCACTATATATGTGATCAAAGGTAAATCAGAGGTATTCAATACATTTAAACATTATCATGTGTATGCAGAAAGAATCACAGGTCAAAAGTTGAAGAGACTAAGGTCAAATGGAGGGGGAGAGTATTTCTCTAATGAGTTCAATGATTACTTATGGAATGCAGGTATAAAAAGGGAATTTACTTGTAGGTATTCTCCTCAACAAAATGGTGTAGCAAAAAGGAGAAATAGAACTCTTGTTGAGTTTGCGAGATCAATGATGAAGGAGAAAAATTGTCCAAATTATTCGTGGATGTACCATGTAAAGCTTTGCAGGGTATGACACCATATGAAGCTTGGTGGGGAAAGTGACCTACCTTAGATCATTGCAAATTGTTTGGATGTTTCGCTTATGCATATGTGCCATCTCAGTTGAGGCATAAATTGGAACCTAAAGCTGAAAAGTATGTGTTCATTGGATATGATGATAAGAAGATGGGTTATAGGTTGTGGAGTCCATCCACAAAGCAATTCCTTGTATCAAAGGATGTTACATTTGATGAGCAAGGTTCTTGGTATGTAGGTACAATCAATAAAAGTGATGAAGAAGTTTCGAATCAGAAGAAAGGTAAATCAAAGATTCAGATATTTGATGAAGAAGAGAACAATGAAGTACAAGTTGAAGTTGAAGAAGTGCTAAGGTTTGATCCAGAATGTGATGAACCAAAAACTTCAAGAAGTGGAGAACTTAGAAGGTCATCAAGACACAAACGGCAACCTACAAGGTATAGCTGTGAAACTTCTTTTTTGACTACTAAAGATTATGCTTACATGGTGAAATCAGATGAAGACCCTTCTACATATGAAGAGGCAAAAGGTAAGGAAAATTGGGAGAAAGCTATGCAGGAAGAGTATGATGCATTGATGGAGAATGAGACTTGGGATTTGGTTCCTAAACCAAATAGTCAGAAGATCATTGGGTGCAAATGGGTCTACAAGACAAAGAGGTATGCAGATGGAAGTGTGTCTAGGTATAAAGCTAGACTTGTTGTGAAAGGGTATGCTCAGACATATGGTATAGACTATGATAAGGCCTATAGTCTTGTGGCAAAGATGACAACCATAAGGACACTCATAGCCATTGCTGCATGTAAAGGTTGGAGATTGTGTCAATTAGATGTGAAGAATGCTTTTCTTAATGGTTATATTTCAAATGATGTTTTCATGGAAGAACCACAAGGATTCAGAGATAAAAGGCATTCAGAATATGTATGCAAGCTCAAGAGAGCTTTATATGTTTTGAAGCAAGCCCCAAGGGCATGGAATTATAGGCTTGTGAAGTTCTTGAAGGAACTTGGTTTTCAAGTATCTAAAGCAGATAGTAGATTGCTTGTCAAAACAAGTGATAATGGGTTCATTTACATGTGCATATATGTTGATGACATAATTCTTACAGGAACAGATGAGAAGGGCATACAGATTCTCAAGAAACAAATGGAGAAAGAGTTCAAGATTAGTGACTTGGGAGACTTGTCATATTTCTTGGGCATGGAGATCTCATATACTCAACATGGAGTGTATGTAACTCAAGAAAGGTATTTGAAGAACTTGTTGATCAAGTTTAAAATGGAAGATTGCACGGTAGCACCTACTCCAATGGAGGTGAATCACAAATTGAGCAGATATGGAGGAGAAGAATTCAAGGATATGAAGCTATATCAAAGTCTGGTTGGTGTTCTAATCTATGCAACTCTAACTAGGCCTGATTTGTCCTATTCAATTGGAGTGTTGCCTCAATTCATGCATTGTCCTAGGAAAGAACATTGGGTTGTGAGACAAAGAGTATTGAGATAAATTAAGGGTACACTCAAGGAAGGTTTGTATTATGGTTTTACATCAGATACAAACATCAAGATATATAGTGATACGGATTGGGCAAGTAATCCTGATGATAGGAGATCAACATATGGATACTTGTGTTATGTGGGAGATAAGTTAATCTCTTGGTGTTCTAAGAAGCAACACACAGTTTCTTTATCATCTACAGAAGCAGAGTATAAAGGTATGGTTGAAGTTGGAAAGGAAGTCATATGTTTGAGGACTCTCATGAAGAGTTTTGACATCATTCAGAGTACACCCACTATTCATGGAGATAATATGAGTTCATTGTATCTAGCTGCTAATCATGTTTTTCATGCCAGGACTAAACACATTGAGATTCAATATCACTTCTTAAGAGAGAAGGTGATTGACAAGGAGATTCAAGTCATAAATACTTCAACAAAAGATCATATTGCAAATATGCTAACCAAAAGCTTGGATGGACCAAAGCTACAGAGATTCAAAGACATGGCAAGTATAAAGAAGATGGAGAAAACCTCAATTGATGATTGAGGGGGAGCTCTTGGTGCATGAGAACCATCAGTTGATGTGTTAGACAAAGATTTGAAGTCAAAAGAAGAAGCAAAGATCAATACATGAAGATTGGAGTTAGAGTATAATCAGATAATAAAGGCTTGTATATATATGTATAGTAAACATGCTTATACTTTTGTAATGGTCACGAGTTTGTACATAATACCTATATATACAAGTAGAAAATTCAGGGCATGTATGAAAGATGATGAATTAGAAGTTGTGAGAACCATTAGACACTTTAGAAGTGAAGTGAACATATCTTATCATTCAGATGTAAATTTTCTGAGTAAAAGAAAAAAGTTATGCCCGATATTTTGTTGTGTTCTCCTTTTGTGCTTGATCATTTTAGAAATCCTTTTGTATATGCCTAACTCCATAGTTAATGCTTCTATGGTTAATATTTGAGAGCCTAATTGTAAACAGGCTGAGAGAATTATGTGTAGGAACATTTGTATGGTGTTCAATCTCGATGGTCAAAGAATTGATCAGATCTTAGTGCATAGTGTAAAGTTTTACACAAATGAGGAGTCAAAATATAAGTTGGAAGGTAAGCCATCTATGGCTAAAAGCATTTGATTAAACGGGTTTTAATTTGGGAGAACCATGCATTAGAAGTTGCAGGTGTCAAAGTCAACTATAGAGGAAAATAGTTTCAGACATAGGTAAATTGTTTGGATCATTTCTCAAGATCGAATCTTTTGAGATGATTTAACTTGCAGAAGGTGCACAATATATAGGCAACACCTTGTACAAAGTTTCATAAAAAACTTTACACATTTGATCAGTCAATGAGTGAGTTATGTGCAGCAGACTTTTCTGAGTAGTGAATCTCTTCACAATTAGTTCAAAATGTTGATAATCTGGTATTGGTCCTACAAATTGGTAAAGGTTGAGCTATTCTTGATAGAGAAGTTTTCTTACATCAAGAATAGCTTGTTCTTTTGGAGATTAACACTCTCCATCAAAAATTGCTTTCTTGCATGGAGGTCTTACATATGAGATATATATGGAACAACCAGAGGGTTATGTAGTTCTTAGAAAAGAAACTCTAGTTTTTAAGTTGAAGAAGAGATTATATGGACTTAAACAATCCTCTAGACAATGGTACCAAAATTTTGATACTTTTATGAAGTCTCAAGGCTATTCTCGAAGCAATGAGGATCATTGTCTCTATACAAAGAGATGCTCAGATGGAAGCTTGATATGCTTGATACTTTATGTCAATGATATGTTGATTGATGTCAAGAGCTCTTATGACCTTTCAATTATTAAAAAGAAGTTGAGTGAGATATTTGATATGAAGGATTTAGGGGATGCCAAACATATTCTTGGTATGCGCATTACTCGTGATAAGAGTAAAAGATGCATATACTTGTCTCAAAGTGAGTACATGTACAATGTACCTCACAAGTTCAATATGCAGGGTGGAAAGGCAATGAGCACACCTTTACCCACATATGTGAAATTGAGCAAGGATGATTGCCCCAAATCAGATGAGGAAAAGTAATTCATGACCAAAATTCCTTATCAGTCTGATGTCGGTAGTCTCATGTATGTTATGGTAGCTATGAGACCAGACATTGCATTTGTAGTGGGAGTTGTGAGCAGATATATGTCTAATCGTAGAAAGAAGCATTGAGAAGTGGTCAAGATGATTTTGAAATATCTGAGTGGCACTAAGGAAAAGAGTTTATGCTTAGGTAGAGGGAAAGCATCCATGATTGGCTACAAAGATTTTTATTATGTTCGTTGTGTAGACAATCGTAAGTCTACATCAAGGTACATCTTTCATTTTGTTGGAGTTTTTATCTCTTGGAGATCTCTTCTTCAAGAATGTATAGTTGTTTCCACCAGAGAAGTAGAGTATGTTGCAGCAAGTGAGGCATTTGAGGAAGCATTGTGGCTTTCTCATCTTGCTTGTGATATGGGTCTACCTCAGCATGTACCTCGTTTGATCAATGATAGTGAGAGTGCCATTGCATTGGCTAAGAATCATGTATATCATGCAAAGACCAAGCACATTGAGGTGCGATATCACTTCATCACAAACTTCTTAGCCATTAAGTGCAGTATTCTTGAGAAGTTTCATAATCGAGATAATGTTGCATATGCTTTGACTACATCTCTACCACATTATAGCTTTGGGCGTTGTTTTCACTTGCTGGGGGTTACTTGATTCATGATCTTACAGAGTTACTTGCATATTGTGTAACATGCCCATCAAGTGGGAGGTATAGTTTGTATACTTACACTCAGGCTCTCTTTCTCATTCTTTGTTTTTCTCCCATAGTCACTTTGGCCATATTGGCATTTACCTAGAGATTGTTACTATTAGTGTCCATGTGAAAGGTCAAATGGCTGTCAAAAACTTATGTATATGGTATTTAATAAAACATATAGTGGCGAGGTCAACCACAGATAGCAAGTTCGATTGCATTTGTATGACCTAAGAAATCTATGTTCGTGATTTGTGTACTATGTATTTTTCTTGTATATTATGCACTCCCTCTGTGGAGTGTTATGTGTGGTACCAGAGTTCGGGTTTCTAATGCAAGGGTATCATTGCACAGCTCTTGACAAAGAGATTTTACCATCATGCATCACTATAGAAATACTTCACTTTTTGTGTGGAGATCCCATAGATGAGATTTATATGGAACAGTGCAATTCTTGATAAAGAAATTCTAGTGTGTAAGCTTAAGCAAACCTTGTATGGACTTAAGGAGTCACCTGAACGGTGGTGTCAAAAGTTTAATGCATTCATGAAGTCCCAAGGCTATTCCAGAAGCCATGAGGATCATTGTCTCTACAATAGGAGATGTTTAGGCAAAAGCTTGATATGTTTGATACTTTATGTTCATGATATGTTGATTGCCAAGAAGTCCTCAAAAGACTTCTCTTGTTAGGGGAGCACTAGATTGTGCTCTCTCACTACACTAGAGAAGATTTTGGAACTATACTTCTGATTACAAGAACACCCACGTAGGGAAAATTATACAAGAATATGTGATTGATACAAGACATCCCACAACTTGGGCTTGATAGGTATGAATAACTCGACTAGAGATGATACAAGAGATCCCACAACCTGGGATTGTAAGTATGAAACAAGATATAAGGATTACAAGAATTCCCTTCAGGAGATGAACTAGATACAGGAAATAACTCGAGAAGATCTCCTGCTATGAGATTACAAGAGGACAATACAGGATGTCTAAAAACTAGACTAGACAAGACTGGAACAAGGAACAAGACAAGAACTGGAACTG
>CM035407.1:117331778-117429278 GCA_020310875.1 Ceratopteris richardii | reverse complement strand
AAGTGATCCACAAGGACTTGCCATAGTCCCAAAATTATACAGAACTCCAAAATTCATTAGACCAAACAGCTCAGATAATGCAGTTGGAAACACAGACCATAAAGATCCATATCCTACTGCAACAAAAAGGATTGCCACGTACAGGCTCCCTGGAAGGGCAGTAGCAAACAATACATGTCCCAGAGCCATGCACACCTGTGCAATGGCTAAGAGCATAGTACGTGGATAACCATAATCCCTGTGTCAAGAAAACCATTTTTATCTTCAGTTCAGTTCGAGCAGACGATATACATTAGACCATAAATCAATGAAGATATCTATCGTAATGTATGATCCATACCAAAAATATGATAATAGAAAGAAATTTCATTTTTGTATGGCAAAAATGACCAACGAGAAGGCCACTTGCCTTGTCAAAATTTCAGATATATAACCTCCTCCAAGCCGACCCACGAAGTTCCAAATATTAACCATAGACACAAAAACCTGGGCACTTGTATAACCCTGAGCCTCTGCCACCTGACCTAAATTATTGAAGGCAGTGATTCCAGAACCCATGCTAAAGAGGATAGAGAAAAAAAGTAACCAGTAATTCAAACTCCTAAAAGCCTTCGACAGAGTGATCTCTGAAGAACCAGTTGCTGCTGAAACATTGTTTGGACCTCTAGAAACCTTTGGCCCTGCAAGAAATAAACAGATCTTTCAGACATTTACACATTACAAACAATTCACAGCATGCATGGCTGTATGCATAAGTACCATCAAAAAGTGCAGCGTTACTCTGTCCATTCACTTGCACCTCATTTGCGAAGTCATCAGATGCCTCACTTGTTGCTCCACCATATTCACTTTCATCATCATTGTCAATATCATGATTATAATCTTCATCGCCATCATATTTTTCATCTTCACCCTCATCAGCACTGATATTGTCCACTAGAAGTGGTTCTTCCAAATCAGTGTTAGCCTCTTTCTCTCCTCTTTTGTATAACCAGTTGGCAGTCCTAGGGACTGCAAGTGGTAGTAGCAACATGCCGAATAATACCACTGTCAAGATTATGTTGATGGCTTTGCTTACAGTCAGAAAGTCCTGTACCAACGTCACACAAAGCATGTATGCACCTACCAACAATGCAGCCCCACATAAAAGCTGAAACTTCAGGTCATCATTCTCACTTCCCTCTGGGTTAAAATCAGTACCAGATCCCATCATTAAAATGAATGGCCCAACAACCACTGTTGGTCCAATTGCTATTAAAAGAATAAAGCTAGTTGTATCAGGTGCAAGAAAGCTAGCATATAGCTGATTGAAAATGGCACCACATATCCCAGTGAAACCTTTGAGGAGACCAACCGCAGTTGCTTGATTGGAGGGAAAATTAGATAGGCAGGCAATAAGTGCTGCTGTATCAATAAAGGTTGAGCCATTCGTTCCAATGTATATTATAATACAAACCTGCAAAAAGGGAAGGAATACTGATCCCACAAAAATTGGATATACTGAAACTCTTGAGTACACATCTAACAGAACGAAATTGGTAGAATTCATAAACAGACACAAACCAAATTCTACCTTTCCGAGAAACATAGGGCTTGTAAGTTTATCTTTTTTCCTTAAATCATCATCTGATAGATAAGTTGCTTTTTCATTATAACAACTCGCAGTCAAAGTTGTCAGAAGTGCACATCTCAATGACGTCCAATTCTTGCCTCAAAAAGTGCTTTTCTGTACCAAGCAAAATCTTTGCATGTAATGATTTGAAGTCAGTTAATAAATTCAATATGTATCCAGACATCTCTCCGGAACCAGATATGTGTACAATACTACTCTTCTGGTCATCCCAACCTTGAAACTGAGAAGTCATCTAACACAGATCCACAAATGCACGAACAAGAACATGGAGGGTTCACAAGTCTCACTAAAGTCAGATTAGTGAAAAAGGACTCAGATTATGACACAGTAAGCAAGTCAACTGTGTGATTCACACCCACTGAATGTGCCTCTCATACATCAAGCATCAATAGGGATTCTAAAGGAATATAATGATTAATGCATTCAAGTGAAGATATCTTTTTTCTTGTTTGCACTTCTGGATTTTAGTTTACAGTGAAATCAAGACAGCTCAACATCTTGATGCTCTTTGAACTCATTGACATGAATCATTAGTCTAGTTTTCAATATTGGCTGGTATACAAGAAGTATGAGTTGTCAGGTTGTGAAACAGTTATCATGCTGATGTCTTCTAAAATAAATGGCATGAAGCATTCAGTGAGATTTTTGGCTATGCTGATTAACTTTTGTAAAAGAATGTATCAATTCTGTGGCTGCAAGAAAATAGATGCAGATTGTTTCTTAGATGATGAAGCATGCAAGAATAGAAAACTTGAAGAAGGTAGCTTGCTGGTCCTCAGCCCTTGGAGATTGGACCTTAAATACACAAGGATGATCCCTTACTTCTGAGCATTCAAATACTTATCAGGCTATATATTGTAATTAAATAAAACATGATCTACACACCTATTCGGAAGTGCATATGGAGTACTACAAAAATTCTAGGAGACCATTAAACACCTCAGAAGTAGCAGAGTCAATCAAAATTGAATCCCTATAGTGAATCTATTTAGCAGGACGAGTTGAAGAAACCTACTCTTTTTTCTAGGTTCAATCTGTAACATTAAAAAAGCACATGCTGAAGGAGTCTAACACCATGTCGATAAATGTATTGCGTGTAATTTTCTTGTATTATAATACTTCTTGAGCCGAGGAAATTGTTGAGGAATATCTGAATATCAGATGAAGTTGTTAAAGGAAACTTGGAAGTTGAAATAAAAATGAGACCACGAAAAATCAAATATCGGCTGAAGCTGTTAGTTTTCTCTCACCTACAATTGTCCTTTATTATGAGATCCCAAGTTCATCGAAAATGTCGATTTCTTAATGGAATCCGAGGGGGAGTGGAGTTAGTTCCTTCATATCTATGCAAGACAGAGAGGGTATCCTAAATATGGTCTACGGATATGATGCTGAAAAACAAAAGATCACTGTGGAGCAACTATCAGCCATGCGATCCATAGAAAAAACCGCCAAACAGTTCTATGTCTGTACACGCCAAATCTTCAAATGATCGCTGAACTAAGTTAGATTGAGAGCTTACACGTATCGATTCCTATAAGCAAGCATTTCAATCGTTTATGTCTTGCTTCATAAAGCGTGCTCTAAACACATTTAATAGCTAGTTTTCTATATGCAGAAGACAGACATATGCAGCAAATATCTCAACATAAAACCAAATGCAGGAAACAGACACAAAAATACGACCAGAACGAGTGCACGTACCAGCCAAAAAGATACAGCGGGAATGGTATGGCTAGTGAGGAGCCAAAGGACTCCATAACCGCACAAGATGAGGGTGGTACCGATCAATGCGATCACCCAGCCGGGTACAACTCTACAGAGCAAGCCGGCAATGATGCCAATGTGATCTCCAAGGTCTTTAGCCACCGAAAGCTTGTTGATGTGCCGCTGATCGTAGCCGAGCTCTGTTTTGAGGGATCCTGAATAAGTGCTGAAGTCATAACTGAGCCCCGTGAGCGCCTCCATCCAGCAGGCTGCTATGAGAACTGTCCATCTGTTGTGTCTCTTCCATAAACGGGGAAAATGCCAGTGCATTGACTTCGTGGACACTCTAATCTGACTGTCTCTCATTTTCTGACTCTCTCTCAGCTTCTGACTCTCTCCCATCTTCTCTCTCTCTCTCTCTCTCTCTCTCTCTCTCTCTCTCTCTCTCTCTCTCTCTCTCTCTCTCTCTCTCTCTCTCTCTCTCTCTCTCTCTCTCTCTCTCTCTCTCTCTCTCTCTCTCTCTCTCTCTCTCTCTCTCTCTCTCTCTCTCTCTCTCTCTCTCTCTCTCTCTACCAAGAGATCATGACGAAGCTCTAAATCAAACGCCTGTTACAGTGTCTAGCGTACAGTATGGGGTTGAAGTACTCAACAACACACTAGATTCAGCTGCATATATGCATTGCGCTGTATAATTAAGAGCGCGCCCACATGCAACGCACAGTATCAGCATCAGGCGATTCTGGGAGAACTAGATTCAGCTGCATATATGCATTGCGCTGTATAATTAAGAGCGCGCCCACATGCAACGCACATTATCAGCATCAGGCGATTCTGGGAGACCTCTGGAGAACATTCTGAATTCAGCACACAGATACACAGAACAGCGACAGCCCAGTAGGCCGGACCATTGACTGTGTGAAACAAACCGGCGATGCGGTCAATCGATAGTAAGGAATCTCGGCCGTGTCCCACAGTTCCATCTCCTTTCGAGATTGGAGGCTTTTCCCCCTCCCCTAAAGGTCCTAACGATTTGTCTCCTGCTGTATGGTAGCTCTTGGGAATGAAAAGGCGTAGTCGACTGCTACTATTGGGACAGGATCCATCAGTAAAGTCGCTCCCTTTGATAGACTGTTGGAGATATTCTTAGTCTAGAGTAGCACATCTTTTGCTATGGACCCATATGGCCACTTGAAATGCCGTGGGCTGAGGAGTCCTTCGGGAATCTGGATTCGGAACCCTTCTGTAAATTTTATGTACACTTTTAAACTCGCGGAGTCGCGGACTCGCGGATCTGTATTATATCTACTGTTACATGCACAATACCCACTCGCTACTGCGTCAATATTATATTGTAATATAGATCGCCCATAACGTAATCATCTGTCGTGCAAAATCCCATATCCGCATTTTATGAATACAAATAGCTCTGATTAGCGCTTACTGTGAGGACGATTAAAAGTGTTAACCTAGTAGAGAACCCATTCTGAACTCTCGAGTAAAGGTTTTGATTTCCATTCTATCGCCACATATGAGAGGAATTGCGGAAAAGGAAAAGATTTCGGTGCCCATCAACGATAGAAAATCGCAACTGCTATTCATTATTTTCCTTTATAGGAATGGCCATTGACGACTCACAAGGTAAAATCGCAAATTCTGTTGCTTATTTTCCTCTCTGACTACGTGAGCCTATTTTTCAGCTCTAAAGAGCATATGACGCTGAGCTTTCCTTTTTATCAATTCGAGTCATGACGTTCAAAAATCAATGATTCCTCTCTGACTACGTGAGCCTATTTTTCAGCTCTAAAGAGCATATGACGCTAAGCTTTCCTTTTTATCCATTCGAGTCATGACGTTCAAAAATCAATGATCACCAGCAGCGCCGATTTTTGACCGTTCAGTCTTGACGTCAATTTTCATGGCTTTTCGTACATCATTGCACATTTTGCCAAGTTCTAGTTTATATCACGACATGACATTTTTGTAGCTCAGACGTTAGAACCTAAAACGGGGTATGATGGCACTTTTTTTCTTTTTAGAGGTTTTTTTCCAGATTGTATATATGTCTATAACCCGCATTTATCTTTGTACATTCACTTTGTGTTCCAAAGAATCAAACACGAGAGAAGAAAAGAAGTAAAGAGAAAAAGAGAGGAACAACAGACCCACAAATTTTGCGAAGAATATCCCATCATGGAGCTCTGAAAAGCTTTGTAGAGGCACTAAACAAGTCGTCTAGATGCATATTTCCTCAAGCATGTAATAATATCCATGTACAATAGTAGGATTTCATATATTTTTAGAGAAAGTGATGGTCCCTTGTGTGAAAGGATCAAACTTAGGGCACTTGTACTTAAGTCACTTGGTGACACAATTGTAAAGACTTTCGCCATAATACACTAGAGATTAACTTTTGAAATTGGTGTATCCTTCTTTTTGCTTGTGTATCTTCTTCTCCGTGAGCTTGTATGTGTGTTTGAGGCATGGAATGTATGCTTGTGTGTGTAAAATGTAGGGGGTCATTAGGTGTAGGTAGGCGATTTTGACACTTAGTTTTTAGGGTGTAACTTGGAGCAAAGTAGACCGATTTGATTGAAAATATCATGATTAGATATGTCTCATCGAGGGTTTTGAAATAAACCCACTATCAACCATATTCAAATATCATAGTTAGGAGAAATCCTTGATTTTGTGTCTGCTTCTACACCAAGTATCGTGACGCATGCTTGCATGTAAAAGGTGCTGCTTGAGGTGGAAACCCACTTGTACATGCATTACTTGACCCATTCCCACATCTATCATCACTAGAGCACACATTTCCATGTACTTGATCGGGTCGTACTCTCGATTTGATAATTTAATATGTGTGTATCAAACGACAACTATGTGCACTTGTTGGATATGTGATGGCTAGTTAGTCTCACTTGTCATGGGTTCACAAGACCTTGTGATCCTTATGCACATATTTTGGGCACCATTTTTGGGGATGAAGGCCTAAGTAAGGGTTCCTATGTGATGGTTAGAGTGTCATTGTGAAGATAGTGAACATGAAGAAGGAGTTCAATATCGTGGCAAGTCATTGATCACTTGCACTTGTTTTCTTATACACTGGTGTGTGTGTGTCTGTGTGTGTGTGTGTGTGTGTAAAAAGTTTTTAGGATTATTTTGGGATGTGGAGAAGTTACGATTTACGATGTAGAAGAAGTAGCATTGGAGTAGGTTAGGACACCCAAAACCCTAAAAGAAAAAACCAAAAAATTGTATTTTTTAGAGGTCACAAAACTTGGCCAGTGGTTAAAAATCAAAACCACATCCAAAAAATCCATTTGCAAAGTGCAAGTATCCTGGAGAGTGAGAGCTAGAGATCGGTATTGTTTAGCCTTGTATCACCTAGAACTCTAGGTATAGAGGGGCTTAAGTGCTAAAAAGTGAAAGGAAAGACCTTTGAGGTGAGCTCTACACCTTGGACACGTCATTTTCATCCATATGCACACATATAGGAAGAAACGACACATCTCGAATGTTGTGAAGAGCATTTGTAAGGAAAGTTAAGGAATTTTCATGATGTAGGTACATGAGGGAAGAGAGAAGTGTAGAAGGAACACACAAATCACTTTAAAAATTGAATTAGAGTAAGAAAAAGTCCAAGTGTTGCAACAATCAAGTTTGGCATCGTGATACCAAATTCCCATGTGTCACACATACCTGGCAAGTGTTGTGTATCATCGACGCCTTGTTGATAGCCAAGTATCGTGATACTTGAGTATCATGTATCATGATTAGTTAAGTATCATCACATGGTACTCATATATCAAGAATCGTGTGTCATGTTGAAGTTTGAGGTCTGTGAAAGCATGCGAAAAACACAAGGAAGAAGAAGAAGCTTGGAGCACAACAAAAGATGCGCTTAACCGCCTGCCAATGCCTGATACCTGGATGGATAAACTTGTTCATCTGAGAGATGGCAAACAGAATATCAAGCCGAGTTATGCATAAGTAAATTGTTGTGAAACTACATTCCATAAGGAACTAAACCAACTAGCAAGACTACCTCCAGTAAGAGAGAGTACGTATCCACCCATCAAACTCCACCCATATATATACCTCTAGCCCAAGGGGGTGCATGTCCTTGAGATTGGCCAAGTGTCCAGCCAAGTGTCCCTCATGTGAACACTTTCCCAAGGGTGATCACATGCCTTCTAATTTCCCAAGGTCTATCACATGCCTTCTAAATCAAATGAGGATTCTTCTCTCACGTACACACAAGGTGGCTCCTAGAGAAGCTTCTCCCAAGACTAAGGTTCCCACACCTTAGGATAAATCAAGCCTAAGGTTCCAACCATTCAATTGGGAGCTCATATGAATAAATACCTCAAGGGTTAAAACCAAGGCTTTCACCCAAAGGTTCAAGGCATGTTCCTAGGATAATTCAAGGGTTAGACCAAAGCAAACATACATCATATTCTAACCTTTAGAATATATATGTTTAACCTTATGAACCCATGAATTATACAACATTCTTCCCCCCTTTAACATTTTCGTCCTCGAAAATGTGTGTAGGTATAATATGTGAAGTATTCCCCCGTGCACCATGATCTATACTTTGAGCATGGTCATCTCTCTCTTTAGATTCATTTCTAGTAATTAGATAAGGGCTAATCCCTACCTTATTCTGAAAAGAAATGAGTCAAAATCCGTGCCCAAATCACTTTCTCTTAGTCCACCTGACATGCATGCCTTGTACCTATGGACTAGTGAAAAGGGTGGAGTTCTTTGGTGATCTTTTTCTTTTGGCACTTTCGCAAACCTTGAGCTCCATAAAATAATATATTTCAGTACACTTTGTACTTCCCTAGACATTTATATTTTTAGGAGTCTATGATAGATATCCGATTTCTATCTTGAAAGGACCAGATACTAGATTCATCTTCCACTATCAACAGAAAGGAGAGGAATCTTCAGATGTTCTAAACTTTTATAGTCCTTTTCAAATACAAATATACTTTACTTGTATTTGATAGAACTAAAGATAAGAACTTTGCAAAGTGGGTCTAGTGAGTCCCTACTAAAACATGCTCAATAAAATGAGGAGAAATAATATCTTCTCATTCCTTGGCAACTTCAGTGGGCTTATTTCAATCGTCTAGGTTTTCTTGAAATATAAAGTTCAAGTATTCCGAATGACAATATACCCTAACTATCTTGAACCAACTCTGGTTCATACTCGAGATAGTTATGTATACTAACCTCGAAGATCACCAAAGCTTTGCAAAGAGCTTACTAAACCAATTCCTTCAAATCCTCAAAATAATTGAGGAATAATGCTTCATCAAGGTACCTTCTAGATTTTCTATTGGATGGAGTTGAGATGTTTCAAGTTTTGAAGCTTTAGTTCCAAGGTCTTGCAAGAAAGATACCTGTTTCTAGGCATCATATCTCAGATCTTGCTAGGAACATTCTTGAATCACTTGTTTTCACCAAACATTCAAAAGAAGATCTTTTACAAATCACTCTTTCATTCAAGGTTATTATAATTGAATAGGCTTGACTTTACTTTTGGAGTTTAACTTGGTAAACTCCAAAATTCTTTATCTTCTTACTTATCCAAATTTATTGTACCATATAAGATTTGGCTATGCATTTTATTAATAAGAATGCATCTACTTAAAAGGATATCCTTTTCTAGGGTAAATGTCATGTTCATTCTATTTACCCTTTTGTTCATACAACCAAGTGTATTAAATTGGTTCAAGGAGGTACATTTCTACACCTCATAATGAACCTAAGACCTATATCTAAATGGTCTTATCTTTAAGGCTTATCCCAATGTTTCCTATTGGATCTTGAGTCTATTTTCTCTCTGGCCATCAGAGAAAATTCTCAATGGGAGTTAGTTCTCATTGTCCCATACCAGGGAGTTCTTCCTCCAATCCATAGAACTACATCCTTAATCTTTCCACATTCTTTGCCCTTATCTTTTCAATGCTCTCTGATCATTTACCATGATCATGAATTCCATCTTGGATCTCCTTGGCATCATTTTCATAAGAGCAAAGACTAAGGTTTCTAATGTCAATTAATTCAAAGGTCTATTTAGGTTGACCTTTGAACTTTACTTGGTATCGAACTATAAAAGGATTTGATCTTTTTTACCAATGTAGGCCTCGTGGAATATCCAACCATAAAGGGTTGGACATATTTGACCAATTTAGCTCACTTGGCTTTCTTAAAATTCCTCTAGCTAATTTAACATGAGATAAGATCAAGTCTTTTCCCCTTTAGATCCCTTTTTCAATGATATTTACCCATGGGATTTTCTTGGGATCTTCAATTCATACCTTCATGAGTTGATATCCTACTAGCTTAAGTCTTCAACATCATGTTGATGTTCTTCAAACCATTAACTATTCTCCTTTTAGGGATCAACAATTATATGTCACCCTTTTGACTTAAGCAAGTTGTCATGCTTAATAATCCAAACTTTGGATCCATCTTTACCCATTATCAATTACCATACCTTGGGTATGCTCAAGTCTTTGGCTTAGTTTACTTGCCAAATTGGAATTCTTCAATGAATTTCCTCCTTGCATCTTAGGCTCTTACTTTGTTTGAGATTTAACTCAAACACACTTAAGTACTCGGACATCCAATGTATTTCTTAACTTTCATGAAAGAGTTAAGGAATATCTTTTGCTTAGAAGTATCATATTGATGATACCTTTCTTCCCCCTTTAAGGAGTTTTCGTCCTTGAAAACTACAAGAAATTGATGTTCATTTCATTTCTTATCCAAATGGGAGGTTCATTAATGGTTAATCCTTGATTGAAAAAGCTCTCAAATATCCTTGAGCTTAAGCTTCCATTATCCTTAGGCTCAGTGTCCCATACCACTGAACCCACTTAAGTGATATTGTAAACCTAGATGTCCCATACCATCCGATTTACATTCACCTTAGTGTAGACAACTTTCGCTCTTACTCAGGGATTAAACTCCTTTCATTTTAGTCTTATCAAAATCTTTGTAAGTTACATTCTTACAGAGTCTTGATTTTGAAAAGACTTTTGAAAATTGTGCTTCCATTGAACTATTTCCTTGTTTTGATGCAATCAAAGGTATCTTTGTTTATGTCATTTGATAATAGAGCTAGTATTCTCATACTAGATATTATCTATTGACATAAGTAGGCATCTCTATCAAAGGATATAGTCAATCATAAGCTTTGCTAAATGGTTACCTTTTTAACCATCTTGATAAATTGTTTCTTACTCATAGAGCACATTTTGGAGTAGAGTTATTAAGAGTTTCTTTCAACCCTTTAATCTTCCTCTTCTCTAGATATGCTTAACGAGTTACAATTCTTCACTCTTGAAGCGATTTTCTCAAAGCTCCAAAAGGATCCTACCTCTTGTCAATGAAGGAAGAAGCTTATTGGGGAAGAAATGAATGCTTAAAAGGGTAAAATGGTTCAACATTTTTTCCCTAATATGTCATTTGAGGACATTCTCTTCCTCCTTTTACTGTGATCATTGTCCTCAATGATCAGATGCTGAAGTTCCTCTGAACTTCTTAACATCGTTCACAATGAAAAATTATCCCATGTGTGTAGAGTCTCATATAAGCTTCTAGTTTCTCCTTTGGATTTTTCAATCCAAGTCCTTATTACTACCATTTATGGTTTAATAAGAAGAGAAACTTGTTGGATTTGAAGCTTAAGTGCTTGGCCTTGCTGATCAGGAATGCCATGGGTATTATGGAACTTGGGGGTCCATAAGTAGGACTCGAAGTTTAAAGTTCCTCTTCCTAAGTTGTATTTTGTCGGCTTTTGAATTAAGCCAACATATAAAAAGCATAAAGATTATTGTGCATCATCTCAACACACCATTAAACTTTTATGCTTTTGACTTCATATGAAAAAGTCATTTTTCTGTCTTAAACCTTAAACTTACAATACTTGATTTCTCTCTCATGTCTCATTAACCCATGCATAAGTGATTCAATTCATGCATCAAAGTGTATGCCAAAAACATTTACATCTTTTCTTGAAGATGTTTAGCATGCGTAAGGTCCAAAAATTGAACCACTCTTTAAAGCATGCATGGAATTCTTACTTACTTGTATGCCCAACAATGCATTTAATTTTACCAAGACTTTAAAGATGTCTAAATGCATACTAGCATTAATATATGTACAAACCAACTATTATTGCAGTTATCATCATAAGCATTCTGGGAATGCCCAAATCTCTACCCACCTTCTCTATTCTGGAAAAGAGCTTCTTTACGTTTACCATATGCCATAAAGGATAAGTGCAAGTTTATGCAAAAATCATATAATCTCAATAAGAAAAAATTAAAAAGTGTTCTTTGACTTAAATGGATGGTTCCTAAATCCATTGTAATAAAAGTACTTCATGGATTATAAATGATGCATCCTTTGTATCACATGATGTATTGAATGCATGATAAATTCAGAGATGTGAAAAAGAAAGTACTTAGCTTCTATTGATACTTGAAGTACTTCCTTTTGATGAGGTTGAGAGAATGAAGATCGCACATTCCTCCAAGCTTCTACTTTGTCGTTCGTAGTATTTCCAATTGGAGAAAATAAGAACAGTATTTCTTTTCTTCTCGTAACTCATGTGGGTCTCTTCACAGTTGAAGCTTCATACTTCAGAATCATTGTAGAGAGTGAAACTATTATCCTCCTATTGGCAATGGAACATCATCCTTCAAGTGTTCTTGTACGTTGAGCGCATGAAGAATGAAAACGAAACACGTTACTTCAAAAATGTAGAAGTAAGGGAAGCCAGTGCGAGCGGAGTCAATCGGGCTATTTATCCCACATAGCTCATCAGAACCTAATTTTAGTGTCCATATATATCGAAGCGTGAATGCAAAAGCCAGCAAGCATTCCTCATCCTCTTGATATTCGAAGAGCGCGTGGGCAGGCTTGTGGTCTAGGCAGACACCTATGCAAGCCATATCCAGTTGGGCCTGGGTGGATTCACATTGCGTGAGTTTTGCAAACACGTAAAGCCCTCCTGAATGCACCCTTAAGAAAGCTTCGAAATACTCATAGAGAGAGAATTCTCGCCTTCGCGAGGATAATTAACTCCTGAGAATCCTCACAGAATGAGATATATCCGAGTGAGACTATTTAAGCTTGGCTCAAACCTGGCTTGAATACCAATGTTATGAAACTACATTCCATAAGGAACTAAATCAACTAGCAAGACTACCTCAAGTAAGAGAGAGCACGTATCCACCCATCCAACTCCACCCATATATATACCTCGAGCCCAAGGGGGTGCATTTCCTTGAGATTGGCCAAGTGTCCCTCATGTGAACACTTTCCCAAGGGCCTCCTGAATGCACCCTTAAGAAAGCTTCGAAATACTCATAGAGAGAGAATTCTCGCCTTCGCGAGGATAATTAACTCCTGAGAATCCTCACAGAATGAGATATATCCGAGTGAGACTATTTAAGCTTGGCTCAAACCTGGCTTGAATACCAATGTTATGAAACTACATTCCATAAGGAACTAAATCAACTAGCAAGACTACCTCAAGTAAGAGAGAGCACGTATCCACCCATCCAACTCCACCCATATATATACCTCGAGCCCAAGGGGGTGCATTTCCTTGAGATTGGCCAAGTATCCCTCATGTGAACACTTTCCCAAGGGTGATCACATGCCTTCTAAATCAAATGAGGATTCTTCTCTCAGTACACACAAGGTGGCTCCTAGAGGAGCTTCTCCCAAGACTAAGGTTCCCACACCTTAGGATAAATCAAGCCTAAGGTTCCAACCATTCAATTGGGAGCTCATATGAATAAATACCTCAAGGGTTAAAACCAAGGGTTTCACCCAAAGGTTCAAGGCATGTTCCAAGGGTAATTCAAGGGTTAGACCTAAGCAAACATACATCATAGAGAGAGAATTCTCGCCTTCGCGAGGATAATTAACTCCTGAGAATCCTCACAGAATGAGATATATCCGAGTGAGACTATTTAAGCTTGGCTCAAACCTGGCTTGAATACCAATGTTATGAAACTACATTCCATAAGGAACTAAATCAACTAGCAAGACTACCTCAAGTAAGAGAGAGCACGTATCCACCCATCCAACTCCACCCATATATATACCTCGAGCCCAAGGGGGTGCATTTCCTTGAGATTGGCCAAGTATCCCTCATGTGAACACTTTCCCAAGGGTGATCACATGCCTTCTAAATCAAATGAGGATTCTTCTCTCAGTACACACAAGGTGGCTCCTAGAGGAGCTTCTCCCAAGACTAAGGTTCCCACACCTTAGGATAAATCAAGCCTAAGGTTCCAACCATTCAATTGGGAGCTCATATGAATAAATACCTCAAGGGTTAAAACCAAGGGTTTCACCCAAAGGTTCAAGGCATGTTCCAAGGGTAATTCAAGGGTTAGACCTAAGCAAACATACATCATACTCTAACATTTAGAATCCATATGTTTAACCTTATGAACCCATGAATTATACAACATAAATCAAGCATCCAGTAGCCTTTTGAACATCAAATGCATCCCCAACATCATGAAGACTCAATCATAAACGTGTTTCCATAGGAGTGGTAATAGGTTTGTAGTCTTCAAGGCCAAAATGTTGCAATAATATGTCATTATATGTTGTTTGACACAATAGCTAGAGGCATGCAAATCAGCCTTAAAATTAGCAATATGCTTCTCATTAGGACTAATGAGTAGCATGTCACATAGACAATAGTGATCAGAAGCACATCGTTTGCATGCTAAACATATAAGATGCTCTCAGTTGGAATATTCTCAAAACCATGTGCAATCAAGTAGGCATGTATTTTTTCATACCAAGCATGTGGTGCTTGATTCAAACAATATATTGCATTTTTCAACCTACACACTTTGTTTTCATGCCTTTTCTGCACAAAACCATGGGGCTAAATAACATACACTTCTTCATGTAAGTCACCATTTAGAAATGCATCTTTAATGTCCAACGCATGTACATTCCAACGATGATGAGTTGCAAGTGCACAGATGCTACGAATGATGGTCATTTGGAAACTGGGTGCAAAGGTCTCATCAAAACCAACGCCTCTCTCTTGAGCATAACCTTTTGCAACAAGCCTAGCTTTATAACTGTCAACTATTCCATCAAGTTCATGTTTTAGCTTGTATACCCATTTAATGACAATGGCATTTTTTTGAGGAGGCAAATCAATAAAGACCAAGTACCATTCTTCATAATATCATCATATTTTGATTGCATAGATGCCATCCAATTTTTTGAATTTTTTGCTTCATCAAAGAAACGTGCTCGTTCTCATCACAACCACTAGAGGCAACCATAGCATAGCAATCGATGCAAAACAAGCACTGCGAGGGCTTGAAAGAGTATGATATGATAGAGGTGCATCTAATTTGCTATCTCACAAACAAAGCAAGAAATTGTTTGAAGCATATAAACACTTTGGACTTTCCTTTCAATGGATACACCCATGGATGCCTAGAAAAATCATCAATAAAAGTCACGATGTAAAGGTAGTTCCAAAAGAAGGTGCCAGCTACATAGGACCATAGAGATCATTGTGAACAAGCCACAACTTTTGAGTAGCTTGAATTGAACCATCTTTTGGGAAGGAGGAACACTACATTTTGCCCAAAATATAGCCTTTACAAACATGTTTACTAGGAGCCTCAAGTTTGAGTAGAGAGGACACCATTTTAGATTTCTATAGGCATAGTAAACTAGCAAAATTGAGATGGCCAAAGCATGCATGCCAAAGCTTTGCATCTGAGAGAGCCTGAGAATCTTGAATTGTACATGCTAAACCATTGATAGATTTTTCATAGTATATGTGCTTATACAACCCATGACATAAATTGCTAGAATGAATAATAACATGACCATTTGATAGATCATGAACTGTACATTTTTCATCAACAAATTTGAACCAAGCTAATCTTGGCTAATGTTGAAACTGACAATAGATTTTTCTTGATCCCTAGCACAAACAAAGCATCTCACAATGTAAAATAAATACCATCAATAGTAGTCAGAATGATCTTACCAACACTCATGATAGGATAAGAGGAGTTTTTGGTGCATGTGACCGTATTCATTGTACGGGCAGGCTTAAGTGAACTCAAGTAACTACACTGGAATGTAATATCTTTGGTTGCCCATTTTCAAAGTACCAAACATCTAAGTCTACTATAGACATACATTGTTCATGAGAAGATGGGTCATGCCTACAAACAGCAGTAAATGCCCATTCTTCATTCAACACAAGATTAGCAAACTTTGTTTTTGATGTAGAGGCCTTTGCAGCAACCATTCCAACCTCTTTTTTCATTGCCTCTTTTGCAACCAGTTTTGGATAACTCTTTATGACATGATAATTTCCTTTACAATATTTGCAGAACTATTTCCGCTTTTCTATTTTCTTTGAGAGATAGTAAAGCTACGGGTAAAATAATTTTGTTGGATGGGTTGTATTCTAGGAGAAATCTATGCTAGAAGTCACCTATGTCAAAGTCTCCATTTTAGTAATCACATAGAAGCTTGAAAAGTGTAAGCAAGTGTTTATTGAAACTTAAGGCTGACCAAGGATCATGCAAATATTCTTTTATACTTTTAAGCATTAAAATTTGTGACATTTGGACATAATGAACTCAAATCTTGAAGCAGAATTCTTGAAGAAAATAGAAGTTTAGAATTGAAGGAGATAGATGCCAATCTCGAAGTTGGAAAGATTTTAAGCTTTAAAAGTCTTCTCTATACTTGATATAGAAGTGTTCTTAGATCAAGGTAGACTTGACATTGGAGATTGGAAAGGTCTCCATTAGTGGTGTCAGAGCTAGAGGAGCAGATCAAGTCAAGGGATTAATGAAAAGGTCCTAACTCCTATAGATTCTCAAATTGAAGTTAAAGGAGGCATTGAAAGGCTAAATTTTTGAAAAAGAACTTCAAAAGGAAATGAAGTCCATTAAAAAAGATTATAAAAAGTAAAGAATTGCTTTGAAATGTACATTTCATAATTGTAGTATAGGTAATTCTCAAGATATGTAATATGTTTTTTTTCCCTGGCTTGTATATATGCCTATTGCCCTAATGGGCTACTTATCTTTGTACATTCTCTAATAATACATTCCGTGCTCCAAGCTTCTTCTCCTTCCTTGTGCTATTCGCGTGCTTCTGCAGATGTCTCCAACAATTGGTATCAGAGCAGGTCATCACTTCATCTAGGGCACCGTCGACACTCCTCCGGTTGTAGTCTCAAAATCGCACGAAATTTGGTGAGCATACTCAAGGTGTTTCAAAGATCAAAACAGCTTCGTTGTGTGGTGCCAAAATTGCGATTTAAGCTCGTTTTGGCCTCCGAACGCACTATCACAGCACTTGTGCAGGCTATTTTATCTATTTGTGCCAAAGGTATATACCTGTTTCGGTTCACCAGTATAAGCGTCACGAAGTCTGCTAGAGGTTTAGCAGAACTCGTCTGGGTAGTTCTGTTCAACTTTTTGACATACAGTCAATTTTCTGCATCAAGGTATTTTAGTTACCGGTCATGGCTAAAATGTTGGGAAAGATGGATGGATCCTCCAGAAGATTGAGTAGGTGCTGCTAATCCTACTTTGCACCAGCCCTCAGTGACTCCAGATATGATTAGTAGACACCCTTAGCTTCCAAATGATACCAAGAGATCATATATGTACTTTGCAAATGGTGTGTGTAATGATCAAATCAAAACAGACTACTTGATACTTCACAAATCCAAGAAAACTTGCTATTTTGGTATTGACACCTGCTCAGTCTTTCACTCAGTATGACCAGTACACTTACAATTAGCAAAATCCCTTCTAGAGATATTCTATTAGCTTAGTAAGCTACCATTTGCAAGTGGAATGAGATAAAATGATAAACTATACTAAGAGAAATCACTTTAGCAAACTTAGAAACACTCCCGACTTTTTAGGAAGTATGCAGACAAATACCAGTGAGCACTTCGACCGCAATTTCTCGAAATTGGCTGAACCAAATTGTTCCAAACTTTGTATGTTTGTAGTATGCTTTGAGCTGGATCTACCAAGTTTTGAATCACTTGATTTGGTGGAGTAGGCACTGAGATATGCCTCTTTGAAGTTGACAGACTTGAAGTAGTACACTCAGAGAATAACAGAGATGATATATGTAAATGTATGTATTAATTCACATTGATGTACATTCCCATTGACATGATAAACATTGTCAAATGGTACTCAGAGGTGTAGGCTATGGAGTAGAGCTCACACACTCAATGATAGATGAAATTAGCCTCGGGAATGGTGACACACACACCACGACTTTTCAAGTACAACTTATATATTAAGTGAGTAAGAGTTTGAATTCGAACTTGAATTCTTGGCTCCCTTCAATCACTCCTCTAAAAGTAGGGAGATATTCTCTCAATCACAAGTTCTAATTTTCCACGAATCTATCAAGTAGGTGTATCCATAAGATTCCAAGTCATTTAGACTTTTACAAGAAGTAAAATGGTAAGAACTTATAAGCACAAGTTCCTATGGTCCTTCCTTCAAGTGTTGTCTTCATGAAGTAATCCAAGCCAAATTGTGAAGGCTTGAATTGCACCAACAGCTCCCCCTCAAGCCAAACACTTTGGCTTAAGTCTTCATCTTCAATCTTCAATCACATCCTGCAATCCAATCATGGATTTGAATCTGCATAACTTGTTTCCATCCAAAGCTTTAGTGAGTAAATCTGCACATTGCATATTAGTAGACACATAGGTCAATTGAATGTCCTTGTTTAGTAACTTCTCTCTCACATAGTGGTAATGAACCTCTATGTGTTTTGTCCTAGCACGATATATTGGATTAGTTGCAAGGTGAAGAGAGCTTGTGTTGTCTCCAAAGATAATTGGAGGCCTAGTGTATAGGTCTAACTCTGTATACAAAAGCTTTAACCAAATAGCTTCTTGAGTGGCATTGGCTAGCCCTCTATACTTTGCTTCAGTGGATGACAATGCCACTGTTGGTTGTTTCTTGGCTGACCAAGAAATAGGTTTATCACCTGCAAAAGATAAGTATCCTGATGTGCTCCTCCTATCATCCTTGCATCCTGCCCAATCTGCATCTGAATACACTTTAATATCAATATCTGATGTATAAGGAAAGTACAAACCATGGTTTTGAGTTCCCTTTAGATACTTCAAGATCTTCTTTGCAGCATCAAGATGAGGTACCCTTGGTTTGTGCATGAATTGACTTAGCACACTAACTCCATATGCTATGTCAATTCTAGTCAAGGTAGCATAATTCAAACTACCTACCATACTTTGGTATCCTGTAATGTCTTGGACTTCATCCCCTTCAAGAGCACTTAGCTTTAGGTTGACTTCCATTGGAGTACTAGAGATTTTAGCATCCTGCAAGCCAAATTTCTTTAACATGTCGTGCACATACTTCTTCTGAGTGATATATATACCTGAATTAGTGTAAACCAATTCAAGTCCTAGAAAGTAGTTCAATAATCCAAGATCATTGATCTTGAACTCCTTCATCATCTGATTTTTTATGCTTCTGATTCCTTGGACATCATTACCTGTAATGATGATGTCATCAACATAAACACAGAGATAGATTACCTCTGAATTGCTCCTTTTGATAAACAATGATGTATCTGCCTTGCTCATAGTAAACCCTTGGTCTTGAAGGTATGTAGTCAGTCTATAATTCCATGCCCTAGGTGCTTGTTTCAATCCATATAGAGCCTTCTTCAATTTACAAACATAATTTACCTTCTTGGGATCTTCATAGCCAGGTGGTTGTGACATGTAGACTTCTTCAGATATCCATCCATTCAAGAAAGCATTCTTGACATCTAATTGGTACATGTTCCAATTCTTGGATGCAGCTACACTCACCAATACTCTGATTGTTGGCATCTTAGCCACAGGAGAAAATGTCTCCTCATAATCAATGCCTTGGGTTTGTGCAAAACCCTTGGCTACCAACCTAGCTTTGTACCTGTTGATTGTACCATCAGAGTTCCTCTTTAGTTTGTAGATCCATCTGGATCCTATCACCTTCATAGAGTCCTTCTTGGGTACCAAGTCCCATGTGTCACTCTCCTTGAGAGCTTCTATTTCTTCATCCATAGCTCCTTTCCATTCTGGTTTGGTGATTGCCTCTTCATATGAACCTGGTTCTTCATTTAACAAGTCCTTTGCAAGATAAATTGAATGCTTAGTAACAAGAGATGTATCATACCCATATCTGATAGGCTTCTTACTTTCTCTCTGAGATCTCCTCATTGCTTGAGTTGAAGATTCTGGTATATCCTCAAGCTTCTTCATCTTTAACTTGCCTTTGGACTTCCATGCCTTGAATTCCTCAAGATTGATTGTGTCATTATCTTCTGAACTTGAATCTTCCTTCTGGATTGGTTCTTCCTTTGAGAGTTTTGGAAACTCCTCTTCTAAATCATAGGGTAGACTAACCTTCCTGCATTCATTTTCATACCATGAGTCATTCTCATCAAAGATGACATCTCTGCTTACCTTGAACCCTTTATTGGTTGGGTTGTAGAATCTGTACCCTTTTTGATTCAAGTCATAACCAATGAAAATACATTTTTCTGCTTTAAGGTCTAGCTTTCCCCTTACCTGTGAGGGAATATGCACATATGCTACACAACCAAAAATTTTGCAATGATCCAATGATGGTCTCTTACCATGCCAAGCTTCATAAGGTGTCATTCCATCAAGTGATTTTGATGGCAACCTGTTTATGAGATAGGTGGCAGTAGATACACTCTCTACCCAAAGATAATTTGGCAACTTCTTTTCATTAAGCATGGACCTGGCTGTTTCAACTATGAGTCTATTCCTTCTTTCAGCTACCCCATTTTGTTCAGGTGAGTACCTTGTAGTTATCTCCCTTTTGATGCCTCTTTCCTGCAAGAAGTCCTCAAACTCATTTGAGAAGTATTCACCTCCTCCATCTGACCTTAGCTTCTTTAAGTTCCTTCCTGTTTGATTTTCAACTAGTGATATCTTTTGAAACAATTAAACACGTCATCCTTGTGCTTCATAAAGTATAACACAGTCCATCTGCTATAATCATCAATGAAAGACACATAGTACCTTGATCCTGAAATGGAGGGATCCTTGCTAGGTCCCCAAACATCTGTGTGCACCAAGTCTAGGTAGTCTTTATGCATAAAACCTTTCCTTGTATAAGGTAACCTGTGAGACTTACCAAACTGACAAGCACCACACTTGTAAATCATGTGTTGCTTGGACACATTTGGTATCCCAAGCACACATTGATCTCTGCTCATTTGCTTCAAGGTCCTTTCACCTATGTGCCCTAGTCTCTTGTGCCATATTTCTAATTCTGAAAGTGTTTGATCCTTGTAATTGTATAAAGCAATGTTTTTGGTGTCTTCTAGCTCAAAAGTAAATAATCTATCTGATTTTTCTCCCTTGGCTATCCTCTTGAATCCATGTCTTGGGTCCTCCACATATGCTCCATGTTGAGTGAATCTGACCTGCAAACCTTTCTCCACAATCTGACCAACACTCATTAAGTTTTTTGTAATAGTTGGTACATAAAGTACCCTGCTCAATAAGTTCTGGTTACCATCACAAGTTTTTACATTTCCAATCTTTACTACAGAATGCTTAGTATCATCACCTGTCTGTACTTGATGTTTGCCCTTGGGTTCCTCAAGATCAGAGAGTAGTGCCACATTGCCAGCTACATGATTTGAACACCCTGAATCAATATAAAACAGATGATCATCATTGATACCTGACTTGGAAGTCATATTCATGATCAATAGGGAGTCATCTTGCTCCTCTGTGTAGTTGTTGTAGTCTTTCCTATTTTTGAATCCTCCTTGGTAGTTACCATTGTGGTTGTAATTGTTGTTGTAGTTATTGTTGTAGCCATTGTAGCCTTGGTGTTGGTTGAACCTTCCTCTGCCTTGAGAGTATCCACCTCTTTGATAGCCTCTTCCTCTCTGATTTTTGTAATTTCTGTAGCACTCATCTGTGGTATGGTTAGAAAATCCACAAATATTGCATGGTGATGAATTGTAGGGTCTCCCCCTACCTTGCTTACCTCCTCTGCCCCTTCCTCTTGAAGATCTACCTCTCCCTGCATAGTTGGCTTGGGAGGTAGAGCCTTCATCCTCTTGCTTTTTACCTTTACCTTTGTCTTTAACCTTTCTATCAGTATATAGGGCAGAAGGAGTGTTACCTTTAGATGTATCTCCAACCTTTGTGAACTTTGCTTCATGTCTGAATAGTTGGCCCATCAGAGTTGTGAGATCTGGGGTATGCATATCCATGTAGAGATCCATTGCAGTGGTGAAACTTTCCCACTTATCATCTGCCTTTAGTCCATTGGTTATTTGCCTTACTATTTGTTCCTCTTCAATCTCCTCTCCTATGCTTGCCAATTGGTCTGACACATCCTTGATCTTGGTCACAAATTCTGAGACTGATTGCTTTGGTTGCTTCCTAAGGGTTGTGAATTCAATCCACAATTGATTCTTTCTGGCCCTTGTATTAGATGAAAAGTATGATGACAAGGTTTCCCAAGTTTCTTGGGAAGTCTTACAATTCCTGATGTGAGGTAAAAGGAAATCAGATATAGAGTTAAGAAGATAAGACCTTGCCAATGCATCTTTTGCACACCATGTATTGAGCCTTTCTTGTTCTTCCTTGGTGGGTAGACCCCTTGCTTTGAATGAGGGCAATTCCTCATCTCCTGAGATGAATCCAAATAGACTTCTTCCTTGTAGATAGGTCTTCATCCTCAGAGACCAAGCTTGATAATTGTTCCTGTCCAATTTGTCAATGAATGAAGGAAAACCATCTCCGATGTTACCTTATTTGCTCTGATACCACTGTTGGGAAAGATGGATGGATCCTCCAGAAGATTGAGTAGGTGCTGCTAATCTTGCTTTGCACCAGCCCTCAGTGACTCCAGATATGATTAGTAGACACCCTTAGCTTCCAAATGATACCAAGAGATCATATATGTACTTTGCAAATGATGTGTGTAATGATCAAATCAAAACAGACTACTTGATACTTCACAAATCCAAGAAAACTTGCTATTTTGGTATTGACACCTGCTCAGTCTTTCACTCAGTATGACCAGTACACTTACAATTAGCAAAATTCCTTCTAGAGATATTCTATTAGCTTAGTAAGCTACCATTTGCAAGTGGAATGAGATAAAATGATAAACTATACTAGGAGAAATCACTTTAGCAAACTTAGGAACACTCCCGACTTTTTAGGAAGTATGCAGACAAATACCAGTGAGCACTTCGACCGCAATTTCTCGAAATTGGCTGAACCAAATTGTTCCAAACTTTGTATTTTGTAGTATGCTTTGAGCTGGATCTACAAAGTTTTGAATCACTTGATTTGGTGGAGTAGGCACTGAGATATGCCTCTTTGAAGTTGACAGACTTGAAGTAGTACACTCAAAGAATAACAGAGATGATATATGTAAATGTATGTATTAATTCACATTGATGTACATTCCCATTGACATGATAAACATTGCCAAATGGTACTCAGAGGTGTAGGCTATGGAGTAGAGCTCACACACTCAATGATAGATGAAATTAGCCTCGGGAATGGTGACACACACACCGCGACTTTTCAAGTACAACTTATATATTAAGTGAGTGAGAGTTTGAATTCGAACTTGAATTCTTGGCTCCCTTCAATCACTCCTCTAAAAGTAGGGAGATATTCTCTCAATCACAAGTTCTAATTTTCCATGAATCTATCAAGTAGGTGTATCCATAAGATTCCAAGTCATTTAGACTTTTACAAGAAGTAAAATGGTAAGAACTTATAAGCATAAGTTCCTATGGTCCTTCCTTCAAGTGTTGTCTTCATGAAGTAATCCAAGCCAAATTGTGAAGGCTTGAATTGCACCAACATAAAAGTAGTGATGTATTTCGTATGTTGGCTATTGAGGGTAAGTTGGATGGTACCAACTACCCGTTGTGGGCTTATATGATGCGACATGTATTGGTTGCAAAAGGACTGTGGAACATTGTGCAGGGTGTTGAAAAACATCCTATCACACCTGCAATTGTTACATCTACACGTACTGAAGCTGATGGAGAAGGTGTCAAAGACGATGATATTCTGCATATTCCTATTTGTGCTGTGGTTTCTGCTACACCTATTGTAGAGCAGATTTGTTGGGATGGCAAACATGCTCAGGCACATGCATTGATAGCTTTGTCTATCAAACATGCCATTATTCCTCACATTCGCTCTTGCAAAATAGCTAAGGATGCTTGGGATACACTTACCACATTCTACCAAGCTAGGAATGAGGCTCGCGTTGCTTATCTCCGAAAATAGTTGGAGAGTGAGCACATGAATGAAGATGATTTTATGGATAATTTTCTAACAAAGATCAAAGACTTGAAGGAACAATTGATTTCCGCTGACGAGGTTATACCAGATAGCTCATTTGTGCAGACCGTTCTGAATGGTCTTCCTGATTCATATCAGAGTTTTGCTTCTACTCTTCGGTTGATGATGAAAGCCAATCTAAATGCCTTGTCATTTGAGGAGTTAGTCTCTGCTCTGTTGCTGGAAGATTGGTCTAGGCAGAACAGGTCCATTATGTGTGTTTCAGATCAAGCTTTCTAGGCTAGTCAGAAGTGCAAAGGAAAATGGAGCTCTTCTACTAGTTAGCAGAAATCTACAAATGCTGCACATTCGAAGAACCATAAAGATGAGAAAATTTTAGAAAAGCAGAAATTGTTTTGCAAGTACTGTAAAGGGAATGATAATATCATAAAGAACTGTCCAAAACTGGCTGCTAAAGAGGCAAAGAAGAAAGAGGCTGCAATGGTTGTTGTAGAAGCCTCTACACCAAAAACGGAGTTTGCTAATCTTGTGCAGTAAGAAGAATGGGCGTTTACTACTGTTTGCAGTTTTGACCCATCTTCTCATGAGCAGTGTATGTCTACAGTAGACTCAGATGTTTGGTATTTTGACAGTGGGGCAACCAAACATATTACCGTGCAGCGCAGTTTCTTCTCTTCACTTGAGCCTGCCCCTACAGGGAATACTGTTACATGCACCAACAACTCCTCTTATCCTGTTATGGGAGTTGGTAAGATCATTTTGACTACTGCTGATAGTAGTTCTTTCACTTTTTCAGATGCTTTATTTGTGCCAAGGATCAAGAAGAACCTGTTATCAGTTTGCATTAGCCAAGATTGGCTTGGTTGTGAAATTTGTTGATGACAGGTGTACAGTTCATGATCTGTCAAATGTCAATGTGTTTATTGCTTCTGGCATTTTATGTTGTGGGTTGTATAAGCTCATAGACTATGAAGGATCTCTAAATGATTCGGCATGTGCAGTACATGATTCTCAGGCTATGTCAGATGCAAAGCTTTGGCATGCACGCTTTGGTCATTTGAATTTTGCTAGTTTGCTACGCCTACAGAAATCTGAAATGGTGTCCTCTTTGCCCAAACTTGAGGCACCGGGAAAACATGTTTGTGAAGGCTGTATTTTGGGCAAAATGCAGTGTCCTCCTTTCCAAAAGATGGTTCAATTCGGGCTACTAAAAAATTGCAGCTTGTACATAGTGATGTCCGTGGTCCTATGCAGACACCTTCTTTTGGAAATTATCTTTACTTCGTGACTTTCATCAATGATTTTTTTAGGCTTGCATGGGTATATCCATTGAAGGCAAAGTATGAAGTGTTCATGTGCTTCAAACAGTTTTTGGTCTTGGCTGAAAATCTATTCTGATCGAGGGGGGGAATATATGTCTTCTAATTTTAATGCATTTCTAGCTGAACGTGAGATAAAACACCAGTGTACAGTGTCGTATACACCTCAATAGAATGGAGTTTTTGAACAAAAGAATAGGTCACCCATGGAGATGGTGAGGTGTATGGTCAAGAGTCAGGCTTTACCACATAGTTTTTGGCTTGAGGCTGTCATGTGTGCAACATATCTACTTAACAGGTGTCCCACTAAAGCGTTGCAATCTATCACTCCATATGAGGCTTGGCATGATCGCAAGCCATCTGTTGCACATCTGCATGTTTTTGGTTGTTTGGCATATGCATCAGTGCCTAAACAACATCGTAGAAAATTAGATGATAAAGTAGATGATAAAGTAAAGGCTATCGTCTGTATCATCCACATACTAAACACATTTTGGTTAGCCATGATGTTGTTTTTGTGGAAGATGCTATTCAGCCATTGCTTTCATGTACTAAGGAGACATCTGTTAGCTCCAAAGACATGTATGATACTTTGCTGCCTCTTTTTACAGGTGGACAGTCTAGTGCTGGTTCCAATGAGGCAAATTCTCAACCTTTGTAGGCTTCATGTGATGATGCAGATCATCCCATTTCTGATGCAGATTTATGTGATGCACTTGTTGATGAGAGAGCTGACATTGAGGAGGAAAAAACTATGTCAAAATGGCTGGTGAAAACTTTGTGTGACAACAAATTAGATGCACCTATGTCATATTGTACTCGATTAGACTTTATAGTGCCTCTTTTGCATCAGATTCCTATGCTATGACTGCATCTAGTCTCTGTGATGAGAATGAGCCTGTTTCATTTGACGAAGCACAAAAATTCAAAAAATTGGATGGCTACTATGCAATTTAAATATGATGCTATAATGAAGAACGGTACTTGGTCTTTATGTAATTTGCCTCTTGGCAAGAAGGCCATTGGCACTAAGTGGGTTTACAAGCTGAAGCATAAGCCTGATGGAACAGTTGACAGGTATAAGTCTAGGCTTGTTGCAAACAGTTATGCACAGGAAAGAGGCATTGATTTTGATGAGACCTTTGCACCTACATGGCGTATGACTACTGTTCTGTGCACTTGCAACCCATCATGGTTGGAATGTACATCAATTGGACATTAAAACTACATTTCTGAATGGTGACTTGCATGAAGAAGTGTATGTTTTTCAGCCCCGTGGCTTTGTGCAGAAAGGGCATGAAAACCAAGTGTGCAGGTTAAGGAAGGCATTATATGGTTTAAAGCAAGCACCACGTGCTTGGTATGAGAAGATACATGCCTATCTAATTGCACATGGTTTTGAGAACAGTTCAACTTAAAGCACCTTATATGTTAAGCGTGCTAATGATGTGCTTCTGATCATTGTTGTCTATGTTGACGACATGTTGCTCACTGGTCCTATTGAGAAGCATATTGCTGATTTTAAGGCTGATTTGCATGCCTCATTTGAGATAACTGATTTGGGGCATTTGCATCACTATTTGCACATTCACTTTATGCAAGTTGATGGTGGAATGGCTTTGTCTCAAACAAAATATACTGACACATTATTGCAATGTTTTGGCCTTGAAGACTGTAAGACTATTGCCACTCCTATGGAGACACGTTTACGATTGAGTCTTCATGACACTAAAGATGCATTTGATGTTGTCATCTATTAGCAGGCTATTGGATGCCAGATTTACTTATGCATTACTCAACAAGATATTCAGTTTGTTGTCTCATAGATGAGTAGGTTTATGCATTGCCCAGGTGTCAAGCATTGGTAGGCAGTTAAGTGCATCTTTCACTACTTGAGTGGTACTAGACTACTTGGTTTGCTTTATCCCAAGGGGGGATCACTACCGCCAGATTTGCATGCTTTTTTTGACTCAGACTGGGCTAGTTGCTATGACACTCATGTGTCCACTAGTGGCTTTTGCTTCATGCTTAATAGCTCATGTATATCTTGGTTGAGGAAGAAGCATCCTACTGTGGCCACTTCCAGTTGCGAGGTTGAGTATAGGGAAGGTTTCAGAGCTACTGTTGAGTGTGTGTGGCTCAGATGCCCTATGGCTGATTTGGGTGTTGGTCAATCTTTTGCCACCACCGTCTTCACTGACAATCAGAGCACATTGGAAGTTGCGAGGAACCCTGTGTTCCATGATCGCACTAAGCACATTGAGGTGCATTCTCATTATGTCGCAAACACTTGGTGAGCCTTGATGAGTGAACCACACTTTGCATACATGTCAACCAGGGAGCTGCCAACAAAGGTGTCTATTTCAACAAGACCAGCCTTAGCAAACTTCACATGTAGTGCAAGGCCACTTTTTACATCTCTTATACAGATCAATAGCATAGTGCAACTGCTTAGAATTCAAGTAACCTCTAATGAGGGCATCCCATGCCACCACATCTCTTTTCTTTCCACAATACCCACCTTCGAGCCACCTTGATTGAAGTCAACTGCTATCAACCAACATCCTTTTGTTGCAAAATATCTACACTCATACGTACACTCTGCAAAATGAAAGCATATTAGTGCACAAAAACCAATAGTTTATTCGGTTAACAGAAGAATATAATCAGAATTAGTAACTCAAGGGGAGTTTTTGGTGTAGAACAATCACAAATTGATGCTTATGAAAAAAAAATGAATTCAAGCGATTATATGGATAAAGTCAAAGAGAAGTTTTGTTGCAGATAAAAATCATGAAGAAAGAGGAAATTCATGAACAAAGAGCTTGAGATATGATTGTGCATATATTCATTTAAAAGGATCCTATTAGTGTACCATATTTACAAGTAAGTTAGGCAATCAATAAGACAAGTGAATATCAATGTATTAGTCATGATCGAATTACAAATTCATGGATATATAAGTGAATAAGGAGAATTCATTGCCATACTGAAGATAGATGTGTCGAGGGAAATCAGTAGATTTATATCTCAATCAAATTCACATTTCTCTTAGGATGATTACACCTACTATTCCAAACTTTAATTAAAAGAAATTACAGCAATACAAGTGAACATGTCTAGCACCCATCGAGCCCCCCATATCCCACAAAGTAGGGGCCGCTAATAGATTACTAGAGAATTTTACAAAGATTGTTTGTAACCCTCTCGCCCCCCTCATGTGGTGCCCACTTGATTTTGATCTTGTTGCTCTATAGGAAGAACACTCTCTGATGTCTATTTAAGGGTGGGGGCTTCTTATAATTGGAAATTCTTTTGCCTAAAAGGAAATGATATTTTTCGATCGACCAGTCTTTAGAAGGGCTTCCAAAATACCTCTCTTTTCATATTTTACATAGAGTCTCCCCTCTTATAGCATTCCATAAAGCTGGGGAACATCTAATTGCTTCACCCAACAAAGCTTGCTTCTAGTTGATTTGTCCCTGTAACAACATGATTCTCCCAAGGGCCTGCCAGACTAATATTCATTTGGGGCACGGATAGAAGAGGTGTCCCAAGTCTCCCATGCCTTGAAGGCATTGTTTTCACCATGGGGGGGACCACAAATTTTGTTAGCTTTTACAATGGTCCAGATTTCATGATGTAGGATTCACCACATAATCATTGACTTTTTCATCTCGATGAGGGGTTGCCAAAGGAATTGGAACTTAAATCCCACCTCCAACATAACCAATCTAGACACCACTTCCTATTGAGCATGAAATGAAATTCCACATCCCTTTTCAATCTCAGAATTTTCTCAAGGCTATTGCCATTGTGCCATCTCAAACCCTCAAGGTGAGGAGAGTCATGACCAATGAGGAGGCAAGTCCTCGAGTGCTCCCAAGCATTGAGTCTACTCTACAATAGATGCCATTCATCATAGTCCACTCTTTTGGTCAGATCAATGTCTTCAAATCTAATCCACTGACAAGTATCTTGGTTATGGAGGTGTTTCCACAAACGCAACCCTTTGTTCCAAAGCTTCCTAGCTTTTCAGAGGTTCCAACTTACTCCACAACTCTGATTCCCTTGATAGGGAACCAGATTGAATCATTTTGTCTAATACTGATTGCCCATTTCCAATATTCATTGATTCTGATAAATTGTTTAACCTTGTTCCAACTCTTCCATAGAGAACAAACCAAGCTTGAGCATTTGGGAGTCACCAAAAATGGGGAGAACAATATGGTGAGAAGGTCAAGATCCTTCCACCCCGAGAGGCCCACAAGTTTAAGAGTATTCCTATTGCTAAAAATAAGCTTGGCCCAAGAGGCATCACTATTGCTCCATGCTTTAATTAACCATTTTGCTGCTAACTTATTGGCCATTCCATCGATGTCTAGAATGCCCAAACCACCTTGATCCTTTTGGATAATGCAACTAGTCCATTTAATTTTGGGGATACCCTTCCTATTAGGGTCATCCATCCAAATGAAGTTATTGCAAATTCTTTCCAATTTGAACATCTCTAGGTTTTTTGGTCTCTAGCAGGAGAGAAAGAAAAGCATTGAAAGAGAAGTAATGTGTTAATCACCATAGCTCATCCAACTTGATTAATATGCATACCTTTCCAGTACGTTAGCTTGCTCTCGATCTTAGAGAGAGCCCGATTCCATCGATGCCCCATCGAAAAATCAAATCCCATTAGAATACCTAAGAGACAGAAGATTTGACCACTAGATATCAACTAACAACCATGGTCAATAAGCAATCATGGGGGGGGGGGTTGGGAGGGAGGCCCAATAAACACCCTGAAAGCGATTTTAGAATGATCATGAAGCTTCACAAAAGGTATTCAGACAACTCCAAAAAGTTTCAATGCTTAACTTGTCATTATGCACAAAGACATTAGTATCATGGGCAAAAAGTCCCATGATCATCTGATCTTGATTGAGAGGTAGATTAAGGCCCTGAATATGACCTAAGTGAGCTTGATGGTTAACAAGTCAACTGAGACCATTGGTTGAGATAACAAAGAGAAGAAGGGTCAACAAGCACTCTTGTCTGATAGAACATTTTAATCTAATCGCTAAAACCATCTTGCTCATGTACCACAATGATAATTTAATAGAGATGAAGTATAGTGAGGACCTCCAAATAGAGCTTGGCTAGAATAGGTATAGGCTAATGTAGGTTTTCAAATAATTTCATCAAAATCCTATAAAACTCAAATTTGGTTATGGATATAAAACATCCCATGTTTGCCTTAAGATAATTTGGTCTTGTCCTTGCCAAAGAGAGAGAGAGAGAGAGAGAGAGAGAGAGAGAGAGAGAGAGAGAGAGACACCTTTAACTTGGCCAATCTGCACTTTGTGATCGACTAAGAAACTAAGGCCATCTACAGCAATCGTAAAGGGCATTGAGGAATGCAGGTAACCCTGTCGGATGGACCCTTCGATGCCTTTTTTTTTGTAAGAGTAAGTTCTACCAAAGCCTATTCTCCACTGCTTGAATTGATTGAAAGAACGACTCTACAAGTGTTCTGCCTCAATACCTTCTTCCTGACACGTGCAGCTTCTTAAATGCCTTACGGTTCCCCTCTTTTTTAGAGGAACTTTCAATGCTTTGAAGGGGTCAAAGAACATCACAATGAAAAGCACGTGGAGAATCCCGGAAATGTTGGAAGATGCCATTCTCAACGATTCTTGGTCTAAAAAATTGTGGCGCATCCCTAGTCAACAAACCTTCATACCTTCATCAGGCTTCATGTGTTCTCTCTCTCTCTCTCTCTCTCTCTCTCTCTCTCTCCATACCTTCATATCTCTCTCTCAGTAATCTAGTCAAATGAAGAAGAAGCTTTCCATGTATGTGTCCCATCATTAACCGTGGGAAGAAGCAGGTCATCCAGAGATGCATCCATCAAAAGAGAACTAGCACATTGGCATATTTGCGTGAAAACCATGAGGGATATGTGTGATCCGAATGACCACAACAGCCAAAAATGTGGAACAACAAGAAATAAAAGAAGGAATTTGATTGCTTGGCTGTAAATAAGATAGGCTGTTAGGCAATGTGCACAACAACCTTTAATATAGAGGGTTCTTTTCACATGAAAATTCAAGAAGGAAACAAATGACTGAGTGTGGCTATTGTGTACGATCATAGTCCCATATTGAACTTCGGTGTATGATGAAAAGGTATTAAGATGAAAGAGTTGTGTCGTTCATAAAAAGTTACATACTCTTTGTTAACTCTTTTCTAGAGTACAATGATTGAAAAGACACACACACCCATACTCTTTGTTAACTCTTATTTCTTGGTTAACTACAGCTTTCTACCTTTATTAAATTACTAAAATTACTAAAATAGTAAGTTACAGCTTTCTACCTTTACTAAATTACTAAAATACTAAATCAACCCTTTACATGCAAAAGAGGTAAGCATGCCCCTTACTCTTCAGCACCTTGAAACTCTACTAAATGTCCTAGAGCTCACTAATTAAGTCTTTCTTTTAATCACATAAAAAATCCTTCAGTTTTCCATTATGTTCTCCACGTCTCAACCATTTTTGTGAATTCTTTATGGTTGCATTGAGTATTTAAAAAGGATCATGCAATTAGTTGCAATGCAGGATGCTTGGAAATGTGTCCTCTCATCTCCCTCCCTCTCTCTACTCTCTCTCAAAAACACACACATACATACGCCCACACACACACACACACCTACAAAGGAATAATTTTCATTTACATACGCATAAATGTTCTTTCCCCATTTTCTTGAGATTCCCATTGTTGCAAGGATGTGGAGGCATTTATAAGCTTCCTGAGTTTTTACAAGCATGAATGGCTATATTCTACTCATTTTCCGTAACAGCAAATGAGGAAGCTGCAAGACAAAAAAAGGGAATAAGCATTTACAATAAGACGTACATTTATTTCACCTTGTATCACTTTTCATGGCACACGTAGTTTTAGAGTCAATTCTCAATAGTACCAACCTCCGTAGCTACATAAATAGATAGACAGATAGATAAGTAAATAGATAGATAGCTAAATACATAGAGAGATAGATAGATAAATATATAAATCATTCTTTCTATCTATCTGTTTATCATTCTCTCTCTCTCTCTCTCTGTTTCCACACACACACACACGTTATAAAGATGAAATCAAGCTTTTGCAATAGTGACTAAGTATCACTCATTCTAAGTGAAATAATTAAATGTACGATGCATCATATGTCTAGTGCATACACCAGAAGGAAGGGGAGTAGAATCCTTGATTGATTAGGGAATAAGCTAGATGATTGAAAAATGACAACTCCCTATATGAGCATATGAAATGCTTTCACATGAGGATACAAGGATAAAAAAATTTGATCTGAATTCAATTTCGCATGAGAAGAACTTTTCATGTTTATAAGTTATTGCAGCTATTTTATCTGTGATCTTAATGATTCTACCTACAGATTTGTCTTTCTTTTTAAATTTTGATTCATCTGACAAGGATCCTCTTATTTGACAATCATGGTTTCATCTTCACCTCCACATCGAATCATCAAGGACTCTCACTATTAAATGGCAGAGCATGGAGGATTCTTTGGTGTTGTTTCATAACCTTCACCTCTAGCTGTTGTATTGTAGTGTTTGCTCTCTCCCTTCCCATTGAGAACTACTCTCGGTTGAGAGGTCAAGGGCCTCATAACATCTACTCCATCATATCAAGGAGCCTCACGACATCGGCTCTATGACATCCACGTTATTCTCGTGACATCTTGTCTTGGTATTTGGGATATTCAAGTAGAACCAAGGTGTGCATTGTTCCCTATGAGAATTGCCCTCTGCATGCACCATGTGGCATATAGTGGGGCCCTCTTTCACTTGCAACATCCCTCCTCATCTCGGCTAGTGAGATTTAGGTTCACAAGAGTGCCTATCAGAAAATCCAATAGGACCGTTCAAAAAGGTTTTTTCTCTTTTTTCTTTGAAGGTAGTATTTTTCCTTGAATAATGGTGGGGCTCTATGAGAATGGTGGCTCTTTCTCTCATTGTTAGCAACCTTGTAGCTCCAAAAGTTGCAAAGTTAACTCGTGATTCTTGGAGGAGGAACTTCCCAACCTCTTGCAGCATGGATTATCTTTTTGGATGGCATCACCATGTTTCTTTATACTTGTGGTGAGAAGCTTTCCTCAAAATCAACTCCTTGTTGTTGCTTCAATCCTTTTTGCAACCATCCACACTTTATACTTTGGAGAAGCACTATCTAATGTGAATTTTAACTTATGAACCCATTTGCATGGTAAAGCTTTTGTGCCCTTTGGGAAAGGTACCAATTCCCAAGTACCATTCTTATGAATAGAATCGAGTTCAATCTTTGTGGCACATTCCCACTTAACATGATCATCTATCTACATAGCTCTTTTATAACAATGAGGCTCACTAACATCTATCAACACGAAAAAATCCAACCCTAGAACAAATATATCACTTGGGTGCGAGATACATGAAGATTTTATTTCAATGGTTGTCAATCATCACCAGCAAATTCTTGTTGAACATTTTCATGAACAACATTTTCTACAAACTTCTTATACATATTAGCAAGATGACTAACATCCTCAAATATGAATCTTTTTGCTTCAAACTCTTTAATGCAATATTTATGCATCTTCATCTCATTGAATATGACACGCCTGCTTTTGATCACTAAGCATGTTTTAGGATCTCATAAATGATATCCAAACTGCCCATCTCTTCCATATCCAAGAAAAATGCATTTTTTGGATTTGTAATCCAACATTTGCCTCAAATCTTATGGAACATGGACATAAAACTCACAACCAAATGATCTAAGGTGATCAAAATGTGGTGGCTATCCCATCTATAAGTCTTGTGCAAATTGCAAGCTATTATAAGGTGATCAAAATGTGGTGGCTATCCCATCTATAAGTCTTGTGCAAATTGCAAGCTATTAGGAGTACTAGGGGAAATGTTAATCACATGAAGTATAGTCAACACTGCTTTTGCCCAAATGCCTTGTGAGAGGTTCTCATAATGCAACATAGAAACTAATCTATCTAGAATAATTCTATTCATCCTTTCAGCTACACCATTTTATATCGGGTTTAAGGATTTGGAAGCTCTCTCCAAATTCCTCTACACTTACAAAAAATTCTCAATTTTTGCGAGGTATATTAAGCATCATCATATGAATGTAAAGCATTAATATTAGTTCCCTTCTTGGTCTCCATTGAGGCAATCTATTTTTTAAAAGTAGAGAATAACTAAGCCTTAAAATTGATAGGATAAACGGAGGTTTTTCTAGTGGCATCATCTATGAAAATGATGAAGTAGAGATCACCACCTAAAGACCTAGTGGGCATAGAACCACACACATCTGTACTTCATCCTTCTCATGTGCAAATGTAGCTTTCTTAGTCTTCTCCTTGTTGTGATATGAATATCATGGCACTACCTCTCTTTTAGGCATTTCAATTAAAATTTTTCACTCCTCTATTGTATACGTTATGTAGTTATCAAGGAAATCAAAAGTGGACTCTTCTTAATTTTCATCATAACTCTAGGAACTATTAGTCTTCTCTTTGATTTGAAGGATGTCCTCTATATAGGTGAACGTTTTTGGATTCTCTTTTGAATTTAAAAGTCTACTTTGATTAAGTAATCCTTTCTAAATCATATGGTATGTTTGCAATGATTATTCGCTATTGGGGATCTTTCAACCACCTTTTAATCTCTTTTCTCATGTTATTCATGTCCGCCACTTCTTCTACGTGATCAAGGATTGTGACCATTAATAGATCTCTTGGAGCTAGAGGTCTATGATAGCAAACATCAGAAGAAAGAAGAAGAATATTGGAGCACAACACAATACTGAACATATTACCAAGTGAATGTAAAGTAATTCTTTTGAACCTCTATTTTCTGCTTAACGTGAGTTGATAGGTAACTTGTGCCTTGTAGCTTACTTTCAAAGAAGTTATGATATTCTTTGGTGAGTGAATGACAATCATATCTTCTACACCATATCCTTGTCATCTCCATAAAAAACCATCTCCAAAAGCCTTCTATATATAGAGAAATTTCCATGGGTTTTGTGTCTCCATCTACCCTTGTATCTTGTCTCACCTCTTGACCTTCCAGTTCTTGTCCTTTGTTTTTTCATTGCATTGGGTAACTTTTGGTTCCATTTTTTAGTACTTCAACTCTTAGATCATATTTTGGCTTTTATTCAAGCCATGAATGAGTTTGCACCTTTATTTCAACAATCTCCTTCAAGGTTATGAGTGTAATCTATATGTTTTCAAGACCTAACCTTCAATTGAGATTACAAAAGTTGGTATAAATACATCAATGGTGAAGAGGAAAATGATGAGAGGTGAGTATGTTTCAAGCCTCACAATTGGATCTTACAAAAATTTCATAAATATCAACACTCCCCCTCAAGATACAATTATTTGTGTCCCTTTTGCCTTTTGCTTCTATTGCCCTTGTATTTTTATCTTTGATAGGTTGGTGATCTTCCTTCTTTGCTTTCAAGATTCTTTGTCTTCTTTTCACCTTCACCTTTGCTTACTTGGCTCTTAGCAAGAGCTCTACTTGAATCCCTTTGTTGCTTCACTCTCTTCCTCATTCTCCTATCTTTGAAATTCTCTCCCTTTGTATGCCTTCATGGCTTCATGTTTTCTAAGCTTGCATGTTTCACTTTGAGCTTCATTTGCTGTTGGATCATCTTCGACTTTTTCTATGGCTATAATATTTGCAACTTCATGTTCCTCCAATTTTGGTTTGTGACCTAAAGTTGATCCTTCTTCATTTTTAATTCTTTGAAAGTTTTTTGATGCTCTTCTAACTTTGGAAAGTCTTCTTTCAGAAGTGGTTGTGCTGAAATTCTTTTTTTCATCCATTTTGCATGCTTTTTTCTTTCATATGGCTACTATTTTCTCTTCTTTTGAGATGTTTATGGTTTTCATGCTTTCTTCCAACTTGTATTCATGAATCATTGTATGTATCATGGCTTCTCTTTGCCTTAATATAAGCACTAACTCCATAGAGGTGACTCTTCCTAGTCCTTTGAAGTTGCCTTTTATAGCTAATCTTACTCTTTCTTTGCACATGACTACTTTTCTTCCAAATATGAAAATTTCATTTGTTGCACTTCCTCTTCTTTGGACGCTACTTGGATCTTCCGATCCTTGCAAGCCAACTCCCCAAACCTGAAAATATTCACATTTACCACATATGTATACATTCTTTCATGTTAAACATCAATCAGAAACTCTAAATTCAACTTATATTCAACCAAAGCATGGTTGTCCAAAACTTTCATTCATCTCGAGCATAAACTTCACAAGCGTGCATACATAATCATCTCCAATGCATATATTTCTTACACCAAGTAAGAAGCATATAATGCTATTCTCAACCTTAGATATAAACTTCAGCATTCATCTATGTATATAATAGGATATTGTACGTCATTCAATTGAACACAATATTTATGCATGCATGCAATGTTCATATACAACTAGATGTATTGTGCATCTAAGATTCTTTGCTTGAATGTTTGTCTTCTTGTATTGGCTACTCATAAGGCTTCAAACAAGTTATTAGTATCACTTATAGAAGGATTCAATGATCATGAATACATAGTATAGAGTAGGACAAGGGATTGTATGGTTTTAAATAAAACATAAACTGGCCAAATTGTCTTACATACAAAAGCTCACCTCCATAGCACATGAGTGTTGCACATTCCATGTAGAATCATAGGCTCATAGCTCCAAGCTTTCCTTTGCTTTCTTTGAGTCTTTTTCAAGTGCCCTTCCCATAACAATGCCCTTACACAAATGTGGAGAAATTTCACTCTAGTGTGCATAGTGGAAGTAAGTGAACCTCTTTTAGAAACTCTACTATCAAATACTTACTTGGGAAAACCTGATTTAGTCACAATGGAGATAGCCTATGACTCTAATATTTTTCCCACATCTAGTAGGCATCATCATCTTTCTAACAAGATATATATCACTCCATCTTGAATTCAAATGATAAGCCAAATAAATATCTACAAGCACAAATAAAAGCTTGTTAGAAATCTGGTAGTTTCTAGCATGTGTGAAAAAAATTGCATAGGTAGTGGATATCTAGGTTGTGATTGAACCACATCTTTGTAAGTAGGTGTCTGAGAAAATAGTTTTTAGAAGTGGTTTTGCATATTGGATTGAAATTTCTCCACATTGTTAGGGTTCTAGGCAATATACAAGATGGGGAAGAAACCTTCTAAAGAAGGAAAAAGTGCCCCAATAATCCTAAGTGTGTCTACATGCATCACTACCAAAATATAGCAACAAATATGATGTGGTGAAAAAGGAGCTGGCATGCATGTATAAGGGTGTGGAAAGATATCAATCCATAAAAGGAAGTAAGACCAAAGGTTTGCGGAAAGCTTAAAACTTCTCCATAAGCAAAGGCTTTGTGAAAAGATCTACAACATTACCTTGTGTGGGCACATAAGCCAAATTGATCTCTCTAGTAGAGAACCTCTCTTTGACATGATGATAATGCACCTCAATGTGCTTTCTATAGGCCTAGAACACAGGGTTCCTCACAACTGCCAATGTGCTTTAACTATCAGTAAGATGCTAGTAGCAGAAGATTAACCAACACCCAAATCATTCAAAATGGATCCAAGTCACACATACTCAAAAGTCACAATGAAAGCTACCCTATACTCAGCTTCATAACTAGAAGTGGACATAGTAGGCTACTTCTTGTCCAACCACAATATGCATGATCTACCAAGCATGAAGCAAAAACCACTAGTGGAAACATGAGTTTCAAAGCAACAAGTCTACTTTTCATTAAAAAAAGCATGTAAATATGGTGGTAATGAACCCCTCTTGGGATAAAACAATCTAAATATCTGTTATCACTCAAATAGGTAAAAAAGAACATAATCGCCTACCAATGCTTGAAACCTAGGCAATGTTTCAGCTTGGTCATTTGAGAGACAAAACTTGAATACCAGGACGCGTTATGCATAAGTAAATCAAGCATCCAACAATTTTTTGATAGAGAACAACATCAAATGCATCTCCAACATCATGAAGACTCAAGCATAAACCTGTTTCCATGGGAATGTCAATAGATTTGAAAATTCCAAGGTAGTAAATGTTGCAACTATATGTCTATATATATTTTCTTGACACAAAATTATTCCCCATCAACTTTCATAAATGGAATGTCCAAATAATGATGCAAATGCCCCAAATTTGACATCTCAAAAGAGTCATGCAAATCAACCTTAAATTGAGCACTATGCTTCTCATTAGGAACAGTGAGCAACATGTCATGAGCATATACAATAATGATCAGAAGCACATCATTTGCATGCTTTAACATGAAAGGTGCTCTTAGTTGGACTGTTATAAAAACCATGTGCTACCAAGTTGGCATGTATCATTTTATACCAAGCATGTGGTGCTTGCTTCAAACCATACAATAACTTTTTCAAAGTGCATGCTTTGTTTTCCTATTTTTTTGCACAAAACCATGGGAGTGAAATACATACACTTCTTCATGTAGGTCACCATCTAGAAATGTAGTTTTAATGTCCAACTAATGTACATTCCAATCATGATGAAATGCAAGTAGAAAAATGTTATGAATAGTGTTCATTCAACATGTGGGAGGAAAGGCTTTGTCAAAATTAATGCCTCTCTCTTGAGCATACCCTTTGGCAACAAGGCTTGCCTTATACATGTCAATTGTTCCATTAGGCTTACATTTTAGATTGTATACCCATTTAGTGGCAATGAAATTTTTGTTTGGAGGAAAATCGCATAAGGACCAAGTACCGTTCTTCATAATAACATCACATTCTGATTGTATAGAAGCATCCATTTTTTTAAACTTTCGTGCTTCATAAGAATAAACAAGCTCATTCTCATCACAAAGACTAGAGACAATCATTGCATAGAAATGTGATGCAAATGAAGCACTATGAGATCTTGAAAGGGTATGATATGACAAATGTGCATTTAAATTGTCATCTCTCATAGTCCACGCAAGTCATTTAGGCATGTTTTAAACCTCTTCTATGTAAAACCTCTCATAAGGAAGTGCATCATGTAAATCTACATCAGAAATGGAATTATGTGCATTATCATTTGTAATGTTTAAAGTCTCAAAGATTGCCTCATTTGGACTAGCACTTGATTGTCCACCCATAAAATGAGGTAGCAAAGTGTCATACACATCCTCTGAGCTAACTGATATCTCCTTGGTACATGAAAGTAATAGCTAAAATACACCTTTCACAAAAACATCATCACAACTAAACAGAATGCATTTACTATGTAGATGATAGAGATGATAGACTTTGCATTTTGAAATATGCCTAACAAAAATACATTTCACTACATTTTGCATAGTCTATGAGCTTATACTGTTACACTTATGTGTTCCTCGAGTAGCTTTGATGTGAACCTTTTACTCTAGTGTTGGCTAGAGGTTTTCTCCCCATGTTACCACATACTTGATACTCTCATATGTGGTGGTACTTTGTACTTAGGGATATTAGTCAGCTCTTACTACAGTTCAGTTTTATCATCAATAGAGAGAGCTATTCCAACCATCATCTTCTCCGTGTGTCTTGCTGCGTTTGTGCTCCTTGTGTGTGCTTTTCGTGTGTCTCTCACACTTCTACACAGACCCAACAGTGGTATTAGAGCAAGTTCAACTCCTTCTCAAGTTTCAGTTTTTCGCATCGCGGCGCGCACACACTTTCAACAGTGCAAATCGACTTCGAAGCATAGAACTATGAGTTATAGCAGCCAAAAAAAACATTTCCACTAGGCGCGCTGGGGATTTACCCCCATTTCAAAGCCATTCATGCAGTCAGAATCGTCATCAGAGTGACGGTTTGTGAGCTAAAATTTTAGCACTTATTTCAGCTTTCATCGAAGTGAAGATTTTGTCACATTCTTGTTCTTTTGTGAAATGGCGGGAAATAATGACTTGTTTGGCATGCTTCAAGCTGAAGATAAGCTTGATGGGACCAACTATCCGATGTGGTCCTACATGATGAAACATGTTCTTGTTGCCAAACAACTTTGGAACATAGTGGCAGATGTAGATCGAAGATCGGCAAGTTCTTCTACTTCACAATCTACTGTCACAGATGGAGCTTCTTCTTCGAGTATAGTGGCTTCTCCTTCTCTACCTACACAGGAGCAGCTTAGATGGGATGGAAAAGATGCTCAAGCTCATGCGTTGATTGCACTTTTTGTGAAGCGTCATATAGTTCCACACATTCAGTCATGTTCTACATCACGACAGGCATGGGACATGTTGCATACTTGAGGAAGCAACTTGAGGATGTATGTATGACTGAAAATGAGTCGGTGGATGTGTAAATGACACGCATCAAGGATTTGAAAGAGCAATTGGCAAACATAGATGAGATCATTCCAGATGCATCAGTCATTTCTACATTGTTGAAAGGATTATCGGAATCTTTTCAAAGCTTTGCTACTACACTCCGTTTGGTTGCAAAAGGAAATCCTAATATGTATGCATTTGATGAGGTTGTGTCTCTTCTTTTTCGAGAAGAGCAATCTGGAGTGAATAGGAGTGGTTTGATCGAGGAAACACAAGCACTTGCAATCTAGAGTGAATAGGAGTGGTTTGATTGAGGAAACGCAAGCACTTGCTATCTCACAAAAGGGGAAAAGCAAGTATGGTTCAGCTTTGGGTTCATCAAAACCAAAGCCTCAACCTTCCTCTTCCACTCATTCCTCCAATGATGGTGATTTGCAAAAGAAGAAGAGATGAAAATATTGCTGGAAGGTTGGTCATACTATTGATGAGTGTAGAAAGCTTGCTAAACGTAATGAAAAGAAGAAGGAATCCGGCATGTCTATTGCTAAAAATTCAGCAAATGTAAAGAACGATGAAGCTAACATGGCTCAAGATTTTTGGGCATGTGTTGTTACATGTCATTATGATGCTTCTTTGCATTCTAAATGTATGGTTGTGAGTGAGGTTGATTCGGATTGGTTCTTTGATAGTGGTGCTTCAAAGCACATAACATCATGCAAAAAATTTTTTGCCTCTTTGAAAGATGCACCTAAAGGAGGACATGTGGTATGTGCAAACAATGCCTCTTATCCTATCATTGGAGTAGGAGAAATTGAGCTTACGGCTGCAAATGGAGGTGTGATTCTCTTAAAAAATGCATTGTATGTGCCCGGTATCAAGAAGAACTTAATTTCAGTTCCGTTGATTGCCAAAGCTGGACTTCATGTACACTTTGTTGATGATAAGTATATGGTTCATGATTTCAGCAATGGCGATGTTATCGTGATGTCCGGTACATTATGTACTGGCTTGTATCGCATGGATACATACAAGAGGGATGCTTCGAATGCCTTAGTTGCTCATACTTCTTCCATGGTTGAAATGGAGCTTTGGCATGCTCGTTTTGGTCACTTGAACTTCAATAGTTTGCTTTTCTTGCAAAAGAAGGACATGGTTATTGGTTTGCCTACACTTGAGTCCATTGAAAAGCATGCATGTGAAGGTTGCATTCTTGGAAAAATGCATCGTGCTTCTTTTCCAAAAGATAGTCACACACACACTACAAGAAAATTGTAGCTTGTTCATAGTGATGTATGTGGTCTTGTCAAGACTCCATATTTTGGGAAGCATGTATATTTTGTTACCTTCATTGATGATGCTACTCGCCATACATGGATGTATCCTATGAAAGCAAAGAATGAGGTATTTTCTTGCTTCAAAGCATTTTTAGCTATGGCTGAAAATTTTTCTTCATAAAAGCTTTTGACTCTACGCACGGATCGTGGTGGCGAATACATGTCACATTAGTTTAGTGCTTTTCTTCATGAAAGAGGTATTTCACACCAATGTACGGTGCCATATACACCTCAGCAAAATGGTGTTGCCGAGCGTAAAAATAGAACTCTACTTGAAATGGCACGATGTATGGTTAAAGGAAAGCATCTTCTTGATAAGTTTTGGATGGAAGCAGTCATGTGTGCAAATTATGTGTTGAATCACTGCCCTACAAAATCATTGAGAGTCATCACTCCTTATGAGGCTTGGGAATGGTCATAAGCCTATGGTTAGTCATATGTGTGTGTTTGGTTGTTTGGCATATGCTCTTGTACTATCACAACAACATCACAAACTTGATGACAAGGCAAAGAAATGTATATTTGTTGGTTATAGTGCTGAAAGTAAGGGATATCATTTGTACCATCCATTGACGAACACAATTATTGTGAGTTGAGATGTGGTATTTGCTGAAAATTCAGTTTGCCCTCTACTTGAATGCAAAAAACAGCCAACGGTTAGTTCACAAGATGTGTTCGATACACTCATGCAAAGTTCCAAAATGGTGCTCTTGACTATGGCCATGTAGACCAGCCAACTGAGGTTCAAAGGGCTGAAAAATTCTAGCCAAATAGGGCTGAAAATGTAGAGAATTTCCAGCCAAACATGGCTGAAAAATTTCAGCAAAAAATTGTTAAAACTGTTGGAAATTTCCAGCCACATATGGCTAACATTTGCATCAAAATGTGGCTGAAAATGAGCATGAAATTCAGCCCACACATGATGTACATTGAAGCTGTTTTACATAATGAACGCATGTCTATCAAGAGTGCACAAACTATGCCAAAGTGGCTGAAACAAACTTTGCAGGATAGCAAATTGAGTGCACCTTTACTTGGTAGAACAAGATCAAGCTCTCACCATGCATCAAGTAATTTTGTGGATTATTCTCTTATTGCTACAACATGTAATGAAGAGCCACTTTCTTTTGAAGATGCATGTGACGATCCACAATGGATGAGTGCTATGCAATTAGAAATGGATTCCATACATAGGAATGGTACTTGGGAGTTATGTGAATTGCCAAAAGGAAAGAATGCCATTGGTACAAAGTGGGTTTATAAGATTAAGAGAAAATATGATGGTAGCATTGATCGCTACAAAGCTAGATTGGTTGCCAAAGGATATGCGCAACAATATGACATTGACTATGGGGAAACTTTTGCACCTACTGACTACCATTCATACCGTGGTTGCATTGGCTACCCATCGAGTTTGGAAAGTGCATCAGTTGGACATAAAAATTGCCTTCTTGAATGGTGATTTGCAAGAAGAGCTTTATGTGAAGCAACCTCCTGGATTTGCTATGAAAGGGAAAGAACATATGGTTTGTCACTTGCATAAAGCCTTGTATGGTCTCAAGCAAGCTCCACGTGCATGGTAGGACAAAATCCATAAGCACTTGATTGCTCTTGGCTTCACATGTAGTCCGATTGAAAGCACACTCTATGTACGCGAAAATGGGCCTGATCTTATAGTGATTGTTCTTTATGTCGATGACATACTCTTGAATGGGTCATGTGATGCAAAACTTGACATTCTTATGGCTGATTTGCAGCATACTTTTGATGTCACTTATCTTGGTCTTTTGAGCTACTATCTTGGCATCCAGTTTGTATCCATTGAGGGGGGATTGTTATGCATCAAGAAAAGTATGTTGAAAAACTACTTCAGCGTTTTGACTTTGGGGATTGCAAGCCGGTTTCCACACCAGTTGAGACACGATTCAGGTTCTCAGTTGGGGATTCCAGTGATGCGTTTGGCACTTCTCTTTATCCGCAAGCTGTGGGATGTCTTATATATGCATGCAACACAAGGCTGGATATACAGTACACAGTTTCCCAGTTGAGTTGATTCATGCATAGCCCTAGCACTAAGCATTGGCAAGCGGTGGAACGTGTGTTTAGATATCTTCGAGGCACTTTGAGCTTAGGTCTCTTTTATGGCAGAGATGTTCAGCCATGCTTGCATGCTATAGGTGGTGAAGTGAAGTGTGTGGGTGCAGGGAATGCAAAATGCACTACTCCTGGAGCACATGTAAGCACATGAGCACATTAAAGCACATTACCATAATAGAAACTTATCACCAACACATTACCATAATAGACACTTATCACTAGCACATTACCATAATAGACACTTATCACCAAGCCTCCATATCACCACTAGAACTACAGTAGAATCACAACAGGAATAGGGCATACAACAACACCACAAGAACAACCAAATGTAACACAATCTCTACAAACCCTTAGCTAATCATACCACTTATCGTACAAACGCAAAGCAATGGAACAACAGAATTTAGCCTCCAAGTATTCTCACATAAGTAGCATAAGCAACAACATAAGCAAGCCTCTACGAGCTCTAAGCCTGCTCTCACTCTCAGCTATAATCTCCGTGTAGTGTGCACTATATGCTATATCCCTCTCTTGAGGTTTCCCCTTTTTATAGGAGAGAGGTGAGGAACCGGTACAATAGGGGAGTCTGTTATATGAGAGTATGGGAAGTTAATGCACTAGGCGGTTTCATTTGTGAGCATGGCCGCCAGTACCAGACTTTGTCGTGTAATGATGAGTGGCTCGGCCCCACTTGGCCGCCTTGTCAGGTCTGCTTGTCTGGGCATGCCTTGGGCATGTAGTCGCCTAACTCTACCATCTGGATGTCTTGGTGCCCAACTCCAAATTTTGGACATCTTGGCACCCAACTCTAGATTTTGGACGTCTTGGTGCCCAACTCTAGATTTTGGACGTCTCGACGCCCAACTCCAGCTTTTGGACATCTTGGCACCCAACTCCAGATTTTGGATGTCTTGGCACCTAACTCTAGATTTTGGACGTCTCGGCGCCCAACTCCAGCTTTTGGACATCTTGGCACCCAGTTTGATATTTGGTTCCTTGGTGCCATCCTTTACTCTGTCCTTCAAAAATTTATTCTACAAGTTGCCCGACACTACTGTCTCTCCGTCTCAGAGAGAAAGGAAAAATGAATAACTGAGGTGTTACAAGAGAATAAATGGAGTGATTACATTATGAATTGCCAAATATATCAAGAGAGAAAGTGGAGTGAATACATCATGAATTGCCAAATATAATTCTGAGTTGTGCCAGTACAAAATAAAGTTCCATGAAGTTCTATAAAACTGGTGCAAAATAAAATACTATGACACTGTGCAACAATAAAATAAAGTACTAGAACACTCAACAACAAAAAATATGTGATCTACCCAAATAACAATGATGCTAGTCATATGCAGGCTCCTTCCCAGGACTTCGATTCTCAGCTGGAGAGTCCTCCTGTTCTTCATTTGGAGTATCATCCTAGTCTTTTTCTTTTGTTGCTACGGATGGGGGTACGTCCTCCATGTCTGAAGATGTGAGCAAAGATTTTAATGCACTAAATTTGGATTTTAGTGCATCCCTTTGCCTCTTTAGCACTGCATTTTTAGCCAATAGTTTCTTGTTAGCTGATTTAAGGTCCTTATTCTCAGCCTTCAACTTTGTGCTCTTCTCTTCTTCATCCTGCAGAAATGCTTCTAGGTTCTGTATCTTCTTTTCAAGCATGTTTGCATCCCTGAAGTGTCGAGATAATTCGACGATTGGCATGTACATCTCTTTGTTGATGAGACTTACTCTGAGACATTCTTCATTCAACATGTTAGCATGAGTGCATAGCCGATTCTCTAAATCGACACAAGCCTGCCTGTCTTCCATAAGTTTTTTACTAATCTCAAAAAATCTATTTTTGGCAACATCCATCTAGCACATATTTTGTAAGTGATTGGGAAGTAAGGGCCATATATGTTTTTTGTACCTTTCATTTGCTGATAGTTGTTGTTGCTCTGAACTAGGTGAATCAAGAAATGGATTTGGAGGTAAGATCTGTAGCGGGGTTATGGCGGGAAGGAGAGAATCGAAATGGTGGTGGAAAGGGTAGTATTTCAAATGGCAGTTGTTCAATAGAGTTTTGAGATTGCATAGGTGGGATGGGTGTATCATTTGGGGGGATAGAGGTCGGTGCTGGTGGGAGTGGCGAAGGGGGATGTGATGATGCCTGTGGCGATAGGGAGTGCGGTGGTGTTGGTTGTGGAGGGGAACGTGGTGGTGTGGGAAATGTTCGAAATTGGAGATGAATTAGGTCTATAGGTGGATCAATGGTGATGTGAGTGGGTATGGTGGAAGCGGGAGTGGTAGTGGGATGAGGTGGGGTAATGGGTGCAGTAGGTGCATCTGAAGTGTGTGGGATTTGTGAAGGTGGGGGGGGATGGAACGGCGGGAGAAGCTTTCTTAGAGGAAGTAGGCACGATTTTGATAGGCGAAAAGGGGGTGTTAGCTGATGTGTGTACCTTTTTTGATGTTCGAGCATATCCTTGCTGGTCGATTGGAAGAGTATCGAGGAGCTCCCTAGAATCCCTTTGTATCTTCACTCTTCATCTCTTTCGAGGATGCGCTACACTAGGTTGTTTATATGACATTGGACCCGATACATCTCTTGAATGTAGGGCTGAAAAATACCTGGCAATGTAGAGCATAATGTGTCCTCCTACTACCTTGAATGTAAGAGCCTTCTTGCCTACCTACTGCCCATAGCGTTTTTTCCTTTCAGCGAGTGTCTCCAGAAGAGTTTTATGATATGGATAGGGTTTTGCATTGATGAAGCAGAGAAGGGGTTCACATATTTTGATGTTCGTGAAGTGAAAATTATCTTTGAGGAGAAAGAACGCTTAAATAAAAGTAGCCGCTTCATCATTATCTGACTACAGTTTGGAGTCAAAAAATTAGTTGCACAAGCTTGTAATATATCGGGAACTGTCAATTCGACATAACTACTTGCCTTCTTTGTTTCTGGAATCCCTTGGCTACCCAACATAATTGCTAACTTCTCCTTAGTGATCCTTCCTCCAGAAAGTGATGGAAATGAATTGAAGAGTGTTAAGATCTCCATACCACAATTTTGAGGATCTTTGAGGGAAGGGGCTTGGCTTTCGCTATTGTGACTAACCCCATATTGTTCAATTCCTCTAAAGTGAATGCGTTTTGAAGCTTACCAGAAACGCTTAAATCCAATTTTAGAGAGATTTCCCCTGGAATGGAGATGATTATCTCTGTTGTCGTGGCCACATTAACCACACTTGTTGATGGTGCTCCAGTGTCCTTGATTTGAGTGCTTGCTTGAGTGGTTGTATGAGTGTTTGTTGTAGAGGCGTGCTCATCATTTTGATCCTCCTCTTCTAGTGACTCTGATTCGGAAGGATTCTCCTCAGAAACAACGTACAGTGAATCCTTAGTTCATGAGAGTAGAGGTGGGAGGAGGGGTCGCCCGAGGTGGGAAGGAGGTGATGCCTTAGTTCATGAGACTAGAGGTGGGAGGAGGGGTCACCCTAGGTGGGAAGGAGGTGATGCCTAAGTTCATGAGAGTAGAGGTGGGAGGAGGGGTTGCCCATGGTGTGAGGTGGGAGGAGAGGTCGACCTAGGTAGGGAGGAGGTGTCTCCTTAGTTCATGAGAGTAGAGGTGGGAGGAGGGGTCGTTCATGGTAGGAGGTGGGAGGAGAGGTCTCCCTAGGTGGGGAGGAGGTGTCGCCCTAGGTGGGGAGGAGTGGAGGGGTGGTCGCCTTAGAATGAGGGAGAGGGAGGGGAGAGGGAGATGTAGTTCATTGAAGATGATGAGGGTGGGGAAAGCAGAGGGTATGCCCTTGGGGAATGGGTTAAGTGGAAGATGAATGCTGAGTAGAGGTAGAGAGGTCACCTATGGAGGGTTGTAGGAGGTCATGGATGGAAAGGGTAGAGTGGTGGATGAGAAGAGATAGGTGTAGATTGGGTGTTCGCCCAATTGATGATGAGGGGCCCAATTTGAAGATTAATGGAGTGGGGAGGTGGAGAAGTTTCCTAGATGAGGGAGGGTGGAGAGGTCGAGCATTGAAGGCAAAGTAAGAAGTTGGTGAAGTTGGAGAGGTTGGGGTCGCCAATGCTAGAAGTGAGGAAAGAGTGGTTGCCATTGAGATTTTAGGGAGGCTAGAGGGAGGAGGAGGAGAGGTGGCCTAGTCCCATTAGAGGGAGGAGGAGGGGAGGTGGCTCAAGTCAACACAAGAGGGGAGAGGGGGAAAGGTGGCCTTGGTCACACTAAAGGGACGAGGAGGGGAGGTGGCCCAATTCTTATTGGAGGGAGGAGGAGGGGAGGTGGCCCAAGTTAACCCAAGAGGGAAGAGGAGGGGAGGTGGCCCAAGTCACTTTGAAGGGAGGAGGAGGTAGAGTCGCCCAAAGAATGGCCATGAGGAGGAGAGGTCTCCCAATTGGTCATGCAAGCTTGAAAGGGAGGATGAGTGGTCGCCCAAGAATGGCCATGCTAGCTTGAGGAGCAGAGGTCGCCCATGTAAGTGGTATGAGATGATCTTTTGCGATTCTTTGCCTAGAAAGGTGGCATAGAAGGATAAAGGAGGAGAATTTTTTTTATGTGATAAGAGATAGAAGAAGTTAGTAGCATAATGCCTATGAGTAGCAAGAGGCAAATGGTAGTGATGGTAGTAGTCTAGGAGTGGGTGGAAAGGGCAGTAGATAAATGGGGATGGGATACATGAAGAAGATAGATGAGAAAAAATCTAATAGCTAAATAAGGAAATGACATAAGCTAATAGGAAATAACATAAGGGTATAACATTATATACAAGGCAAATTTCTGCTTTCCTATCCTTCCACATAGGGTTTTAGCTTAGATTCAGTTGTGTGCCTGTCAATGTGGAGATTTGTATTGCACCTTTTAGAAGTGTGCGTATGACCCTAAAAGGTCCATTCCATCTTGGCATCAACTTCTTCTTGGCTTTCTTCTCAAAGAGCCGCGAGTGGTACAACAAAACTAAGCTTCCTTCCTTGATCTTTGATTTCTAGAGGTTTGCATCATGATCCTGTTTTCTTTTTTCCTGTATTGCCACTAGAGTCTCATTGCTGATCCTTCTCTTTTCTTCAAGAAGTTGTAGCCTCACAATGCTGGATGAGAGTGCGCTAGTAAATCCAAGAATTCGATTGGTTCCCACGCAGTTGGAGCCATGCAAGAACTCAAAAGGAGCAATTGCTTGTATTCCATAGACTAGCTCAAATGGAGTGTGTCCTGTTGTGGCTTTGAATGAAGTTCTGTAGGCCCACTATAATCCAAGATATGCTTGGCCCCATGTATTAGTAAACTATAAGCATGTTTTTCTCAGTAAGAGCATGAGAACCTGATTTGTGCTTTCTGCCTGACCATTTGCCCTTGGGTAGTATGCACATGACTTCTTATGGAATATTTGATATTTTTCAAAAATCAAAGTTAGTACCTTATTGACAAAATGGGATCCTTGGTCTATTGTGACCTCTATTGGACATCCATATCTGCAAAAGATGTAATTATACAAGAAGGCGGCTACCGTTTCAGCAGTACATACCTTACAAGCTATTACTCCAGCCCACTTAGTGGCATAATCTGTCGCTACTAGAAGATACTTTGCACCTGAATCTTGTGCTACGACCGACAAAGTCTATTCCCCAATGCTCAAAGGGTTGCCAAGCTACAGAGATATTTAGTAATTGGTTCCTTTGTCGTGTCGGTTTGGGGGCACATCGTTGACAAACATCACATGCCTATGCAAATTTAGTGGCATCTCTAAAGAGATATGGCCACCATAGGCCACTTTGGAGCACCCTCAGTGCAGTGATATGTCCAGGAAAATGACCACTAGACTTACCCTCATGTGCCAATTGAAGAACAGTTTTTGTTTCATGTGGTTGAAGACACTTTCTGTACATCCCATCAGGGTATCTTTTGCCATTATGAAATTCTTACTTTTCAAGAGGAGTCTACGCCTTTCCAATGGAGTAGAGCCAGTACGAAATTGACCTTTTCCTAGGAGCAGAGTCAAATCATCATACCATGTAGGTGCTACATTTACCTTGCATATTTGGCTGTCTTGGAAATCATCTTCTACTCCCTTTGTTGCTTGAGTTGGGTGTCTGATGCGAGAGAGGTGGTCTGCAATGACATGTTGCCTACCGCTTCTCTGTACAATTTCGAAGTCCAATTCTTGGAAGAGAAGTTGGGCGTCTAGAACTCCTAATGCAAATTCAAGTTGGGCGTCCACCTCCTGATTCAAGTTGGGCGTCTAGAACTCCTAATGCAAATTGGGTGCCTCCTCCACCTCCAAGCAGCTGGGCGACTCCACCTCCTAGTCCCAGCGGCGCCTCCACCTCCAAGTAGCTGGGCCACTCCAGAGGCTTGGGCTCCATACTCTGCTCAAGGGCCTCCACACTGGGCACCTAAATGGGCAACTTATCCTCCATCTTGGGCTACCCCTACAACTAATTGGGTGGCCCAATGGGCATCCGAGAAGCCTCACACAGAGCCATATAAAACAAAATCACTTGACATCAAGGAAGAAGTTGATATAGGAGAAGAAATATCTAATGAAGATCTAGGCGACATCATGGATTGGATTGAGGAGACCAATAATGTTTCATGCTTTACAATAGCAATCAAGGAAAAAGAAGAAGAAGAACCTACTGTGGAGTCTGTGGTATTAGGAGAACCAGCTAAAGATTTCCGAAGAGGTAAAGTTTTGAAAGGAGTTGAAGGAAGAAAAGGGATTGAAGCAAGCCAAACAGAAGAAGAACTAGTAGAAAGCATTTTCCCATTGGTGGAAGTCCCAGTAGGATGGACACAGGAAAAGACCCAAGAAATCACCATCAATGATAGTCCAGCATTCACCAAGAAAATGTTGTTTAAAGGTGAGGAAGAGGCAATTTTGGAACCAGTTAAAGAAGTCAACTTAGGGGAAGAAGAAAATCCACAAAATCTTCTACTGGCAAGTTGGTTGTGGGACCACCCTCTTCTTCTGACAGAGGTAATACCATTCATGAATAATTTTAAAGATGTATTTGCATGGAGTTACAAGGATTTGACAGGAATACCAAAAGAACTGGGAATACACACTATTCCTCTAGTGGCAGAAGCTCGGCCAATTAGAGGGAAAATGTATAGGTTAATTCCCAAATATGTAGAAGCAGTCAAGAAGGAAATCCAGAAAATGGAGGAGGTCGGTATCATTGTTCCTGTAGAGCATTGAGAATGGTTGTCCTCTATGGTCATAGCACCTAAGAAGCAACCTAATAAAATCAGGGTTTGTGTGGATTTCCGAGCATTAAGTAAGGTAACCATCCGTGATGGGTTTCCCACTCCCTTTTCTGAACAAGTGATTGAAGATGTGGCAGGACATGTGCTACAGTTTATGGATGGTTTTAGTGGATACAATCAACTGGAAATCCATCCTGATGATCAACCAAAAACAACCTTTGTAACTCCTTGGGGAACCTATATCTACACCAAAATGGCTTTCGGCCTTAGAAATGCACCATCCACTTTCAATAGAATAGTATATCTTATCTTCAACAAGTTGCTCCTAAAATTCTTAAGAATTTTCATGGATGACTTATGAGCCTTCTCTGGAGCAGCTTGCACCACTGGAGTAGAGAATGTACCAGAACATTTGAAACAATTAGAACAAGTATTCCAGCGTTGCAAAGAGACAGGTTTAAAACTTAACCCTAACAAATGTCATTTTTTGGTAACCCAAGGTACCTTGTTAGGACATGTGGTCTCTGCTAAAGGGACGACTCCAGATCTAGATAAGGTAATGTGAATTCTTAAGCTTCCAAGACCTATAAATGTTAAAGAAGTCCAAAGCTTCTTGGAGCACACAGGATACTACCGCAAGTTCATAAGCATGTATGCAGAGGTAGCACGACCGCTTTCACGACTTACCAGTAAAAGTTTTCCTTTTCAATGGTTTGAAGAAGAAGAATCTGCATTCACTTATTTAAAACAAAGGTTGGCATCTGCACCTATACTCATCTCACCAGATTGGTCTAAGACATTCCACGTGCATGTAGACGCAAGCTTGTATGCAGTAGGAGCTATACTGACTCAACCAAGCAAAGCAAAAAAAATTAGATAAGCCCATTCATTATGCAAGTAGGCTCCTCTCAAAAGCCGAGAAGAACTATAGCACCACAGAAAGGGAAGCATTGGCTATTGTATTTGCCCTTAAGAAATTCAGGCACTATTTATTAGGCACTACCTTCACAATGATTACGGATCATCAAGCTTTGAAATATTTGTTGAATAAGCCACAAGTTGCACGAAGAGTATGGAGAAGGCGCCCTTTCTTATCCTGATATTCCTTGATTTTCCAGCACCCATGGTGGAGGGGGTATGGCCCAAATGTTTACTCCTTCTTTTCTAGTTTGTTGTTCATCTTCTCCATTGTTTTCTTCCTTGTCTTCCTCTGTAGTTTGCTCTGGATGGAGAACAATTTGAGAAGTACCCAGGGCTTCATATGTTCCTCCTTCCATTTGAAGCTGTCTCATTACCTTGTCTGGTCCTGCCACCCATAAGGTGTCACTACCCCAGTCATGTACCACTTTACTGTGGCGTAGCCATGGCCTTCCTATCAAAAGAAGAAATCCTCCCTTCACCTTTGGGAGTGTTATTACCACAAAATCCAACACAAATTTTAGCTTATGGATGACTACATCAACCTTTTCCACTATGCCTAGTGGGCTTACCTTGCTTTGGTCTGCCAATGATACTGTAAAATGGGCATCCTTAGTTGGTTTCAAATTTAGCAATGTCATTGTGTACTCAGGCATGAGATTAATACCAGATCCCCCATCAACTATCACTCCCACCAAGGGAGTTCCCTTGATACTTACCATTAATCTAGGGCTCTTGTAATCAGTAAGAGGTGCCATCCCAGATGGTTCTGAGCTATAAGTTGATGGTATAGGTATTTGTTGAGAAATTAGAGCAGTGAAGCCTTGCTTGCCACTTAACATGGTGCCAGGGTCTAACCCATTTATGGCAGCCATTACTTCTCCTCTGAATCCAGGACTCATAGCTAACAAGTTATATAAATATACCTGTTGGTAGGTGCTTTGCAAAACTTGAACTGCAGTGAGAAAGCCTTCTTGATTGTTCCTTGAAGTAGCATCATTTTGAAAGTGCCTTAGGTCCTCCTTAGATACTGCATAAGCTTTGTCAATAACTTGCTCATTAGTATCTTCATTTCTTCCTACTCTTCCTAGTGAGATTTTCTCCTTGTCTTGGTTGTGGTTGGCTCCCTGAGAAGGTTCATGCTCCATGGTCTTTTTTCCCTTATCCTTTGTTGAATCTATTGCTTCCTTGGCAACATCTTTCAAAGCTGCCTTCTGCTTTTGTGCCCTAGTCATTACTCCAGGAAGTTCCTCAAGCTGGACTACTCGGGCACTTGGAGAGTCTACAGTGCCCTCATCATTAGTTACTGTGATCATATGTAGGGGGCAAGAGTTACCTAGTGTGCTTGGAGACGGCATTGACTTTGGGCAGTCCTTCGTGTAATGATCCCGTGTTTCAGGACGGTTTTTGCATGGTGGGGCATCCTCAGGAAGTGAACATTTACTTTGGAAGTGTCCATACTCCCCACATCTGTAACACATTATAGGCCTAGGAGGTTGGTTCTGGCGAGGCCTACCTTCTTGCCATTGAAGTCCTTGATTGGTGTAAAAAGTTATTACAGAAGGTGTTGTAGTGGATGTTAAGGGTGGTTGCCCTAACAAGGAGGAATGAGCCACCCCTACCCATTGAGTTGCTGGTGGTTGTCTTGGCATCATAGCCTGATTCCCAAGACCCTTCAGAAAATAACAATCCTTGGCCTTATGAACACCCTTCCCACAAAACTGGCATGTTAGCCTCCTTGGACATTCTTGTGATGTGTGTCCTTGAGTACTACAGAGAGAACACCATAGCCCAGTTCTTACCTCCTTTAATGTTTTGAGTTCTTCAAGCTCTTGTCGTATTTGAGCGAGACCTTCCGAAGTACCCTTGTCCTCTTCTCGATTTCTTTGAAGCTTTAAGGTCTCTAGTTCCTTCCTCAAGGCTGTCACCATATCTTCATCTTGGGGGAAAGTCTTTCCTGGATGTGTTCCAAAATGAACCCATGCAGCCTCAATCCTTGTGGTAGCTGCTTCGAATTCTCCCAAAGTGGCATCCGGTCTCAAAAGCTCTCTCAGCTTCTGCTGCGTGGATTTCGGCAAGGCTTTCTCCACCCACTTCTTAACAAGGAAATCCCCTGGTGGTTCCAGCAATCTTGCCACGAGTGACCTTGCTCGCGTCAATGCAAGATTAGATTCTCAAGTTCATCTAACATTCTTTCTGTAGAGTTACCTGGCCAAAATGCGTCTGTGAATTCGGTCCTCAATGCTTCCCATGTTTGGAAATGGTTTTCCGCGTATTGGGTGAACCATTTGTCGGCCAATCCTTCAAGTGTTGACGGAAAGAGAGCAAGGAAGACGTCTTGTCATTGTTGTAAGCCCCTACTCTTACAAATTGAAAGAAATCTTCGTACATGATCTTCATTAACACCACCATGAAATGAAGAAAATCTAATATTTATGCTTGACAAAAGAGTGGAAAGTTCCTTTGCCATAGCCTTATTAAGAAGATTGTCTTAAGGTAAAGTCTTGTGAGTTTTAGCCTTGTCGTCTAACCCTTCTATTCTAGAAGCTAGGCTTGAGGCAGATGGACTTCTTATGGGTGTTAGGTAAGGGTCTGACCTTCTTCTATGGTAACTTTTGATTGGTGTCTTCTTAGGGCTTAGTTGCTTCTCTTTGATAGCTATGGTGTGGGTCATGGACCATCTTGGGAACTATTTCCAAGAGAGGAAATAATGAGACAATGATTAGATGGCAGGAGGTGGCTCACCCTGATGGAGGAAGTCGCCCCAATGAAGAGGTCACCCAAGAAGAAGGAGGAGTCTTCGCCCAGGAAGAGATCGCTCAAGTGGAGAAGGAGGAGGAGGAGTCGCCCAAAAAGCCAAGAGGGAACGAAGAGGAGGAGGAGCCGCCCAAAAAGCCAAGAGAGGAGGAGAGGAGGAGGAGTCGGCCAAGCTTCCCCTAAGGCGGAGAGGTGGCCCTGGGCACTCAAACTCTAAGCGATTTCTCAAGGAAAAGGAAGTCTCTAGAAGCCCTGTCCCACCGTGCATGCCAAATTTTCACCTGTAGGTGGTGAAGTGAAGTGTGTGGGTGCAGGGAATGCAAAATGCACTACTCTTGGAGCACATGTAAGCACATGAGCTTATTAAAGCACATTACCATAATAGACACTTATCACCAGTATATTACCATAGTAGACACTTACCACTAGCACATTACCATAATAGAAACTTATCACCAAGCCTCCATATCACCACTAGAACTACAGTAGAATCACAACAGGAATAGGGCATACGACAACACCATAAGAACAACCAAATGTAACACAATCTCTACAAACCCTTAGCTAATCATACCACTTATCGTACAAATGCAAAGCAATGGAACAACAATGGAACAACAGAATTTAGCCTCCAGGTATTCTCACATAAGTAGCATAAGCAACAACATAAGCAAGCCTCTACAAGCTCTAAGCTTGCTCTCACTCTCAGCTATAATCTCCGTGTAGTGTGCACTATATGCTATATCCCTCTCTTGAGGTTTCCCCTTTTCATAGGAGAGAGGTGAGGAACCGGTACAATAGGGGAGTCTGTTATATGAGAGTAATGGGAAGTTAATGCACTAGGCGGTTTCATTTGTCAACATGGCCGCCAGTACCAGACTTTGTCGTGTAATGATAAGTGGCTTGGTCCCACTTGGCCGCCTTGTCAGGTCTGCTTGTCTGGGCATGCCTTGGGCATGTAGTCGCCCAACTCTACCATCTGGACGTCTTGGTGCCCAACTCCAGAATTTGGACGTCTTGGCGCCCAACTCCAGATTTTGGATGTCTTGGTGCCCAACTCTAGATTTTGGACGTCTCGGTGCCTAACTCGAGCTTTTGGATGTCCTGGCGCCCAACTCCAGATTTTGGACCTCTTGGAGCCCAACTCTAGTTTTTGGACGTCTCGATGCCCAACTCTAGCTTTTGGACGTCTCGGTGCCCAGTTTGATATTTGGTTCCTTGGTGCCATCCTTTACTCTGTCCTTCAAAAATTTATTCTACACATGCTTTTACAGATAGTGATTGGGCCGGTTGTTATGATACTCGCGTGTCCACTAGTGGTAATTGCTTTTTCCTTGGAGACTCATGCATATCTTGGTTGAGTAAGAAGCAACCTACAGTGGTGACATCGAGTTGTGAAGCTGAGTACAGGGCAGTTTTCACAACTACAGTGGAGTGTATATGGCTGAGTTGCCTATTGATGGATCTTTGCATGGAGATTGATGCTGCAATGCAGATTCTCACTGATAGTCAGAGTGCTTTGGCTATTGCACGAAACCCAGTGTTTCATGCACGGGCCAAACATATTGAGGTGCATTATTACTATGTGAGAGAGCGCCTTCATGCAGGAGATATTAATTTGGTATATGTGCCTACACAAGATAATGTGGCAGATATATTCACCAAAGCTCTTCCACGGGAAAAGTTTGAAGCTTTTTGCAAAGTTTTAGGCTTATTACCTTGTGGGGGCTGATCTCTCACTCCCTGTATGTGTTCACATCATTCGCTCTAGGGGGGTTTGTTACACTTATGTGTTCCTGTTTTCTCTCCTAACCCAAGGAAAATGCCCATATGTAATTGGATTTGCTCGGATTTTTGTTTCCCAATAGGTCCTTTTCGCCTCGGAAGCACTGAATATGCGTAGTTACCACCACTTGATGATCCCTAGTAGGATCGCCAAATGAAGAGTCCTAATGCCGAATAGAAAGATATTTATATATGCTTATGTTTTGCCTAAATCGCTTGAAATAGGTCCACTTATCTTGCTTTAAGTCACCAAATAATACTCGAATATACCCCAAGCCCCTCCTCACACGCACACTCACTTTCTCTCTGACCACGATAGGATGCTGAATACGAGTATTTTCAAGCGCAAACATGGAGCTATGCTCTCTCAAGAAGTGTTTTAGATCTTCCATGCACTAACAAAATTTATTTCCCAATTAGCTTGCATGTGTGATAACAAGATTCCATCTTAAAATTCACTCCCTAAGTTTTCTATTTTCCATTTTACTTTTGAAATTGTGCCCGTTGGGTCTCGTTTGGCTTCCAATTTTTTTTTTTTGGTCAACCTTGATCACGGAACTCACATAATGGCAAAACAACAGTTCTCCCTCTCTTCCTATCTCATTGCGTATTTGTCCTCACTAGTTTCTGTTCAAATTTGCTTGGCCTTCTAACTCTAAATCTGTTGGCAACCCAATGCTTTTGTGTTTACAATATCAGTCACGAGTTACATATTCAAAACAAGTTCCTTCTTCAATGTGTCGTTCATATTCATACGCTAAAACCTGTGTCATTCCCCTAGATAAAAACTCATTTCTTAGTATATTGGAAAGTTTAGATTCACAACGTTCATAATTTCGATCAATCAATGCATAAGTCATTGTTCACATTTAGCAGTCCTCCATGAGCGCATATTCTTCTACTCACATCTGTGATGTAATGTACATAGCACAAAATCATGACAATATTTAAAGCGCCACAGCGTTATAAACTGATTTTTTTTACATTCCACATCAAAACGTTAATGTATGTTCCCAATTTTCTTCGTTCGAATAAAACAACAGTTCAGGGAGCATACTTTTATGTGTACTATGAATCGCTCAACAGGAAATCCTTCAAAATGATAAACATTACCTTAAGCGCACTTTTTGTTCTTCTCCATAATCAACCTCCTTCCAATCTCATTAAAAATTAGGCTCTGTCACCACGTAGCACATCTCGCTAACTTCGCTGTCCCTTGATTGGGCTTCTTCATAATAGCGGCTCTTCTTCCCCATTGTTTCTTCGTGTCTGCTACTATCCCTTTCACACAGTCTACTCTTGATGCCAGTAGTGGCTGGGGCAGATCATCCTCACATGAAGCATCATCAACACTCACACCAAAACATTCATGATGTGAACTTGCATCATTGACAGAGTGTGCAGGTGTCACTTTCAACAACACAGAAGCAAGAGGTTCTTTAGTATCTTCAATTGCTCGCAAGAACTTTGAGAGGGGAAACATTTTGCTTGTATTCTCTTTCCTCTAGCCCTGTATTCTGCGCTTGGTTGTCACTAGGGGAGCATCCCCGAGAGCCGTGTGTCATCAGCCTTCACTACTCGTCCATCTGAATCTAATGGTACTCCCCTCATTGAACATCCTCATGTTGAAGCTCGCGCTTTGTGTCCAGTCTGCTATCCTCTCCCCCTTTTAAAGCTATTGCCGCTCATGCCCTTGAAGGTGAGACCCCAACCGAATAAGCAAGAGGACTCTTGGATGCCCTCTGCACACCCTCCTAGAACACACAAGGTCCGCAACAGAAGATAACCCCCCAGCTACACAAAAGCCCTTCCGCTTGCTTCCATCCGTGCATACCTGTGGGACAATAACACTTCAAAAAGAAGACTCCAGGAAGAAGCCTGCTTCAGATGTGCGCACCCCAACCACCACAATACGAGCAGAGAGACCCCTCCAAAAAACGCGAAGCCTCCCTTATCTGTCCATCGGCGCCCCTCTTTCATTTTTTTTTTTGATAAGGCAATCATTCCCCAGCACTCGTTTTTATTTTTTCAAATCCAAAAAAAAAGAAACCCCTTTGAAGCTTGCACGTACTATAAGAGCATCTTCGAAGTTTGAATCCTCTAGCTTTGCATTATCGAATGTTGATCCTGATAGAACTGCATTCTTGAAATTAGCACCTTGCAAGTTTGACACATCAAATACAACACGGTCCAAAATGGCATTTGTGAAATTAGCCCCTTTTGTTGTCCTGCATACTCCCAAAAACAAAGAGAAAAAAAACTGTTTTTGTCCCAACCATTCTGCTTTGAACATATCAACCAAGAGTCACCCACGAAGAGGAGAAAGTTATTTTTCTTGACATTCTTTGCCCATGAGGTAGCCCATCTCGTCGACCAACAAGTTGTCGTGTTACCTCCAAATACTTCTCATCAATCGTCACTTCCACTCTTCAAGTATCTGAAATCAAACATATTTTCCTGGCCAAATAGAACCGCATTAGTGCATAAAAACCAACCATTTTCTGAGCTAACATACTCCCCTCTTCTTATTTGCGAAGTCGTCCTCGACAAGCCATTCTTGCTGCAATAAAATCCAAACAACCATGAACATGTCAATTTACAATTGGTTCGCATACCTTTTCATCGAGCCATCATTCCAAGTGGACCTGCACTCATTGAAGCTATTAGTGCTAAAAAAAATCACTCATGAATACATACAAATCAGTCACTTCCAAATGATCCAAGAACATGCACATATATGCAACTCCAATTCCACATACATCAAATTGCTCATGCATTCCATTATGAAAATGGTCTCAACCAAAATAACACATGCATACCTTTCCATGTTTTACACATCCAACTGTCATTGCAAAAAACAGAATTGGAAATACCGAAATGAACAACAACAACTGAAATGAATTCAACAGGAGATGCAACATACCCAAAATGCATACCCCTTTATTGACCTACTATTCGCTATATACAATTATTCCATGACTAGACACTCCCAAAGAATCCCCATCGTCGTCCTACAAAAGCCATCGAGACCCGAGTACAAGTCAAGATCTACATAAAAACCATGGAGTGTCCCACACACAGGAAAACCCTCGGATAAAGCACACAAGTTATAAAGCAAGACCGTTGCATTACCTCGCTAAAGCCTCATCCATAAGTACATATAGAGTCTCCGTGCCTTCAAGAATGTTGATTCAAAGTGAGCTGATCTGTCACAAGCCATCACATACCAATCACACAAGCAAATAACGTTCCCTTCCAGGCGATCATCGCCCTCTCCTCTCTCTCTCTCCCCCTCAAGAGTGGGGAATAATTTCATGGGTAAATTTTATTTATAATCACATGTTGGCCTGCATTGACATTGGATGCGATTCGTGGACCTGACCACCCGATCAGGTTGATCCCACCCATCTACCAATGCAATGCAGCGCACAACACACAATGATAACACATAACATATATCAGCTAGTCCATAACGAAGCTGGATACGGCTCGTGGTCGTGACTACCCAGCCACCGTGGCTCCACCTACCTACCAACCCGTTATGGCGTGTAGCTAAGCATAAACATATACATCCCAAGCCTATGGCGAAACTAGCTGCGGCTCGTGGTCCTAACCACCCGGCTAGGATAAATCCACCCACCTACTAGCCCACCATAGCGCATTGGTACGATCACAGCAACACAAATTTTTTCTTTTCTTTTTTTTTTTTTTCATAGTGAATTAATTTACCCAAGTCCTGAGAATTAGGAAGAGGAAGAAAGGAATTTTCCAACTTTTCCCACACATGCATGCAAACATATACACTCTAGCCTTTGACAGATCAACCACCTCTTCACTCCATTCTCTCAATTACAGACACTACATATGTATTCATCGAGTTGACTTTTCACTTGGTAACTACAGCCGGCTATGCCTTGGTCCCTCGTATACCTATCCTTAGATGCTCTAGAATGTGAGTCTCCGGGATGTCTCATATCGCCTCAACTCTTACTCGCATCCCGACGACTTCCCTAGGGCGAGTCAGGCTCAACTTCAGGAGCTCCGTCATCACTTCCTATCGTCAACACATCTGCCCAAGCCCAAGTGATATCGTTTTCTTTGTTAGGCATTTCCCTCGAAGGGTCGAAATAGTAATATCGATCCCCCGCCCATCCTACATGTCGGGTCAGGTATTCCTCAAAACACTCAATATAAAACATAACATCCAAACCCTGGTTTATGAAGCATACCAGCCAATGCGCTTCCTCCACATCATATTCCGTCTCAAAGTCGTCGACATCTATGTCCATGCGGGCGAATGTTTGGTCCGAGAAATATATCCTTAGCTCGTACAAATAGAGTTGAGTTATTTGATCTGCCATTTTGTTACTTAGCTCCTAACAGTCTCTGCGCAACACAAGAAAAATAATTAGAAGTCCAAAATTCCTGAGCTAGCAAGGAAGAAAATTTATGACACACAAATCATAGCTTACATATGCGCATATATATATATATATATATATGTAACTATACATCTATGTACAAGGAATCTACTACGTCCCTCCGCTTGGATCTCGTCTGGCTTCTCCCGTCCTAATGTTACTTGAAATATGGTTTAACTCAAAGCGCGTTAACCTTCACGGGAGCACATTCTTCTCCTAAGTCTTGAATTTGCATGGAACCATTGGAGTTGAGTTCCACCACCTTAAACGGTCCTGCCCATCTTGTCTGTAACTTCCCCGAAAATTTATAATATTTACTATCATAGACTAGCACCAAATCCCCTTCTTGAATCACATAGGTCTTGAGATTCTTGTCGTGCCTCTCCTTACGTCTTTTCTGAATAGCTTCCAGACTTTGCTGTGCAATGAGTCTCTTTTCTTCTAGCTTGACCAGTTGTATGTACCTCTCCTTCAATGACTCTTCCTCTCCCATCCTGGCCTCAATGGCCACTCTTAATGTCGGCACTTCTTTTTCGATGGGAAAGATGGCTTCCTCGCCATATACTAGGGAGAACGGAGTGCTCTTAGTCGTCACTCGGTAGGATGTTCTATACGCCCACAAAGCTTCCAAAAGTCTCTCATCCCAGTCTCTCCTATGCAAAGCTACTGTCTTTGTTAGAATCTGTTCAAGAACTTTGTTGGTGACCTCCACTTGTCCATTCGCTCTCGGGTAATATGGAGTGCTTTTTCTATGTTTAATCTTATATAATTCCATTAACTCCTCGATCAATTCATTGACAAAATGTGTTCCTCTATCACTCACTATCTCCAACGGGCATCCGAATCGAGTGATAATTTGTTCATACAAAAATTTGGCCACATCAACAGCTCGATCAGTCTTCAGAGCTTTGGCCTCTACCCACTTGGTAACATAGTCAGTGCATACCAAAATATACCTATTAGAACGACGTCTTGAGGGAGGATCAATAGGCCCCACAAAATCAATTCCCCATTTCTCAAACGGCTTAAGAGCCAGCACCGGCGTAAGAGGAGCAGCATGTGCTAATGTTGGTTTGCCCATTCTTTGGCATTTGTCGCATTTCTTACAGTATGTGTGAGAGTCTTTGAACAGCGTTGGTCACCAATACCCAGCCGATAAAATCTTTCTTGCCGTCAGTTCACCAGCAAAATGCCCACCGCAGGGTTCATCATGTAATGCTCTCAACACTAGGGCTGCTTCTTCTTCCTCGAGACATCTCCGATAAATGCTTTCATGTATAAAATATCGATAGAGCTGCCCACCAATGATGCTATGGTGTTTTGCCAGTGCTAATAGTTTTTGCTTCTCTCTCTTGCTTGCTCCTGGCGGATATTTAGTGGTGCATAAGAAGTTCACCAAGTCGGCATACCAAGGTACTTTAGCATCAACCTGAAATAGATGCCCATCAGGAGCATCATCGGGCACACCAGAGATTGGCTCCTCATTAACAATTCGAGATAAATGGTCGGCCAATATATGCGCTTTGCCTGGTTTGGTTACCACTGTGAACTGAAATTCTTGGAGGAGTAACATCCACCTCATCAATCGCCCTGATAGCTCGGGTTTATTAATGATGTACTTTAGGGCTTCATGATCCACATAAAACGTGAAATGTTTTCCCATCAAGTAATGTCGATACTTGTTTACCGCAAAGATCATCGAGAGACATTCCTTTTCTGTAGTTGTGTAGTTTCTTTCCGTGCTATTTAAGTTTCGACTTGCGTAATAAATAGGGTGGTCCAATTTCCTTTCATCGGCTTGACATAGCACTACTCCAACCGCAGTATGAGAAGCATCTGTGTGCACATGAAATTCTTTCGTCCAATCAGGTGCTACCAAAATTGGCGCATTTATCAATTTATTTTTGATCAATTTGAATGCAACTTGACACTCTCCAGTCCATTGGTATTGTTGGTCTTCCCTCAAAAGATTTGTCAGTGGTGCTGCTATTGATGCAAAATTTAATATAAATCGTCGATAATAATTAGCATGCCCCAAGAATCCTCTGAGTTGCCGCAAGTTTTGAGGAGGTGGAAGTTGTCCAATTTTTTCCACTTTATCCTCGTCAACTGCGATCCCTTTTTCGAAAATAACATGTCCCAAGAGCAATCCTCTTCGTACTCCAAATGTACACTTTTCAGGATTTAATGCGATGCCTTTTTCGATGCTTCTTCTTAAAATAGCTTCAATCCTCTCCATCATGTTTTCATCATTGCCCCTTATTGCAAAATCATCGAGGAATATCTCCATCCAATCCTGCAAATAGTCTTGATATGCAGCTATCATTGATCTCTGGAATGTGGCCGGTGCATTGCATAATCCAAATGGCATCACACGATATGCATATGTGCCCCATTCCGTGGTGAAGTAGTTTTTGATTGATCCTCTTCATGGATTTGGATCTGGTTGTACCCACTGAAACCATCCAAAAATGAGTACAATTTATGGCCAGCCACTCTGTCCAAGATTTGATCAGTAAACGGCAAGGGGAAGTGATCCTTCTTTGTGCGCTCGTTCAACTTACGATAATCTATGCAAATACGGATTTTCTTATTTTTTTTCGGAACCACTACAATTGGTGATACCCACTCGCTGGATGCGATGGGATATATGAATCCTGCTTCCAATAACTTAGTCAATTTCAGCTTGATCAATTTCGAGTAGACTGGATTCGTCCGCCTGAGTCGTTGACATATTGGTCGGGTACCTTCTTCCAAATCTATATAATGTTGGCAGATTCGGGGATCAATTCCTCTCAGATCACTGTATGACCATGCAAAGGCCTTGCTGAAATTTTTGAGTGCCAACTTAATACAATCTCGTACTCCATCTGGTAGCTCTGACCCCACGCTCAGGAACTTTTCTAGAAAAACTTCCCATTTTTCCAATTGAGCTTCTCGCGAATATTCCTTATTCCTTGATGACACTGTGATTGGAACGTGCTCTCCAATCACGCGTGCATGGTTGGCCAGTAAATCATTGTTTTGTTCTTTTTCAACCGCACCCAATTTCTTAAGTTCAGCTTTTGCAATGGCTTCCCGCACTTTAGTTTTACTTTTCGCTTCTCTGTCTGATCGTCGACTTCTCCTTAGAAGCTCTTCTTCTAGCATTCTAACCCTTTCTCTCAACTGTTGCACTTCCATTGTCGGAGCTAACTCCAGTTTCAACTCTTCTTTTGAAGTTCCCTTCTCCAGGGATTGAGTAGCTTTATTTTCCTTTGTGTCTATACTCAACATGTAGCACTCAAATTCACTTGTATGTGTCAACCATCCCAGCAACTCCTGGTCTGAGTCATCCTTGTAACATAGTGGATCTTTGTACTCGCCCACTTTCGCATGTTGGAGGTTGGCCAATTGCAGATTAAATCCATCCTGTAAAAGGTCCTTGGAAGTCTCCTTGCGCAGGGCAAATCTTACGCGCGCCATTTCTTGTCTAACCTTTTCCTTTGCTTTTTGCTCCCTTTCCTCAACTGTTGTCGATTTCTTGCCGTTCAAGTTTGGAGACACTTGAAGTTGTATTCGATCAGCCTTCGGTCCAATTGTGATAAATCTTGTGCGCCAATCGTGCACACATTTGGCTTGCACCAGCCATGGCCGTCCAAGTAAGATCGAGAAGGTAGCCTCTGAGGTCCTCGGTCTTACTATCAGATAATCAACTTTAAACTCTAGACCGCCCACAACTGTGCTTACATTCTTCAAAAGACCCGCAGGCTTCACTTGTGTTTGATCTGCCATTCTCAAGGACATCGGCGTTTCTTCCATGTGGTTGAGGCCCAAAGCTTTCATCATGAACTCAGTCATAAGGTTGACTGCGGCTCCACTATCTAACTGAGCACCAGGGACTGCATATCCTTTAATCTCGACTGTCACAGCTGGAGCATTCGAATCAATTTGCGTCGTAATACTTTGAATGATCCCTTGGACATCTTTATCTTGTCTCTTTTTCTCTCGAGCTTTCCTCGGCTTCTTAATATATTCATTGTAGAATTGTTTCCTATATGTAAGTGAACATTTCAGCAATGTGCCAATGTCTAGCGTGACTTTCGTGTCCGCGAGCAACTTTACAATGTCCACTTCCTTCAAACTTTGTCTTTCCTTCCTACTCTTAGGAGCCTTCAATCTTTCAGGGAATGGTGCTATGCCCGGCACAAACTCCTTGGTCACTGGTGGAAGAATCTCTATCTCTTCCCCATCCTCAAACTCTTGCTGCTCAGCAAATCCTCCAACTTGGTTTTCTACCTCTCCATGTTCAACTATCTTCTCTTGACTTGCTTTTCCGTTTTCACCTTCTGGATTTTTCTTCAAATACTCTTGAGTTCTTGTGACTACTGCCACAGTTGGCTCTTTATGTGGTTTCTTGGCCTCGTAAGCATCCAGAAAGTGCATTGACGAGCTAGAGCCTTCTTGAGGGTTCGGTGTCTTGAACACTACTCCGATTGTAGGAACGTGCTCTTGAGCTCTCGATGTGGAATGCATCTGAGTATCAACATAATTCGATGACCCTACTGGTCCTTTTTCCTTGCCGACGGCAGCTCTTCGTTTTGGACAATCTTCATCAAAGTGGCCCTCTCCACTACAATACCTACATAGTGGGGTATAATCAATTGGTTTCTTTTCGTTTGGACATCTAGATTGAGTATGGCCAAAGCCATGGCATCTCCAGCACTGGATTGGACCATCTCTCCTTTGATCACGTGCGGCTCCTCTTGGATAGTCTCCTCCTTGACCCTGAGCACCATATCCATAAGTCGGTCTGTTTTCCCAACGAGATGTAGGTGGGACACTTTGAGCGGGCAATCCTGTGTAAGGTCTTTCTCTTGTATCTCCCGATTTCATGGTCCTCTCTTCATAGGCTCTCTTGTTATAACATCGGTCCTCTGTGTGATTTGTTCTTCCACAAAAAGTGCAACGCATTCTAGGTGGTGATCTATCTGTGAATACTCTCGAGACTGTAGGGCATTTTGAAGCCAAATGGCCGTAACCATGGCACTTTCCACACCATGTATTTGATCAAAACACTTGATTGGGGTTTGTAGTCACCTCTAGTTTTACTCTGTATGTTTCCTGGGTCATTGTGGCAGCTTTTATAGCTTGTGTGACCAACTCCAATATTCGTTCTTTAGTTAGCGCAGGCTTTACCTCGCCTGGCGTGCTAGTGGCAGCTACAAAAGCTAGGGTCATCAATGCGGGACTTCCTTGGCCCGGATCTTTCATTGGTATGTTACCTGGGCCTCCCATTGGCTCGTATAAGAGCTCCATCTTCCTCTGTTGACATAATTGTACTTCCTCCCAAAGCCTTGCTTGTTCCTTAGCATCCATTAAAGTTGTAGGTCTTGTCAGGCTGATATGCTGCTGTGCCGTAGGATCTCTCAATCCCGTGATGAATCTTCTCTTCAATGTCTCATCGTTCGGGGCATTCGCGCCCATCTTCCTTACCAACGTTTCCATTCTCTGAATGTAGTTATTGATGCTCTCATTGACTCCCTGTCGCAAGTAATCCATCTATTGGGCCAATCTATCTTGGAAGCCTTGTCGTCGAAACTTTGCCAAGAAGGCTTCCTTGAGCATTTGATAAGTTCCACGCTCTTGTGGTGTCAAATTCCCATACCAATTGGCTGCCTCATCTCGGAGAATAGCTGGAAAAGTCCTCAACCTTTGACCCTGGTCAACTACCTCATTGGCCTCACAAGTAACCTCAAATAGTTGGATAAAACTATCCGGATCCTCGTCCCAAGCACCTGAGAACTTGGTGAAGTCCCCCAAGTGAACCGAAATCCGCTGAGCCATTTCGAACAAAGGTGTGATGTCAATATCACTTCGATCCCAAAAATTTAGCACACGCGGCCTCAGGATCCCTCCTTCAAACTTTTGAACTTGATTCGCGACTCTCCTACGGGAGTACACGTTTTTGGCAGATTTCTTCGAGCTAGTCGAGGTTGACTCACCTTGCGATTCCCACCTATTCCTTTCTCTTTCAAGTGCTCTTCTCTGAGATCGTTCCTCTCTTTGCGTTTGTGTTGCTCCTGAGGATGAGCTCCCCTCGCTCATGTACTAGATCTGGAGTCCGCAAGCTCGGCCAACATGTGGCGCTAGGCGAACCTATGGCACTCTCTTATAGAGACGTGCCAAGCTTTTCCTGGCAAATGCACCAAAATGTTTTCTCTCCTAACCCAAGGAAAATGTCCATATGTAATTGGATTTGCGCGGATTTTTGTTTCCCAATAGGTCCTTTTCGCCTCGGAAGCACTGAATGTGCGTAGTTACCACCACTTGATGATCCCTACTAGATCGCCAAATGAAGAGTCCTAATGCCCAACAGAAAGATATTTATATATGCTTATGTTTTGCCTAAATCGCTTGAAATAGGTCCACTTATCTTGCTTTAAGTCATTTTTCAAGCGCAAACATGGAGCTATGCTCTCTCAGGAAGTGTTTTAGATCTTCCATGCACTAACAAAATTTATTTCCCAATTAACTTGCATGTGTGATAACAAGATTCCATCTTAAAATTCACTGCCTAAGTTTTCTATTTTCCATTTTACTTTTGAAATTGTGCCCGTTGGGTCTCGTTTGGCTTCCAATTTTTTTTTTTTGGTCAACCTTGATCACGGAACTCACATAATGGCAAAACAACAGTTCTCCCTCTCTTCCTATCTCATTGTGTATTTGTCCTCACTAGTTTCTGTTCAAATTTGCTTGGCCCTCTAACTCTAAACCTGTTGGCAACCCAATGCTTTTGTGTTTACAATATCGGTCACGAGTTACATATTCAAAACAAGTTCCTTCTTCAATGTGTCGTCCATATTCATACACTAAAACCTGTGTCATTCCCCTAGATAAAAACTCATTTCTTAGTATATTAGAAAGTTTAGATTCACAACGTTCATAATTTCGATCAATCAATGCATAAGTCATTGTTCACATTTAGCATTCCTCCATGAGCGCATATTCTTCTACTCTCACATCTGTGATGTAATGTACATAGCACAAAATCATGACAATATTTAAAGCGCCACAGCGTTATAAACTGATTTTTTTTTTACATTCCACATCAAAACGTTAATGTATGTTCCCAATTTTCTTCGTTCGAATAAAACAACAGTTCAGGGAGCATACTTTTATGTGTACTATGAATCGCTCAACAGGAAATCCTTCAAAATGATAAACATTACCTTAAGCGCACTTTTTGTTCTTCTCCATAATCAACCTCCTTCCAATCTCATTAAAAATTAGGCTCTGTCACCACGTAGCACATCTCGCTAACTTCGCTGTCCCTTGATTGGGCTTCTTCATAATAGCGGCTCTTCTTCCCCATTGTTTCTTCGTGTCTGCTACTATCCCTTTCACACAGTCTACTCTTGATCCCAGTAGTGGCTGGGGCAGATCATCCTCACATGAAGCATCATCAACACTCACACCAAAACATTCATGGTGTGAACTTGCATCATTGACAGAGTGTGCAGGCGTCACTTTCAACAACACAGCGAAGCAAGAGGTTCTTCAGTATCTTCAATTGCTCGCAAGAACTTTGAGAGGGGAAACATTTTGCTTGTATTCTCTTTCCTCTAGCCCTGTATTCTGCGCTTGGTTGTCACTAGGGGAGCATCTCCGAGAGCCGTGTGTCATCAGCCTTCACTACTGGTCCATCTGAATCTACTGGTACTCCCCTCATTGAACATCCTCAGGCTGAAGCTTGCGCTTTGTGTCCAGTCTGCTATCCTCTCCCCCTTTTAAAGCTATTGCCGCTCATGCCCTTGAAGGTGAGACCCCAGCCGAATAAGCAAGAGGACTCTTGGATGCCCTCTGCACACCCTCCCAGAACACACAAGGTCCACAACAGAAGATAACCCTCCAGCTGCACAAAAGCCCTTCCGCTTGCTTCCATCCGTGCATACCTGCGGGACAATAACACTTCAAAAAGAAGACTCCAGGAAGAAGCCTGCTTCAGATGTGCGCACCCCAACCACCACAAAACGAGTAGAGAGACCCCTCCAAAAAACGCGAAGCCTCCCTTATCTGTCCATCGGCGCCCCTCTTCCCTTTTTTTTTTTTGATAAGGCAATCATTCCCCAGCACTCGTTTTTTTTTTTTTTTTCAAATCTGAAAAAAAAAGAAACCCCTTTGAAGCTTGCACCTACTATAAGAGCATCTTCGAAGTTTGAATCCTCTAGCTTTGCATTATCGAATGTTGATCCTGATAGAACTGCATTCTTGAAATTAGCACCTTGCAAGTTTGACACATCAAATACAACACGGTCCAAGATGGCATTTGTGAAATTAGCCCCTTTTGTTGTCCTACATACTCCCAAAAACAAAGAGAAAAAAAATTGTTTTTGTCCCAACCATTCTGCTTTGAACATATCAACCAAGAGTCACCCACGAAGAGGAGAAAGCTATTTTTCTTGACATTCTTTGCCCATGAGGTAGCCCATCTCGTCGACCAACAAGTTGTCGTGTTACCTCCAAATACTTCTCATCAATCGTCACTTCCACTCTTCAAGTACCTAAAATCAAACATATTTTCCTGGCCAAATAGAACCGCATTAGTGCATAAAAACCAACCATTTTCTGAGCTAACAGTTCCTCAAGTATCTTTGATGTGAACCTTTTCCCTAGACATGGGCACTTTTTACTCTAGTGCTTGCTAGAGGTTTTTTTCCCCATGTTACCACATGCTTGTTACTCTCATATGTGGTGGTACTTTGTACTTAGGGATATTATTCAACTCTTACTACAGTTGAGTTTTATCGTCAATAGAGAGAGTTATTCCAACCATCGACTTCTCCATGTGTCTTGCTACGTTTGTGCTCCTTGTGTGTGCTTTTCGTGTGTCTCTCTTACTTCTACACACACCCAACATATACAACCCACGACATAAAATTCCATAAGAAATAATAACATCACCATTTGAGAGATAATGAATTATAAATATGTCATCAACAAACTTGAGAACCAAACTATTCTTGTCTAATGCTAAAATTGACAGTAGATTTTTCTTGATCCCTTGCACATATAAAGCATCTAAAATTGTGAAAGAAACTATGATTAGCAATAGTCAGAGTGCTCTTACCAACTCCTATTACATTATAAGAGGAGTTGTTAGCACATGTGATAGTATTCCTTGTAGAGGCAGGCTCAAGTGAACTAAAGAAACTATGATGCAGGGTAATATGTTTGGTTGCCCCACTATCAAAGTACCAAACATTTGAGTCTAGTGCAAACATACACTTCTCATGAGAACATAGGTCAAAATGCCCATACTTCATTGTCACGAAGATAACGAGACTCTACTTTAGGTGTAAAGGCCTATAGAACAACTATTCCATGGTATTTCTTCTTTGTCTCTTTTGTAGCCAATTTAGGAAATCTCTTTATGACATGATCATTTGTTTTATAATACTTGCAAAATTATTTCTACTTTCCTATTTCTTGTTTATTTTTATCTTCCTTATTCGATTTTCTAGCATTAGCATATTTTTACTTACTAGTAGATGAGCTCCTTTTAACTTTGCCCTTCTGACTAGCTAAGAAAGCTTGATATGCAACATGCATAATTAATATGTTTTACCTAGACTGATCATCTTGTAACAAAAAAGGAAAAAAATTATCAAATGTTAAGGCATTTGGATTGAATTTCATCATTAATCAAAGATTAGAAGCAAAAATTTAATATGAATCCAAAAGAATGTTAAGAACAATGTGCACAAGTAAACTATCTAGCAAGATTTCATAAGCAAAATCAACTTCTCCTTCAAATCCTTGATCTTTGTCAAAAACATATCCATAGAATCTCGTTCTTTCATATGCTCACTCTCTAAGTTTTTTCAAAGGTAAGAAACACGAGCCTCATTTCTTGTTTGGTATAAAGTTGTAAGTGTATCTCAAGCATCCTTTGTTGTCTTGTAGGAGTGAATGTGAGGGATAATGGCACGTTTGATACACATAGGTGTAAGTGCATCTGTCTGAGCATATCTGTCATCCCAATAATTTTTCTCTACAATAGGTGGAGGAGAAACTACAACTTTACCAAAAAATTGAGGATCATCATCTTCAACACCATCTACATCACCTTCAATAAGTTTAATTACAGGTGTACTAGGATGCTTTTCAACATCGTGCACAATATTCCATAGCCCTTGTGTTACCAATACATGAGGAATCATATATCCCCACACTAGGTAATTAGTACCATCCAACTTATCCTCAAAATCCAATATAGATAATACATCATTGCTTTCAACCATGGCAAGTGAATAAATATTCTGATGCAAAAATTTTACTATACCCCAAAAATTTAAACAAAAACACCATATCAAACTCTGCTAAACATGTAGCAAATTTTGAGACACTTGTAGTGATGAGCCAAGAACTATGTACTTGTTTATCAAAAAATGTGGAAATTTACTCTAGAGTCATTATGATAATGAATTTGGAGGCCGAAACAAGCTCAAAGAAAAATTTCAACGCCTAGAGTATGCTCATCAATTTTCATGCAATTATGAGACTGTGATCAGAGTGGTATCAATGACACCTTAGATGAAGTGATGACCTACTTTGATACCAATTGCTGGAGTTCCAAGTCTACAGTAGCATACAAATAGCACAAGGAAGAAGAAGAAGCTTGGGGCACAACACAATATTGAATGTATTAGCAATTAAATGTACAAAGATACCAAGTGACCTATTAGGGTTGTAGACATATATACAAGCTAAGGGAGAAAACCTCGTAGATATGGAAAACATTTCCCTCGACAATCCTAAGTGTGTTTTCACACATCATTACCATTATATATCAAAAAGAGCATAGCCTTCCTCATCACATTAATTTATCAAAATTTTCTCATTAGTTACTATGTCAATTGTGACTAAGATCTGCACCCAAACATAAGGTTTAAAATATTCATCTAGGAATCTCATGGGCATCTATGCAAGATCTTCAACTAATCTCTCTAGCTTGCACTTCTTTCTAATATATCATTCCTTTTCCTTCTCTCTTCTTCCCTTTGAGAAGAGGTGTGTGTCCTAATTCATCCAATCCTATTTTCTAATCTCTCGTTCACTTTTAGAGTCCTCCTCTTCATAATCATTTATGTTGCAGATATACTATATTATTACCCCATCTTGGACATCTTTCAAATGTCCAAGGAATGATATTCCTAGTATTATTAGTAGTAGTAGCTTGTAGATGCGAGCTTTCATGTCGCATATATAATATACTACTCCCCCATCCTGGACATCTCTTAGATGTCTAAGGAATGAACTTCTTCATTGTAGATCATAGATGAAAGCTTTCCAAAATCACAAATTTCCAATGTTTTTAGACTCTACTCTACATTTTTTCAAGATAATTGCTTCTAAGTGTCCTAAGAATTTATCCATATGTCCATCTACTATTCAAAGTTTCATCCAAGTTGGCTTAAGTGCAAGCTTACTTGAGTTAACATATAAGGCCTTAGTGGCAATGGGTACACAAATCCTAGATTATATGATGGCCTTGTGGTATAATCATTGAAAGTAATGGGAATAATAAGTATTCCCTTCACATTAGGGGAAAAAGTGAGCCTTACATGGGCCTTGTAAGGATTCCTAATTTTATATGAATTAAAATAGCTAGTCAAGTGGATTAAGAGGTTGGGAAATACCACTAGTGGTATTGTTAATTCAAATAAAGAATACAAAAGAAGAATATTGAAAGAGAGAAGTCATGTGCATGTTTAGACATTGGATTTCTTGATTGTATGGCCACGATCAATGAAAAAAATGGGCACTAGAAGACAAAATAAGAGCACACTCTCTGGAAATAAAAGACAAAATAGCAACAAACATGTGAAGAGAGAGAAGAAAACATTGTGATTTGCATGTAATCTCAGTCGTCAGATCACATTTCACTTTGATGGTGGAGATTGAAAGCTAATCTACTCTCACTAAAAGACAAAATAGGTGCACACATTGTCACTAAAAGACAAAAGCTCAAAAATTCGTGATAGGAGAGAGAAAGAAGTTCGGGATCCGCATAGCTTTTTGTCCATTGGATGTGGTGGAGGATTGGTGGTGTGCATTGAATAGGAAGTGATCCATGTAAGGATCAAATCTCATCCATTCATGTTTTTCAGGATCAAATGGCCCAAATTGAAGGCACCTTTTTCTCTTTTGGGAGCAACCACATCCATTAGATGTAAGCAACATCTAAGGGCTATAGTTAAAGTGGCCCATTTCTTAAGAAATGATCTTAACCATTGAATATTGAAGGACATATGTTGAGCCCATCAACGTCATATTGGTCAAAGTTAGCCATAGTCAAAGTCAATCATAGTCAAAGTCAAAGCTACCAGAGTCAATGTGTTCTAGGTCAAAGTCAACATGGGTGAAGTCAAAGTGTTCAAAGCTCGAGTGTCAAGGTGCACAGGTAGTGCACAATTAATTGTTCACAAAGGGTATAATTGCAGAAAGTTGGTTTCAGGTTGCAGAGGTATTTTTGTAATTCCCTAAGGTTCAAAAGTGTTTTTAAAGTGTTTTGGAAGGTTTAGGTGAACCCTCTCTTAGGTGCACATTTGAGAAATTAAAAGTCCAAATGTGAAGGTATGTGATGCGGCCATACGCAGAAGTGAAAGTATGGCCCCGTAATTAAAATTTTTGTTTTAATCTAAAGTCACTACAAGACAAAATAGGGATTCGTTGGCTGCCCACTTTTAGAGACAATCTTGGGACTTCAAAGTGAGCACCAAGATACTCTAGCACTTAGGAGCGTACGTGAATCGACACTCAAATCAAGGCAAGGATTATTCTTGGACAACGAAGCAAGCTGAGCATAGTCTAAGCTAGGCAAGAGAGAGAAGTGCAAGAGACACACAGTGTGCAACGCAGAGAAGTGAAGTGCAAGGTGTAGAGTAGAAGCAAAACTCTGATATGAATTAGGAAGACCATTTAGAAGGGTCTGCACAAGTGAGCTATCTGGTATAACTTCATCAACAAAAATCAATTGTTCTTTCAACTCCTTGATCTTTTTCAAAAATCTGTCGATAGAATCACCTTCATTCATGTGCTCATGTTTTTGGAGGTAAGCAACATGAGCCTTATTCCTAGCCTCGTACAATGTGATAAGTGTATCCCAAGCATCCTTAGTTGTTCTACAAGAGCGAATGTGAGGAATAATGGCACATTTGATAGAGAAAGCTATCAATGCATGTGACTGGGCATCTCTACCGTCCCAATGAATTTGGTCTATAGTAGGTGCAGTAGAAACCACAGCACAAAAAAGAATCTGCATAATATCATCATCTTCGACACCATCTCCATCTCCTCCAACACATGTATTTGTAGTACCTATATTCGCAGGTGTAAGAAGACGTCTTTCAACACCGTGCACAATGTTCCACAGTCCTTTTGCAACCAATACATGATGCATCATGTAAGCCCATAATGGGTAGTTGGTACCATCTAACTTATCCTCAACAGCCAACATACAAAATACATCAGTGCTTTCAACCATGGCTAGTGACTAAAATACCTTGATGCAAAAAATTGACTGTATCTCAAAAAGTTGAACAGAACTGCCTAGAGGAATTCTGCTAAACCTGTAGCAGACTTCGAGACGCTTATACTAGAGAACCGAAACTGGTATATACCTTTGGCACAAAAAGATGAAATAGCTTGCACAAGAACTACGATAGTGCATTTAGAGGCCGAAACGAGTTCAGATCGTAATTTCGGTACCATAGAGAAAAGCAGTTTTGATCTCTGAAACAGCTCGAGTATGCTCGCTAAAATTCATGCGATTCTAAGACTACAACTGGAGAGGTGTCGAGGATGCCCTAGATGAAGCGGTGATCTGCTTTGATACCAATTGTTGGAGTTAGATGTTTGCGGAAGCACACGAACATCACAAGGAAGAAGAAGAAGAAGCTTGGAGCACAACACACAATACTGAATGTATTACCACTAGAATGTACAAAGATAAGTAGCCCATTAGGGCAATAGGCATATATACAAGCCGGGGGAAAAGACCTCCTAAAGAGGGAAAAAAGTGCCCCCACGGTCCTAGAGTGATCACACACATTACTACCTAAATATATCAATAGATTCTGCATGTGCAATTCAAGATTCTCAACTCACCAACATGTTTTTGGTTGTCTAGCATATGCATTAGTGCCTGAACAACAATGCTGGAAATTGGATTATAAAGTAGTGAAATGTATTTTTGTTGGGTATAGTTCTAAAAGCAAAGGTTATCATCTGTATCATCCATATATTAAATACATTTTAGTTAGCTGTGATGTTGTTTTTGTGGAAGATGCTATTCAACCATTACTTTCATGTATTAAGGAGACGTCAGTTAGCTCCAAAGACATGTATGACACTACTGCCTCTTTTTACAAGTGGACAGTCTAGTACTCGTCCTAATGACACAACTTCTCAACCTTTATAGGTTTCATGTGATGATGCAGATCATTCCATTTCTGATGCACATTTACATGATGCATTTATTGATGAGAGAGTTCATATTGAGAAGGCAAAAACTATGACAAAATGGCTAGTGTAGAATTTGTGTGATAACAAATTAGATGCACCTCTATCATATCGTACTCGTTCAGGCTCTCATAGTGCTTCTTTTGCATCAGATTGCTATGCTATGGCTACATCTAGTCTTTGTGATGAGAATGAACCTATTTCATTTGATGAACCACAAAATTTTGAAAATTATACGGCTGCTATGCAATCAAAATATGATGCTATCATGAAAAATGGTACCTAGCCTTTATGTGACTTGCCTCCTAGAAAGAAGGCCATTGGTACTAAGTGGGTATACAAGCTGAAGCGTAAGCATGATGGAATTGTTAATAGGTATAAGGCTAGGCTTGTTGCAAAGGGTTATGCTCAGGAAAGAGGAATTGATTTTGATGATATCTTTGCTCCTACATGCCGAATGACTACTCTTCATAACATTTGTGCATTTGCAACTCTCATCATGGTTGGAATGTAGATCAATTGGACATTAAAAATGCATTTCTGAATGGTGACTTGTATAAAGAAGTGTATGTCTTTCAGCCCTGTGGCTTTGTGCAGAAAGGCATGAAAACCAAGTGTGCAGGTTGAAAAAAGGCATTATATGGTTTGAAGCAAGCACCACATGCTTGGTATGAAAAAAATACATGCCTACTTGATTGCACATGGTTTTGAGAACAATCCAATTGAGAGCACCTTATATGTTAAGCATGCCAATGATGTGCTTTTGATCATTGTTGTTTATGTTGATGACATGCTGCTCACTATTACTCATGAGAAGCATATTCCTAATTTTAAGGCTGATTTTCATGCCTCATTTGAGATGTCAAATTTGGGGCATTTGCATCATTATTTAGGCATTTAGTTTATGCAAGTTGATGGTGGAATAGATTTGTGTCAAAAAAAGTATATTGACACATTATTGTAGTGTTTTCGCCCTGAAGACTGCAAACCTATTGTCACTCATATGGAGATAGGTTTATGGTTGAGTTTTCATAATGTTGGAGATGCATTTGATGTTGTTCCCTATCAGCAGGTTGTTGGATGCTTGATTTACTTATGCATTACTCGATCAGATATTCAATTTGTTGTCTCATATAGCAGGTTTAATGCATTGCCCAAGTGTAAAGCATTGGTAGATAGTTAAGCACATCTTTTGCTACTTGAGTGGTACCTAGCTACTTGGATTGTTTTATCCCATGGGGAGATCACTATCGCCAGATTTGCATGCTTTTTCTGACTCTGACTTGGCTAGGTGTCGTGACACTCGTGTGTCCACTAGTGGCTTTTTCTTAATGCTTGGCCAATTCCAATTGTGAGACTGAACATAGGGAAACTTTTAAGCCACTGTTGTGTGTGTCTTAAATGTTGTCGCAGGGTTTTAGAGAAAGGAGGGTGCACAACCTACTATGGCCAATTCCAATTGTGAGACTGAGTATAGGGAAACTTTTAAGCCACTATTGAGTGTGTGTGGCTTAAATGTTGTCGCAGGGTTTCGGAGAAAGGAGGGTGCACAATAAGGATAGGATCTCAACCATTCACAAGGTTTCTCTAAGAAATCCTCCACTTTAATAATTATTTTAGGTATGCCGTTTCACGAAACAAATCAAGCTTTTTAGTGTGCTAAGGTTCTCGGTATTTCCAATTATGTCAAGTAGATGACATACATAGGACAAATACTAGGAGTCAATTCTATCCAATTCTAGGCATGGGTTTTGAAACACACATCGTTCAATGAAATGGGTTTGCATTCACAACCTATTCTTTGCACTGGAATACCATTCCATAATCTGTAAAGGAGGAAGATAAACGTGGGAATGCTTACAAGCATCTTCTAAGACAAAGGGTTTAAATTATTTCATGGATATAAATATATTTTCCATCATTTAATACATTCGATGTGTTGATAATTGAGTTTTGTGTTCAACTATATGCTGAGATTTATCATTGAGGTCAACATACTCAACAACAAGTATTGTCAGCGTCATGGACTCATTTAAACCAAAACCTTTCATTACTTAGATGTACCTTTCATTACTTAGATGTTTTGGTTTGTGGTTCTCACTTTAAAGTGATCAAGCAAAAAGGTTTGAAATCAAAACATGTTTATATTTTTCTCAAGTACCAATGTTTGGTTGATTAAAGTAAAAATCAGCGGGGTCTCAGTGCTGCAGATATCATGCGAGCGGCAACATCCAAAACATTTTCATTCAACTGACTGAAAAACTGGTGCGAATTCGATTTGATGCAGTAGTCTTAGTAACTTAGTAATGTAACTTAGTTGGAAGAACTCAAAACACAAAAACGAAATTTTATAAACGCTTGCACATCATGATGTGAGACAGTAAAAACATAGAAAAAGAAAACAAACAAGCTTCAGTAATGAAGGCGTGAAGATGAAATGTGAAATCTAAAGTTAGTGCACCAAAGTAGTGATACAGAAATCGCAGCAACATGTATAGATTTTGCGGACACAATTTTCACTCTGTAGAAAACAAACCTTACATCAGCCAGTTAAGAAACCTTCGAAATAAATTCCTCACATGATCCCAAAGCTAATGCAATTGCAGAGTTGAAACATTCCGAAGTGTCTTCATGCAAAAGGGAAGGAAGAAGGAACCAAGTCAACGAATTAACTCGACGTGATAAAGCAGATTTAAACAAGTGTGAACAATTTTCTTAAGCATGAGATGACAGTTGACTAAGCATTTTTCAGACCCATGTTGAACAGTTTCCAGCATCTTGAATGAGCAGTTAGACTACAAACCATCCTTTGCGACTTCAAAGAACCCTTCCTCATGTTTAATTAATACTGAGAAAGGAAAACATCTAACTCGACGGTTCAGGAAGATACAGATGCATTCTAAATTCACCTCAGGCCTAGTATTAGAGTTGTAGGGAGGAAGAAATAGACCTCAAGAGGATATCGTATATGCTTACTTTGTACATGAAGAAAGTGAACTATTCAAGCTTTGAAAGTAAAAGTAGAGATCAAATCTGGAAATATGATTCAGACATACAACACGAACAACAAATTGATACTTCAATAGCACATGTCTTGATTTGCATCCTTGTGAACACGCTCCTAATCACATGTTCTTATCTTCTCTGTATATCTGAATTTGCAAGTTTTCCTTGTCATCAAGCTTTGTGCAGGTAATCTTTTGGTCAGTTTATTTGAGTCATCAGCCGCATCAACATATGAAAGCAGTCCATAGTATTATTCTTCTGCAACGCTATCTTAGGCAGTAGCACTAACGGAGGTCCTTCATAAAAAATTCCATGAATTCTTTGACATCTTGCTCTTCATCTGCATCTTCATCATCTCATTGGCCCTTGCTTGCTTTTGTTGGCTGAGCGCACAGAAAAAGGTCTTCTCATCTCACGTGCATATTTCTCTTGAGGTATGCGGAGCAGCAAAAGCTACACAAACACCATACACTACTTGATGTGATAAAGCATGCAATATCCAGTCATCATCGGACCAAATTCATATGGTTCTTCACTGAGCACATAACCTTCTGCCAGTTTCGATCCCACACACTCGTTACCAATGACATCCCTTACGTTCTGCTAGTCAAGCCTGATCCATGGCAGCTAGGTGATGGGGGACAAATAGTTTTGTTTCCTCCTGGAAGAGCACGTCTGCGGTGTTTTCCATCTTGCCCTCAGAGCACAACCTCCTTCCTCCCCATCAATGCCACCCCTGAGAGTGAGATGTTTTCCCTTTTTTTTCAACCGCCCCTAAGCTTTTTTTCGATCTGTCCTAAAAACCCTTCTCAAGAATTGTGAAGGAGAAGAGAAAAACAGGAGAATAGGCGCACACGCTTTCCTTCTACGTACATGTCTTGCTCTTCTCCACGCAGCCCCCTTGCTATCTTTGGCAGCTTGAATTTCCTCCATTCATCCCGATCTCTCTCCCTGCCACGTTACCAATTTTGTCATATTGTTGGACATTTGTAAGAAAGCCACTTGTTTGTCCGACCATTACACTCGTGTCAACATATGCAGAATATGAAGGATCTTGAACAACTATAGAAACAACAGATCCAAACATAAGCTGCAGCCGAGAAATGTCACATTCAACACCATCCGACACAAAAATCTCAGTTTCCGTAATGTTTAGATCAGAATATATTCTTTTTGCTATAGCAACATGAAGTGGCTTCTCCCTTTGTTTGCCTTACTATATGGATATATGTATCTGAAGTATCGAAAACCTTGATATAATCTGGCACCACACAAGACAAAACAAATATGCCCGATCGAAGCAATTCGTTGTTATCTGTGGCAAATTCTATCCTGTATAAAATATGTGTAGCTATAACCACAGACCCGTATATTTGATTCGAGCTCCCAACTTCCAAGGCCACAAGCATCCGTGCCTTATGAGGAACGTACTATACATGTATGATAGCATGAATCTAAAACAAATCATGAACTAGTAATTCCTTGAATATTTGTCGAGCTTATTCAATTGGTTCGTAGGGCACGACTTCAATTCTTGACCACAACGCCTTATGGCTGATTCATGTGTTGGTCAATCTTTTGCCACCACCATCTTCACTGATAGTCAGAGTGCATTGGTAGTTGCAAGGAACCCTGTGTTCCATGCTCACACTAAGCACATTGAGGTGCACTATCATTATGTCAGGGAGAGGTTCTCTGCTGGAGAGATTAGTTTGGCATATGTGCCCATAGAGGAGAACATTGCATACCTTTTCACATTGAAGGCTCTGCCTAGGGAGAAGTTTGAAGCTTATCTCAAAGCTTTGGGTTTATTTCCTTTTGTGGATTGATTCCACATAGCTTGGCACTTCCTTATACATGAGTGCCTGCTCCTTGCTCACTGCATCACTCCTAGGGGGGATTTGTTGATATATTTAGGTAGTGATGTGTGTGAACACACTAGGACCATCGGGGCACTTTTTTCCCTCTTTAGGAGGTTCTTTTCCCCGACTTATATATATGCATATTACCTTAATGGGCTACTTGTCTTTGTACATTCTCTTGTAATCCATTCAATATTGTCTATTGTGCTCCAAGCGTCTTCTTCCTTGTGTTGTCGGCATGCTTCTGTAGACCTCAAACTCCAACATATATTTTGGCAAAAGAATACTAAAAGATATTCCAAATACTTTTTTATCAAATGTCTGCCCCGGTAGCTTCACATTGGAATGAAATGTCATTCTTTTTGTATTTTTTCCATCTGTCCTAAAAGAAGTTTTATCCTTTCAATGATCTTTTAATGACATGATGTGTATAGTTTGTCTGTTGATAATATCGAGCATGTGCCCTTTGTATTTGTCTTCTAAACAAGTAATCAAAAAGCTCCTTCAGTGGATTACTTTTTTTCGCTCTTCATTTTCTTATGCATCTAACGAAGCTTGTTGTTGCTTGATAATGAGATTTTTTCCATGCCTTGAGTGCTCCATGGGGCAAGTGTTCCCCTTTTTGCAAAAAATGGACCATGCAAAAAAAAGAATATGCGGTAGAAACATAAAGATAAAGATGATGAGATATTCATTTAAAAAAATAATGGTGGACTAAATGATCTCTTTGAAACTCACCAAGTAGTAAGTTACGTCTTTGATACTCCAAGCCTCTTCTATAAGCTATGTGATTTCCCTTCTGACTTCAATCACATACATATTGAAAGTTACTTGTTGCCTCATGATCCTCAAAAATTTATCTAGTCTTACCCATACCTTTATTCTTTTCTTTACTACTTCTAGATTGCTTTTTACATTTGTTATAACCTCACATAATTATTTGCAACAATTCCACATTGCATTTAGTTGTTTCCCATCGTTGTTGCTGAAGAATCTCCTTTCTTTTTCACCTCCCATTGACATATCTTGTAGTACATCACTTGTATTTTGTGAAAGCTTTGGATCTTTTCTTAGATGAACATCATCACCACAAAATCCCATTTGTGAAACAAGACCTTCATATTTTTTATGCATTCATATGCAAAAGCTATAGGATTGATGGAATATGCATAATCCAAGTGATGATGAACCGACTTGTCAATGATCCTTAACTCTGCATGCAATGTAAATATATGTACATTAGTCGATTCTATTGGAAGTATCGGATCCCAAATCATGGAAAAAGATGAGTAATTTTGTAGATTTATAAAGATTAGTAATTATGTAGATTAAATTTTTTTTTGGAAAGAGCTTCCCCAACCTGAGTTCTAGCTATCCACCCTCTTGTACCTAGGATTTGCATGCAATACAATTTTAAGTCTCCAATCAAATACCACTCAATTTTAAACTTTCCACACTGTTTAACAACCAACAATTCTCTTGAATGTTTCCTTTGGATAACATTTGGAATGTCTGTATGTAAGAACAACTACTTATGCTTTATGATTCTCAAATGGAACTTGAGCAAACCCAGCCCACCATAGCTCCAAATATTTTTTTTATGTACTTTGAGAGATGTATCTAGTTTCTAAAGGTTATAGTCCAAAGCTCTGTTCATTAGTGCAATAATTATTCTCTCCATCTTTTGATGTTTTTTAATTTCAACTTCATCAAGTTCTATTACCAATCATCAAGTTCTATTACAAATTTCAAAAGGCCAAAACATTCATGTTCTTTTATATCATAAAACTAAACCATGTATGTTTGAAGTCTTATAATATCTATCCATATATTGTTAAATGCATTATAAGTCAAATGTAAAGTTTGTTTTCCTACCTCATAAGGTATGTTATTGTGAATATGTTTATAATCAGCAAATCTAGATATGATTTTCTTATTCAAGCGGAGCCGATACTTTCCTACATGATGAGATCTAGGCAATTCACACCAAACTTTTGAAATTGCTCTATAACCCTTTTTATTCACTCCAACAATATCACAAACCTCGATGATAACAACAAATTCATTTTCCTCAAGAGATTTTGAAAAATAAAATGTTCTATGCATCCATTTTCATTCAATTTCAACAGTTTTAAAACATCATGTTGACTCATAATTTCATTACAAAAATGTACATGCTCAAAACTATTCAACATGTTTAAACCTAGCACATTTATTACATCACCTCTTACCATTTTCATTCTCTTTGTCTTCTGGCTAGATTTTTCAATCAAATATGAAAAAGGTTTTATTTGTTTTCCACACATTCTCAATCCTACAGGAGTTTCTTTCATTTGCTTAAAAGCTTCTAACTCAGAAGACGAATGCAAGAACTTTTTTTCTAGATCTTTTTGCTGTATATCCCTTTGGTGTAATATATTTTGTGGATAGTTTATGTCTTGCCTATAATTCTTGGAAAACTTCGAGAGCTTTGCACAATATCCATCTAAAACGTCATCACCATCTCCTACAAATCTAATCTGTTCATGAAGATTATGAAAAAGTGGATACCTTTCAATTTGTGGATCAATTTGATAAACAACTCCATCTATCCATATGCCATATGCTTTATGCCTTTTATTTTCATAAGGTTATAGAGCTCTTTGGAATACCTTTTTGGTTGTTGCATACTCATGAGTAATTGCAATATTGGGTATATAACTTATCATGCAAAGTACAACTGGATGAAAGTTCACTAAAAGTGTTCAGATTGAGATTCTCCATGCCAATAGAACTATGAGAAAGAGAGAAGCCAATCTACTGTGGAGAGTAGAGTGAAAAAGTGAAGAACATCATGAACACTCATTATATAGGTCGAAGAACAAGAAGAAAAAGTTTAAATTTGACGAAGGCCCAACGAACACAAACTTTGAGGCATATCACTTTTCATGATTTCCACACGAACTTTTTCTCTTCCAAAACTAATATATTTGCGTAAGATATGTTTTAAATGAGCCTACACGAAATTTTATAAGATGACTCGACAACATTAGTCTAGATTAAACACAACTAATTGAAATACTTACATGACCCTTGTTTTTCTTTTTTTTGCCCTAATGGTATGTGTGCACGCATGCATGTATGTATGTATGTATGTATGTATGCATGCATGTATGTAAGTATGTATGTATGTATGTATGTATGTATGTATGTATGTATATGTGTATGTATGCATGTATGATGTATGTATGTATGCATGCATGTATGGAGGTATGTATGTACCTATGTATATATGTATGTATGTGTGCATGCATGTATGTATGTATGTATGTGTGCATGTATGTATGCATGGTTTAAATGTTTAAATGTATACATGTATGTATGATATGATCTTAATTACTTGTCTCTTGCTTTGGAGAAAAAATAGTTTGATATTTTTTCTCCTTAGATTGATAAAAAATTTATAACTTATCTTTGATCTTGTCTTGATTGATTGAACAATTCATCTTTTAAAAAAAAATTGCAAGGGTCCATTGTATGAAAATCCTTGCTTGAATAATATGTGTGCTGAATTTAGAGTATGTTTGTTTGTATGTATGCATGTATGTATATCTAATCTATTTCCTCTTATTCTTCTCTGAGAATTCCTGCCTCTTTCTTACTTTTTCTCTCATTTCCTCCCACATTTTTTTCTCTTTCATTTCTAATATCACAGCCGCCGCCTCTTTCCTATTTTTTCTCTCACATTTTCTCCCTGATTTTTTCTCTTTCGTTTCTTTTCTTTCATTTCTTCTTCTTCTCTTCCATAACGGATTTAATGCACATAATAACTTAACTTTTTCATTCAAATTCATATACTCTCTCTCTCTATGTTTACACACCCAAGAAGAAGAAGAAAAAAAAATTGAAGTTGAAATTGAACTATTTGTCGACACACATTTCGACATAAATAGCAATGCATTGAAACGATCCACGACCACCGTTTTCATGGATATATCGACGTTCATGATTTCAATTGAAACTCCCTGCACCAATATCATTTAACTGTTTATTGTATAATGTATGAGCTTTTAAAAAAAAGCAACGTGTTTAGTTGAAGTAACTACATGCGTGGCAAAACTAAATTTTTTGTGTACATTTGTATGTTTTTTTTTTTTGAAAGAACAAGGAATTTGAAATATCCATTCAGGTGGGAATTGAACCCAAGCCCTCTACCCCACTGCGTTCAACACAAACTGCTACACCACACCTTTTGGATATACATTTGTATATTAAGTAGCCATCGCTTACCAAATTTGAGCAGTTAACATATAATATACACAAAAATTATACAACAATCACGTGAATTTGGCTCAGGTAGTTACAAATGGTTTTGCATCAAAAACCAGAAAAATGACTTTTGATTGGAACTACTATTAAATTCGCCGCAAATGTCATTTTACAGAAAGCTACGTTATTATACACTCGAGATGCAATAGAACATCTCTATCTGCATCTACTATAGCTTCCAAACAAACAGATCAAATGTCCGACATCTATTGGATATAGCTTTCGTAGATGTAAGTGCTGGAATCCTTGAAGCAACAACCAGTGTACAGAATAGCCGTCAATAGTTCATGAGTTCTGCTATGATAGAAACATGTCGGCAGCAAGAATCATGGTAGAAGCTTCTCTGGTACGTCGTACAAAAAACAATCATGGCACTGATCTTTCCTCGCTTCCAACGTTTTTCTCCGCGAGAGGACCACATTCAAAGATCAACACGATTTACATCTCCCTGATAAGATGAATATCTGTTAGATGCTGATCTATAGCGCTTGGGATCAATAAGCTAAACGAATCACTTTATCCAAAAGATGAAAGATTTCGCTGGCCCAAAATATGATGCCCCACTATCAACTCACGTCTCCAGGGTTTATCTACAGAAGATGACCCATATCAACCCTGGATGATCTTATTCTTGCTGGCACCTTCTCTGTCTGCTTCATCCAATCTGAAAACTGCCAAGGCTTTTGCCACCATCTTAGGTGCAGCATCCACCATTGCTCTTTCCATTTCCATTTCCATAATCGACCTTTGTTTGAACTCGGGTTCATGCACGATGTTTGCCCTGTTGAAACCACCTGATACAACACAATGAAATGCTCATTTTCAACATTCGCAACTCTTCTCTGTGAAGCCACAAGACATGAAGAAGAGCAGGATGTTTAAAACAAATATGGTTTTTCGTAATATCACATCTTCAGGCCATTAAACATCAATTCTTGATATGATCTTTTTTTCTTTTCTCTTCTTGTTTTTAAATGACACTTTACGTACCTTGCTGAGGTTCTCTGGAAATGCATTGACCCTAGAACTTTTCAAATAGGAAGAATCATTTACGCAATAGACTCTGCTGGATGCATGAGCTTGAATTCGGCTAAGTTCGATTGAAAGCTCTTCAACTCTGCAGTGCGTATCATTATCTGCAGGCGCCTGCCATAGATATAACAAACGATGTACAGTTGTGAGAAATAGTTCAGTCTTATGCCTTTGAATCATATATTTCCGATATTGGGAATCTTTACGAGCTTGTGTAACTCCAATCTAATAAGCTTTTGTGGCATGATCATACAATCTTTGCACACTTTGTCTGAGGCAATTAGATTGCAGAATTCCGAAATAATTTTCTCATTGTGTTAATAGAAACTGTTTCCCGGCAATGAATGTAACAACCTTAACCTTGTTAGATGTTAACAGAGCCATAGCAACAGCTTGTTCTTTAGATCCCCTTTGCCTGGTGTCCACCTCTCGTTTGCTTTGCTTTAACAACTCTCTGAATGCGTTAACTTTATTTTTTAATTCATTTCTTTCCAGCTCCAACTCGTGCAATTGGCACCTTGCACACATAATACATTCAATGATTAGGTTGAAGATCGAAATGGATGTTATCATTTTTACCGCGATAGGTCAAGGATAGTCCGGGAGAAAAAGACAGTGTTTAATGCTCGAAATTATATGCTTTGAGCACAGACCTACCAAATTGTGTCGCTGAAAAGAAGAAATCAAGCCACACACTTTGTAGCAAAAACGTTTTCATTCTAATGCCCTTATGGTGCATCAAATAGTGTTTCTGGTGCTGGATTAGGACCAATAGATTTGTTGACGTCTCATCCATGAAACATGACATACACCGTGTTCACTCCATTTTAACACCTACAAATGCTTTTATAAGCTACGAATAGTATTTGCCGATTCAGGAAAGGTAATACTCCTAGCATATAGGCTGATGAAAATCTTTACAAATCTTTTTACCCTAAGATCAATTGTATATACCTCAATTCTTTGAAACAAAGTAAAAGCACGCATTGCATTCTTCTGACTGAGGTGAGCCTCCAAAAATAAAGAAAAGATAAGCAAAAAGAGAGTATATTTCTAGGTGTATAAGTACTAGATATGTACTATTTCACAATTTTTGTATCAAAGAAGCCTGATACTCTCAATAGATAAGTACTATGAGGCTGTCTCTTTTGTATACATTGCCATCCCTTTTGGAAGATGGCTGCTTTCTTTGACGACCCGAAAAAAAAGCATGGAAATTGCTTTTTCTTTATCACTGAAAACTTCCGCATGTATTTATTAAAGAAAATAATTACAAGCAATAGAGAGTGGAGACATAAAGGAGGTTGACAAACCTCCCATCCCCAACTTTTATATTTTCCTTTTGCATCTGGTACATCAAGGGGATTGTTATGTTCCCAAAACCAAAGGACATCTGGATGGGTGCCTGCAGTTAAGTGTCTGGAACAAATGTAAAATGGCTGCCTAGTGTGAAATAGGCTCTCCTCAATTGAGTCTATAAATAGGAGCCATGGGCTCATTTGTTGATTATTCTTCACGTGAGGCACTTAAAACTCTTGGCTTTTTTGCAGAGTCTTGTCACCCATATTGGTGGGAGGCTAGTGGTATGGGACACCAACCACTTGGAGGTGGCTGTCCATTTTACTGCAGGCTCCCAGGCCCAGGGGTGAGTCCCCATCGGCTCTATGGCTAGAAGGTGAGTCTGAACTCCACCCTTCTGATGTTTGCGAATATGGCTTGTGTCTTGACTTGTCCAGCATGGATGATCCTGGAGGATCTGGCATTGGTATCAGAGCAGCTCTCTGCTCATATGGAGAAGACAAGGCAATTCGCACAAAACCATCAGAGCTCCTGGAGTTGGGATGGCTCAGCTTGACATGCTTCTCACCCTCTTACATGGGGTGATATGGGATGCTTTTAGGAAGAGGAAGGAGCAAGGGGAGCACATGCAAGACAATGGTTGGAGAACACAGGTAAGTCTCACCATCTTTATGTTTTCGATGTAGCTACAGGAAGAGAGGGAAGAACCCAATGGCTGCCTGAAGTCTTAATGAGCAGGGAAGGATGGGTGGCTGTGCGGCAGCAGCCAGCCAATGGGTGGGAAAAGGTGAGACTTGAGATCCCAGTGGGTAAGTATTCAGGCATAATGCCTACCAGCTCTGATAGGCGACAGGATTTCAGGTGGACAATCAAGATATATTTTGCCTTTTTGCTGCCCTGAGGGCAGTTCAAGGATGGACGTCTCATAAATGACTTGGTAGGCAAAGAGTTCTCTCCCCAATCACACATGAACAGTGGCTGGATGGAGGTTTGGAAGATGTGGTCAGGGGCTGAGCTCATCTGAGGTGGCAGGGCTGCCTAAAAGGGAAGTTTGAGCCATCAAAAGAGGCAACCAACAATCCTCCCTTTAGGCAGCTGAGCTGCCATGGGCTTCTCTAAGCTCGTCATGCACTTGCTCCTTTGGCTGCCTTATCTGGGGCATCATCAACACCCCTCCAGTCACAATCTCAGAATCGCACAAAAATTGGTGAGCATACTCAGGGTGATTAGGAGTTCAAAACAGCTTTGTTATGTGGTGTCGAAATTTTGATATGAGCTCGTTTCGGCCTCCAAATGCACTATTGCAATGCTTATGCATGCAATTTTGTCCTTTTGTGCCAAACATATATACAAGTTTTGGTTCGCCGGTCCAAGCGGCAGTTTGCTACAGATTTAGTAGAACTCGATAGGGTGGCACTATTCAACTTTTCGAGATACAATCATTTTTCTTCATCATGGTATTTAGTCAATGGCCATGGTTGAAAGCAATGATGTATTCCGTATGTTGGCTGTCGAGGATAGGTTGGATGGTGTTAATTACCCATTGTGGGCATATATAGTATCATGTATTGATAGCAAAAGGATTGTGGAATATTGCGCAAGGTATTGAAAAATGTTCTATTACACCTCCAAATGCAGTTATTGAAGGTGATGCAGATCTGTTGAAGATGATAATCTTCAAATTTTAGTTCTTGCTTCGATTATTGCCGCACCTATTGTAGAGAAACTTCGATGGGATGGAAGAGATGCGCAAGGGCATGCATTGATAGCTTTGTCTATCAAACGTGCCATTAGCCCTAACATTCATTCTTACAAAATAATAAAGGATGCTTAGGATACACTTACCACTTTATACCAGGCAATAAATGAGGCTCGTGCTTCTTACCTCCAAAAATAATTGGAGAGTGAGCACATGAATGAAGGAGATTCTATGGATATTTTTATGACAAAGATCAAAGATTTGGAGGAGGTGTTGATTTCAGCTCATGAAATCTTGCCAGAGAGTTCACTTGTGAAGACTATTCTTAATGGTCCAGATTCATATTAGAGTTTTGCTTCTACTCTTCGATCGATGATGAAAGGCAATCCAAATGTTAGTCTCTGTTTTATTGCAGGAAGGTGAGTCTAGGAAGAACATGTCCATTATGCGTGTTCCTGATCAAGCTTTCCTAGCTATGGCTACTAGTAAGAAAAAATATGCTAATGTTTCATGGTTGAAGAAGGAAGACAAAGACGAGAAGAAAACAAAAAATATTCTAATGGAAATGATCATGTCATAAAGAGTTGTCCAAAATTGGTTGTAAAAGAGACGAAGAAGAAAGAGGCTGGAATGGTTGTTGCAAAGGCCTCTACACCTAAAATAGAGTCTTCTAATCTTGTTCAAAATGAAGAATGGACATTTACTACTGAATGAAGTTATGAACCATCTTCTCATGAGTTGTGTATGTCTACAGTAGACTCAAATGTTTGGTACTTTGATAGTGGAGAAACCAAACATATTATCTCGCGGCACAGTTTCTTTAGTTCACTAGAGCCTCCCCTATAGGGAATGCTCGGAAATGAGCTTACAACTCCTCTTATCATGTAATGGGAGTTTGTAAGATCATTATGACTACTATTGATGGTAGTTCTTTCACATTCTAAGATGCTTTATATGTACCAGGGATCAAGAAAAAATTATTGTCAGTTTTAGCATTAACTAAGATTAGATTTGTTGTCAAATTTGTTCATGATACATGTACAATTCATGATCTCTCAAATGGCGTTGATATCATTGCTTCAGCCAGTGTATGTCATGGGTTGTATAAACTCATAGACTGCGAAATCTGTGAATGATTCAGCATGTGGAGTTCAAGATTCTCAGGCTATCTCAGATGCAAAGCTTTGGAATGCACACTTTGTGCATCTTAATTTTGCTAGTTTTCTACGCTTGCAAAAATCTAAAATGGTATCCTTGCTCCCCAAATTTGAGGAATCTTGTAAACATGTCTATTAAGGCTATATTTTGGGCAAAATGAAGCATTCATATTTCCCAAAAGAAGGTTGAGTTTGAGCTACACATGAATTGTAGCTTGTTTATACTGATGTTTGTGATCCTATGGAGACACCTTCTTTCGGAGACTACCTTTAATTCGTGATGACTTTAATTGATGATTTCTCCAGGCATGCATGGTTCTATCTATTGAAAGCAAAGTCCGAAGTGTTGACGTGCTTCAAATAGTTTCTACTTATGATTGATAGTCTATCAGCATGTAAATTGGGCACTCCGTTCTAATCGAGGGGGGGAATACATGTCTTCTGATTTTAATGCATTTTTGACTCATCGTGGGATAAAACATCATCGCACAGTGTCGTATATACCACAACAAAATGGAGTTGCTGAAAAAAAAAACAGGTCTCTCATGGAGATGGCAAGGTGTATGGTCAAAAGTTAGGCTTTACCATATAACTTTTGGCTTGAGGCCATTATGTGTGCAGCATATGTATATAATAGGTGTCCCACCAAAGCACTACAATCCATCACTCTATATGAGGTTTTGCTCATCTCCGTGTCTTTGAAATCCATCACTCCATATGAGGTTTTGCTCATCTCCGTGTCTTTGGTTGTCTGACGCATGCATTAGTGCCTATTACCTAAGCAACAATGCTAGAAATTGGATGATAGAGAAGTGAATTGTATTTTTGTTGGGTACACTTCTGAAAGCAAAGGCTATTGTTTGTATCATCCACGGACTAAATGCATTTTGGTTAGCTGTGATGTTATTTTTATGAAAGATGCAATTCAACCATTACTTTCATGTACTAGGGAGACTTTAGTTAGCTCTAGAGATGTGTATGACACTTTGTTCCCGCTTTTTACAGGTGGACAATCAAGTGTTGGTCCAAATGAGATGGTTTCTACACCTTTACAAGTTCAACATCATGATGCAGATCATTCCATTTCTGATGTAGATTTACATGATGCACTTGTTGATGAGTGGGTTGATATAGAGAAGGAAAAAACTATGCCTAAATGACTTGTGCATACTTTGAGAGATAGAAAATTAGATCATTCTATTTCTGATGTAGATTTACATGATGCACTTTTTGATGAGCGGGTTGATATAGAGAAGGAAAAAACTATGCCTAAATGACTGGTGCATACTTTGAGAGATAGCAAATTAGATCCACCTCTGTCATATTGTACTCGTTCAAGCTCTCATAGTGATTCTTTTGCATCAGATTGCAATGCAATGGCTTCCTCTAGTCTTTGTGATGAGAGTGAACTTGTCTCTTTTGTTGAAGCACAAAAGTCGAAAAATTGGATGGCTGCTATGCAATCAGAATATGATGTCATTATGAAAAATGGTACTTGTTCTTTATGTGATTGCCTCTAGGCAAAAAGGCCATTGGCACTAAATGGATATACAAGCTAAGATGTAAGCTTGATGGATTCATAGTTATAAGGCTACCCTTGTTGCAAAAGGTCATGCTCAAGAGAGAGGCATTGATTTTGAAGAGACCTTTACACCCACTTACCGAATGATCACCGTTTGTAGCATATGTGCACTTGTAGCTCATGTGCACAGGTTGAAAAAGGCATTATATGGTTTGAAGCAAGCACCACATGCTTTGTATGGAAAGATACATGCCTACTTGATTGCACATGGTTTTGAGACGAGTCCAACTTTTGAATTTAAGACTGAGTCGCATGCTTCTTTTGAGATCTCAGATTTGGGGCATTCACATCATTATTTGGGCATTCAATTTATGCAAGTTGATGGGGGAATAGCTTTCTGTCAAAAAGAATATATTGACACATTATTGTAGTGTTTTGGCTTTGAAGATTGCAAATCTATTGCCACTCCTATGGAAACAAGTTTACGGTTGAGACTTCACGATGCTAGAGATGCATTTGTTGTTCTCTACGAGAAAGCTATTGGATGCTTGATTTACTTATGCATAACTTGGCCTGACATACAGTTTGTTGTCTCCCAAATCAACAGGTTTATGCATTTTCGTTCCTTGAGTGATACCCGGCTATTTGAATTGTTTTATCCCAAGGGAGGATCATTACCGCCAGATTCACATGCTTTTTTTGACTTAGATTGGACTCGTTGCTATGACACTCGTGTGTCCACTAGTGGTTTTTGCTTCATACTTGATAGCTCACGCATATCTTGGTTTTGCAAGATGCAGACTACTGTGATCCCTTCTAGTTGTGAGGCTGAGTATAGGGAAGCTTTCAATGCGACTGTTCACTATGTGTAGCTCAAATGCCTTTTGACTGACTCCGGTGTTTGTTAGTCTTTTGTTACCACCATCTTCACTAAAATTCAAAGCGCATTGGAAGTTGCGAGGAACGCCATGTTCCATGCTCGCGCAAAGCACGTTGAGGTGCACTATCATTATGTTAGGTAGAGGTCCTCTCTTGGAGAGATCAGTTTGGATATGTGCCCACACACGATACCATTGCAGACCTTTTCACAAAGGCTCTCCCTAGGAAGAAGTTTGAAGCTTTCTCCAAAGCTTTGGGATTAATTCCCTTTTTGGATTGATCTCTTTCCTCATAGCTTGGCACTTACTTATACTTGAGTGCCAGCTCTATGTTCACCAATTCACTCCGGGGAGGGGGGATCGGTTGATATATTTTCGGAATCGGTAGTGATGTGTGTGAGCACAGTTCGGACCGCGGGGGCACTTTTTTCTCTTTTTAGGAGGTTTTTTTCCTCTCGCTTATAAATGTGCCTACAACCCTAACGGGTTACTTATCTTTGTACATTCACTTGGTAATTCATTCAATATTGTGTTGTGCTCCAAGCTTCTTCTTCTTCCTTGTGCTGTTCGCATGCTTTCGCAGACCTCAAACTCCAACACTTCTTCTCTCATGGTTGTCCTCTTCTAAGTCTTGTCTCATTAAGTTTTGCATATGTGTGTATATATCTCTTCAGTGTCCCATGAGCATCCCTTTATGTAGGCCATTGGAGCTCCAACCATGCTCTCCATTTGCATCTCCACTCATGCAATGCTGAAGAGGCTGATCGGAAGAGCGATGAATTCAGGAGCTTGTAGCATGGCAGCTCGGTGCAATAGGAAGACGAAGTTTCATCTATGGAGCGAAAGCTCATTGGAGTGGACAAGAATGTACATTGACAAAGGATTAATCAGTCTAAGCAAGACCAACAGTAGCTGGATGTGAAGACGAGTATCTTTGAGAGTAAACCTATGGTAGAAATGCACTATTAAGAAGATCATGCATGAGAAATTTGTCTGTATGTTGGCAAGGGAGAATAGAAGGGATTGGAAGGCAATGTTCCTGCCCAGTTCGGTGAATTGGAGGGCAAAGTATTCAACACATACCATAATGCAGCCATCAGGATGTGAAAATCATGTGAACAAGATGGGAAATGGATTATATGCCTCAAGTTCTCTCATTATGATTGTCTAAACTAAAAGACAATCTATTGGAAAGAGTTCAAGTTATCTATGGTATCTATGGTTGTCACAACTGACCTCTCGAAGTTGGTCACCCAGCCTAGGCTAAACGTGTTGCCCATGGTGATCTGGGGTGGAAGTCAGTATCACTGATGAAGAACCCGGCGGCAGAAAGAGTCAAAAAAAAGTGGCCCTAGCATGGGGTGGTTTACCACCTGGACAATTGCCCAGTGTAGGCAGCCACCTAGGGGGGCCTTCCCCTGCCGCGGGTGGCTTGTGGTGTGCACACTGCTGTCAGTGTGCACTTTTGCCCTCCACCATAGGGCACCTCTGTACATGTGTGGCCGCTCAAGGGAACTCCTCATCAACTATATAAGGAGTAGTTTGGAACTCTTCTCATATATTCTTTCATGTGTTATGAAGGAGCTCTTATGCTGTAGACAGCAGCAGTGACTTGTTTGCTGTTATATACCTGCTGTCCTTAGTAAGTGTTGGGCTAGTCCTTGTTGCAAGTGTTGGGCTAGTTCTTGTTGCAAGTTGGGCTAATCTTTTGCTGAATACCTATCTGTTGCAGTATACACTTTTTGTTCAAAATTGTGTGCTGGTCTGGTGTGCTCTGTTGTGAGTTAGATTGCTAAGATTCTCTTTTGTACCTCTACTTTGCATGATGTCCTTTGTGTGAATAGTAGTCTAAGGTCTGGTAAGTTGTGAAGTATCTCTTGTGCAGCTAGTGGGTCAAGGTGTAGCCCTGCGAGTGAAAGTGACTCAGCAGGTAGCCTACTGACAGTGGACTAGTGGAGCTGCAACTTGGCAGGCCCTAGTCTTATTTTGTGAGTTAGCACCCTTGTTATACAATCTGCTCTGTGAACACATTTGTGATTGTTTGGGCTACACTTCACCTATAATTTGGTCTCGACCTGAGTGTCATTTGCACTTAAATTGTCGGCTGTATATGCTTTTCCATGCTGATTTTATTTTTTCCTCTTTTCAACACTCTTGTGTCCTTTTGAACATTCTTGTGTCCAGTGGAGGCTACTTTCTTTTTCCATGGGGATGTAAACCATCAGATTATTGCTTTTGTGGTGTTGTCTTGTATGCATAGAACGTGTTATGGAATAGGGTTCTGCAAGGAGAGCTTGTAATGGCAAGAAGTAGAAAAAATCGATAACATGGTTGACTTACTATGTCTGGACAACAGGCATCAAGGTAAAAATGGGTCCGAGGTAGTAAGATAAAACATTAAGGTTAGAGGGAAAATTCAGGCAAAGCAAGAGCAAGTGGAAATTAGTCAAGGTGGAAGAGGATAACCGCTCGAAGATGAAAGGTAATTGATATGTGGGATGGGTATTCGGGCATCCACACGTGCTTCCTCAAAAGGTCACCCTCCTGCTCGATCTCCATGTGATGTACACTCCCCCAATCTGAACAATCTCAACAGGATCCTCAATCTCTCGAACCATAGACAACCAAAGAATACCGTTACTCTCCTCCAAGCCACCACATTTGATTGTAGTTTTATCATTGCTAACAACCATTTCTCCTTTGCAAAACACCTACAATCAACCATTTACTCTGAAAAAATGAGAACATGTTAGTGCATAAAAGTCAACCATTTATTCAGACAGGTACATTCACAACAACCAAGATTTGCAACCATGAACAACGATCTTATTCCATGTAACTTGAGGTATTTGTGCCTTATACAAATGGATGTAAGTATAAGAATGGTGCCCTATGAGGTCCATTATGCAACTTCACCAATACTAATAGGATTAATCAAGGATCTCTTTTATGTGTGACTCTTATTTTTTTATATACATTGATGGTACTGCCCAATATATCATGAGATAAGATTGAGATGGTGTAGAGCCCCTTGAGCATGAGGTCCCTATTTTTCTACAAGGAGATGATATTGGTTTTCTCTTAAAATCTAAGAACTGATTAAGGTCACTTCTCATTGAATTGTCTAACTTTGTTGCATAAGGAGAGATCTCAACTAACCTTGCAAAAACTCAGGTTCTTATTTTCCATACGTGAGCACAATTCATAAGTCAATGTGTGGTTTTGCTAGAAGATGGTAAGGTTAATGTGGTTCAATGACGTGTGTACTTCAGAGTTATCTTTACTACATGGACAAGCATGCTCCTGATGACATTCGCAACTAGAGGCAAATCGAAAAGAAGGTATGCCTCTTTTTCTTTTTCAATATTAGAAGGGAAATGCCACCATGCCATACTTTCACAAAAGTTAGAGTGCAACAATCATTGTACGTGTAATTTCCATGTACATATAGAGATTACAAACAAATATCAAGATATACATGGTGCATCTCTCTTCTCTTCTAAGTTAGTAATGAAACCTTACTCCCAAAATTTGGATGACATCTCATGGAGCTTCAAAGATAGAAATAATATATGTTACAAACAGCTCATCCACAACAAAGTAGTGTGAGGTAGCTTGCACTAATACATTCGAAATTCAATGAGACATAGAATTGGGCCTCTCTAGATGTTGGAGAAATAAATGACGAATCAAACATTGATGCCATCATTGGTGTCTTCATCATCATCATCATCATAAATTAAGGTTTTTAAAATTAAAGTTTAAAAAATGAACATTTTTTATTTTTTAATTTTCTGGACATAAATTCATGGATTTGATCACATCATCATCTAGCACAACCCTAAAGCGGCTATGCATTAAGCTTTTAGGGTTTTGGTTTGAAGATTTTTTTTTTTGGTCAGAAAAAGCTGATTTTAGCTTTTTAAGAAATAAAAACCATATAATTGAAAAAGGCTAATTTCATAGATGCCAGCATTTCATTAAATTACAAAACAATTAAAAAAAGAATTCTCTTCCAATAAAACTGCCATGTTCTTATTTTGACACCAAACATTTCTGCCCCAATTGTAATAGTATCTCAGGGTGTGTACTTTGTATTAATATGCACTTGGAGCCTCAAGTAATTCATTCAATTTTGGCTTTCTTCATACTTTTGCGCAACTTCTGGCATTTCATCTTAGGCATGAAAAGACTTAAGTGCTTTTCAAGTTCTTTCTTAGGTTTTCATGTACATTATCTTGTCCATATCTCTATATTCTCTACAATTTGGTAGCAAAGCTTGGTAAAGGCTCATCCTTTTCCATTTCTTTCATTAGAAAACACTTTCAACATGATAAAACTTCATGAAAGTAGAGTAGCTCCCAGTGTCTCAGTTTGGACTTCATTCTCCTATTATCTTGTGGGACCTTTTTTGTTGCAAGATTTTCTAGGTGTTTACCAACCTTGACCAACTCTCCTCAACTCTAGTCTTGATGGTCAATCTTGAGTAAACTTAAGTTTGGTTGGTCTAAGGGCCTTTCTACACATAATTTTTTTATTTCTTCGGTAGGAAAATCCTTTTTGCACTAGTTCTCTGCCCTTATTGCTCTCTTCATCCCGTCTTGAAGAAACCATTTCATACACTTGATTTATCAAGTGTTAGCCATCTTTTACACAGACTTATTTATTCATGTATGTTAGTCCTTTTGGAAACACTGCTATATATTGTGTGTTAGCTTTGTTGTACACATTCAATACTCTTTGTGATTATTTATGTTTGAGCATTAGTTACACTTTCTCTTGTGTGACTTTTCATGAGTATTTGTATAATTTTTGTGTTTTACTTTACCGATGTACTCAACAATTTGTGGTTGTGCTTCTATGCTTTTGCATAACCTTTGTCCATTGATTTGTTTTGTGGTTATATTTTTCAAAGTATCTACATGAGCGCTTGCTTGTTCGGTCTCTTTATTTGTGTTATTTCATGCTTTAGCTAGGATTTATACCCTTATTTACTGAAAACACTTAGTCAACTTTTGTCCATGCTTGAAATGCTTACCTAATGTAACATGCTGCTATTGATTTAGCATGATCTGAAAGAATGTATGAGTTTGATTGAAATCAATTTGGACTGAATGGCTTGGCTTGGACTAGCCTAGAGTCACTTGGGATAGAGCAACTTGATCTCCAGCTATACCTGGAGAAGAGCTCAACCAATTGCACAGAAAAACAAATGACACTCTAGATTAGAGCCTTTGTCTATAGAGTCCCTTTGTA
>CM035407.1:117311778-117314278 GCA_020310875.1 Ceratopteris richardii | reverse complement strand
ATAAATCGATCTCCCGTGTATAAATCCAATCTCGGAAGGATGCACTAGTTTATGAATAAATGGTTTCAGCCTAAGAGCGAAGTTCTTAGCAAAATTGAAATAGGCCTCCAGTCCCCAATCTGCTTAGGAATCTCCAACTTGGGAATAAGCTTAATTTTCCCTTGCTTAAATGAATAAGGCATCCTTTGATCCCTCCATATTTCGTTGCAAACATCAAGAAGCAGAGTTTTAAGAGAGGGCCAAAAGGAGACAACAAACTCTTTAGTGAGACCATCTAGACCGAGAGCCTTCCCATTCTTAAGAGAACCAAGGGCCATGAAAATTTCTTCCTCAGTTATGGCAGAGTCGCAAGTAGCAGCCATCCCTGAATCTAAACAGTGAGGGGTATAAGCGAGGGCATCATGAAGCGCTGAAAACCAAGAGTCATCTGCGGAGTGTGACGCAGCAAAAGAGTTTTTAAAGTGATTTGAACAAGCATCAATAATGGAGTTCTCGTCCCGCAACTCCTTATCCTCAATCTCTAGTACTAAAATAGTATTTGTAACACGCTTAGCTCGCAAGAAGTCATAGAAGCATCTAGAGGTAGCATATAGATCATTCACCTCCATGCATCTGGCTCGAACTTTGGCAGAAAGTATAGCATTATTTTCCACGACATGCAAGCATCTGTAAGCATCACACAAGCGCGAGTAATCCCTTTTAGAGAGTAAGTGACCCATATCAACCTTTTCGGTGAGAGAAAGAATCAGATGCTCAGCTTCAAATTTAGCTGCTTTCCGTACATTGGAAAAGTATTTCCCACAATCTCGAATTACATGTTGCATACCCCACCAAAGCTTCTCATTTCAACAAAGCAGAAAGCTTTAACGCCAACACTTGCTGAATTAGATCATCAACCTTTTCCCTAAACATCGATGTTTGCATCCATGCATGATTGAGCCTCAGTAGTAACCTATGGAACCTAGGAGGAATACTTGCAGTCCAATGTGTATCATAAAGGGAAATCAGAAGAGGACTATGATCTGAAAGCAACATTGTGGCATCAATCCACATTTTGGAAACGGGGGAAAGAGCAGAAATATGAGAATAATAGCACCTATCCAACCTACTCATGGCCTTCCTATGCGATCTAGAGTGAAAAGTATAACGAAGAGTATGACCTCCGATATATCCCCACAAATCCTTACAATTTAGAGAATTTATAATTTCATTCGTAGTGAAATCAAGGAGGGAGCAGTTGTACAATCTGTATCAATTTCCACCATGTTGAAATCACCGCACATTACAATGCGAGCATTGTTCCACAATTGAAGCTACTGACAAGAGCGAACGGCATGCAGAAAATTTTCCCAAGTTTTCGCTCTCTTTGTCGGAGAATTTGGCGCATACACATTTATACAAATATAGGACACTTCCACTAGCATAAGATGAATGATCAAAAATCTTCCTTGAGGGTCATCAAATAACACTTGATAAGGGATATCCTTTCTGATAATAAAGAGACATCCTGAATAGCCATTCTTAAGACCATTATAACGCAACTCAAAATCCGTAGTATGCAGAAGCATTCCCCCATGATCGTGCTTCTTATGCTCTTGGACTAGATCCAACTGATGCCTAATAATCCATCTCCATAGCCTTGTCCACTTCTCATATTGACCTAACCCCTGAATATTCCAAGTGGCTAGCTTCATGATGTTGAAGGGGCAGAAGGAGGAGATTCCATGTGTGCTAATGCCGGAGCCAAATCTTGAAGTACAATATCCATATTCTCAAAATATTATGTCATGCTGTCATCAGAAGCAGGCGCAAAGTTAGCTTCATCAGTTGGTGAAGCTCAATAGCCAGATTGAAACTTGTTACGCTTTCCCTGAAGCAAAGCCATTTTATAAGAGACAGGAGTAAATCCATCATTGTCCACTGCTCTCTTTCCCACCTCCTCTCCATTTCTCCTAGGAGGATCCTTTGCCGTACCCTCCCCTTCTCTTCTTTTATACACATTAAGCTTTACTGGGTAATCGGGACTACAGGCTCCAAATGTTTTTCTACAACTATTTCCTTTCCTTTATTGCCGATACCTTGCGGAGGTGTAGATCTAGGAGCATCGTTGGCACGTGAGTTCAGAATAATGGGTAAGTTCCTTGGTCTCCCAAAAACTTTCTCCTCTGGTATCAAAATTTTACTACCAAGGCGAGTAGGAATGAGATTTACTCCTTCATTTTTTAAAGTGGGGTAGTTTTTCGAGTAGTGCCCTAAGTTACCACAATGAAAGCAAGACCCCGCCATATTTCCCCATTTAAGGTAAATCACAATTCTCCCCACATTAGGCACATTTATACCAAGAGCCTTTGGAAATGGCCTCGAGGTATTCCACATGATGCATATTCTGTTCTTATTGGGCGCAGAAATAGAAGGAGTATATAATAATTTTCCCAAAGCCTTAGTCACATGTCCAATACTATTCCATAAAAAAGAAGGAAGGTAAATCAATTCCACCCAA
>CM035407.1:117260293-117291778 GCA_020310875.1 Ceratopteris richardii | reverse complement strand
ATACATACATACATACATACATACATACATACATACATACATACATACATACATACATACATACATACATACATACATACATACATACATACATACATACATACATACATACATACATACATACATACATACATACATACATACATACATACATACATACATACATACATATGTGTGTGTGTGTGTGTTTGTGTGTATATATATATATATATATATATATATATATATATATATATATATATATATATATATATATATATATATTTTGGAGGGAAAACTCACTTTATTTCATAGTCAAAGAATGATGTATAGGAATGGTAGTAGGGATACTGATCTCCCCATTCCCTCAGCAAACGGCCTACAAGTCTCATATCATCTATATGTGCAAAGAAAAAACTATTTTACTATCTTGCACTAGTAAACCGACTCTTAATTCATCCTACATGTGCAAGAACAAAATCAAATGGCATCAAGGAAAGAGGCATAAGCAATCCTCTCCGTAGGAGGCATAGTAGCTATATCAAGAGGCAGATACGCTGTGCAGAATTTCCAAGAGAAATTCTGAACTGAAATCTTACTTCTAAATATTTTCACATTTCTGAGCGTCCAAATGTTCCACAAAAGCAAAAATATACATCTCTTTCTTATCCAATCCAAAATTGTGTGTCCAATATCGAAGAGTAGGAAAGAACAATCTTCCTTAGTAGGCTTTCTGTCCCAAATTGGAACTAGAAATAAGGTATTCCAGCATCTTTGAATGTGTTGGCACGCCGAGAAAGCATGCCTCATATTTTCTGCGTAAGATGGACAATGCGGACAACGTGCACCTTGTACACCATGCTTAGAAAGAAATGCTCCGAGAGTAAAATGACCCACAAAGATCCTCCACATGAAAATCTTCATCTTGAAGGAAAAAGACGAGTACCAAATAGTATGAAATCTAGAATACCACCAGGAAGATTGTTTTTGAAGTTTGCACCAAGAATTACATTGAATAACCATGTTGCCAGGGAAAAAAAACGAACAATAAAAAGCGCTAGCTGCACCAGCCCACCACCTTGTATGCTTTGCAAGTAGCCAATCCCTCCATGGGTCTGAAGCATCAATAGACAAAGGCATTTGGAATTTGTGCAAAAAAAGCATTAGTTGCACCCAAGTTGACCTGTACGCCGGTCCTTCCGAATAAATGTTGATATATTTAGGTAGTGATGTGTGTGAACACTCTAGGACCGCCGGGGCACTTTTTTCCCTCTTTAGGAGGTTTTTTTCCCCCGGCTTGTATATACGCCTATTGCCCTAATGGGCTACTTATCTTTATACATTCTCTAGTAATACATTCAGTCTTGTGTGTTGTGCTCCAAGCTTCTTCTTCTTCCTTGTGCTGTTCGCGTGCTTCCGCAGACGTCTAACTCCAACAATTGGTATCAGAGCAGGTCGTTGCTTCTTCTAGGGCGCCGTCGACACTCCTCCGTTTGCAGTCTCAGATTCACACAAAATTTGGTGAGCATACTCAGGGTGTTTCCGAGATCAAAACTGCTTCGCTCTGTGGTGCCAAAATCGCGATCTGAGCTCGTTTCGGCCTCCGAACGCACTATCGCAGTGCTTGTGCAGGCTATTTCGTCCTTTTGTGCCAAAGGTATATACCAGTTTCTGTTCGCCAGTTTAAGCGTCTCGAAGTCTGCTACAGGTCTAGCAGAACTCGTGTGGGCAGTTCTGTTCAACTTTTTGAGATACAGTCAATTTTCTGCATCAAGGTATTTTAGTCACCGGCCATGGCTGAAAGCAGTGATGTATTCCGTATGTTGGCTGTTGAGGATAAGTTGGATGGTACCAACTACCCATTATGGGCTTATATGATGCGACATGTACTGGTTGCAAAAGGATTGTGGAACATTGTGCAGGGTGTTGAAAGACGTACTGTTACACCTGTAACGACAGGTACTGCAAATACAGGTGTTGGAGCTGATGAAGATGGTGTCGAAGATGATATTCCGCAGATTCCTGTTCGTGCTTCTGTTTCTGTTGCACCTACTGTAGAGCAGATTCGTTGGGATGGCAGAGATGCCCAGGCACATGCATTGATAGCTTTGTCTGTCAAACGTGCCATTATTCCTCACATTCGCTCTTGCAGAACAGCAAAGGATGCTTGGGATACACTTACCACTTTGTACCAGGCTAGGAATGAGGCTCGTGTTGCTTACCTCCGAAAACAGTTGGAGAGTGAGCACATGAATGAAGGTGATTCGATGGACAGTTTTCTTACAAAGATCAAAGACCTGAAGGAACAATTGATTTCTGCTGATGAGGTTATACCAGATAGCTCACTTGTGGAGACCGTTCTGAATGGCCTTCCTGATTCATATCAGAGTTTTGCCTCTACTCTTCGATTGATGATGAAAGGCAATCCGAATGCCTTGTCATTTGAGGAATTAGTCTCTGTTCTGTTGCAGGAAGATCAGTCCAGGCAGAACAGGTCCATTATGCGTGTTGCAGATCAAGCTTTCCTGGCTAGTCAGAAGGGCAAAGGAAAATGGAGCTCTTCTACTAGTAAGCAGAAATCTGCAAATGCTGCACAATCGAAGAACCAGGATAAAGATGAGAAGAAATCAGAAAAGCAGAAATTGTTCTGCAAGTACTGTAAAGGAAATGATCATATTATAAAGAACTGTCCAAAACTGGCTGCTAAAGAGGCAAAGAAGAAAGAGGCTGGAATGGTTGTTGCAGAGGCCTCTACACCAAAAACAGAGTCTGCAAATCTTGTGCAGGAAGAAGAATGGGCGTTTACTACTGTCTGCAGTTTTGACCCATCTTCTCATGATCAGTGCATGTCTGCAGTAGACTCAGATGTTTGGTACTTTGACAGTGGGGCGACCAAACATATTACCTCGCAGCGCAGTTTCTTCTCTTCACTCGAGCCTGCCCCTACAGGGAATACTGTCACATGCTCCAATAACTCCTCTTATCCTGTTATGGGAGTTGGTAAGATCATTCTGACTACTGCTTATGGTAGTTCTTTCACCTTGTCAGATGCTTTATTTGTGCCAGGGATCAAAAAGAACCTGTTATCAGTTTCTGCATTAGCCAAGATTGGCTTGGTTGTGAAATTCGTTGATGACAGGTGTACAGTCCATGATCTCTCAAATGGCGATGTGATTATTGCTTCTGGCATTTTATGTCGTGGGCTGTATAAGCTCATAGACTATGAAAGATCTGTGAATGATTCGGCATGTGCAGTTCATGATTCTCAGGCTATGTCAGATGCAAAGCTTTGGCATGCACGCTTTGGTCATCTGAATTTTGCTAGCTTGTTACGCCTGCAGAAATCTGAAATGGTGTCCTCTTTGCCCAAACTTGAGGCACCTGGAAAACATGTTTGTGAAGGCTGTATTTTGGGCAAAATGAAGCGTTCTTCCTTTCCAAAAGATGGTTCAGTTCGGGCTATGCAGAAATTGCAGCTTGTACATAGTGATGTCTGTGGTCCTATGCAGACACCCTCTTTTGGAAATTACCTTTACTTCGTGACTTTCATTGATGATTTTTCCAGGCATGCATGGGTATATCCACTCAAAGCAAAGTCCGAAGTGTTCATGTGCTTCAAACAGTTTTTGGTTTTGGCTGAAAATCTGTCAGCATGTAAAATGGGCACCCTCCGTTCTGATCGAGGGGGGGAATATATGTCTTCAGATTTTAATGCATTTCTGGCTGAACGTGGGATAAAACACCAGTGTACAGTGCCGTATACACCTCAACAGAATGGAGTTGCTGAACGAAAGAACAGGTCACTCATGGAGATGGCGAGGTGCATGGTCAAAAGTCAGGCTTTACCACATAGTTTCTGGCTTGAGGCTGTCATGTGTGCAGCATATGTACTGAACAGGTGTCCCACCAAAGCGTTGCAGTCTATCACTCCATATGAGGCTTGGCATGACCGCAAGCCATCTGTTGCTCATCTGCGTGTTTTTGGTTGTTTGGCATATGCATTAGTGCCTGAACAACATCGCAGAAAATTGGATGATAAGGCAGTAAAATGTATTTTTGTTGGGTACAGTTCTGAAAGTAAAGGCTATCGTCTGTATCATCCACAGACTAAACGCATTCTGGTTAGCCGTGATGTTGTCTTTGTGGAAGATGCTATTCAGCCATTGCTTTCATGTACTAAGGAGACATCTGTTAGCTCCAAAGACATGTATGATACTTTGATGCCTCTTTTTACAGGTGGACAGGCTAGCGCTGGTCCCAATGAGGCAACTTCTCAGCCTTTGCAGGTTTCATATGATGATGCAGATCATTCCATTTCTGATGCAGATTTACATGATGCACTTGTTGATGAGAGAGCTGATATTGAACAGGCAAAAACTATGCCAAAATGGCTGGTGCAGACTTTGCGTGACAGCAAATTAGATGCACCTTTGTCATATCGTACTCGTTCAGGCTCTCATAGTACCTCCTTTGCATCAGATTGCTATGCTATGGCTGCATCTAGTCTCTGTGATGAGAATGAGCCTGTTTCTTTTGATGAAGCACAAAATTCAGAAAATTGGAAGGCTGCTATGCAATCTGAATATGATGCTATAATGAAGAATGGTACATGGTCTTTATGTGACTTGCCTCCTGGCAAGAAGGCCATTGGCACTAAGTGGGTATACAAGCTGAAGCGTAAACCTGATGGTACAGTTGACAGGTATAAGGCTAGGCTTGTTGCAAAGGGTTATGCACAGGAAAGAGGCATTGATTTTGATGAGACCTTTGCACCTACATGCCGTATGACTACTGTTCGGAGCATTTGTGCACTTGCAGCCCATCATGGTTGGAATGTACATCAGTTGGACATTAAAACAGCATTTCTGAATGGTGACTTGCATGAAGAAGTGTATGTTTTTCAGCCCCGTGGCTTTGTGCAGAAAGGGCATGAAAACCAGGTGTGCAGGTTAAAGAAGGCGTTATATGGTTTAAAGCAAGCACCACGTGCTTGGTATGAGAAAATACATGCCTATCTGATTGCACATGGTTTTGTGAACAGTCCAACTGAAAGCACCTTATATGTTAAGCGTGCTAATGATGTGCTTCTGATCATTGTTGTCTATGTAGACGACATGCTGCTCACTGGTCCTCTTGAGAAGCATATTGCTGATTTCAAGGCTGATTTGCATGCCTCATTTGAGATGTCTGATTTGGGGCATTTGCATCACTATTTGGGCATTCAGTTTATGCAAGTTGATGGTGGAATGGCTTTGTGTCAAACGAAATATATTGACACATTATTGCAGCGTTTTGGCCTTGAAGACTGTAAGCCTATTGCCACTCCTATGGAGACAGGTTTACGATTGAGTCTTCATGATGGTGGAGATGCATTTGATGCTGTTCTCTATCAGCAGGCTGTTGGATGCTTGATTTACTTATGCATTACTCGGCCAGATATTCAGTTTGCTGTCTCACAGATGAGCAGGTTTATGCATTGCCCAGGAGTCACGCATTGGAAAGCGGTTAAGCGCATCTTTCGCTACTTGAGTGGTACTCGGCTACTTGGGTTGTTTTATCCCAAGGGGGGATCACTACCGCCAGATTTGCATGCTTTTTCTGACTCAGATTGGGCTGGTTGCTATGACACTCGTGTGTCCACCAGTGGTTTTTGCTTCATGCTTGGTAGCTCATGTATATCTTGGTTGAGCAAGAAGAAGCCTACTGTGGCCACTTCCAGTTGTGAGGCTGAGTATAGGGCAGCTTTCACAGCGACTGTTGAGTGTGTGTGGCTCAGACGCCTTATGGCTGATTTGGGTGTTGGCCAGTCTTCTGCCACCACCATCTTCACTGACAGTCAGAGCGCATTGGCAGTTGCGAGGAACCCTGTGTTCTATGCTCGCACTAAGCACATTGAGGTGCATTATCACTATGTCAGGGAGAGGTTCTCTGCTGGGGAGATCAGCTTGGCATATGTGCCCACGCAGGAGAACATTGCAGACCTTTTCACGAAGGCTCTGCCTAGGGAGAAGTTTGAAGCTTTCCGCAAAGCTTTGGGCTTACTTCCTTTTGTGGAGTGATTTCCACATAGCTCGGCACTTCCTTATACATGAGTGCAAGCTCCTTGTTCACCGCATCACTCCCAGGAGGGATTTGTTGATATATTTAGGTAGTGATGTGTGTGAACACTCTAGGACCGCCGGGGCACTTTTTTCCCTCTTTAGGAGGTTTTTTTCCCCCGGCTTGTATATACGCCTATTGCCCTAATGGGCTACTTATCTTTATACATTCTCTAGTAATACATTCAGTCTTGTGTGTTGTGCTCCAAGCTTCTTCTTCTTCCTTGTGCTGTTCGCGTGCTTCCGCAGACGTCTAACTCCAACAATAAACTCTTGTAACGGTCAAAAAAGAATTCCCACTTAGAGCCATAACATTTTGCAATAGAATCGACTCCCTTATTATTCAAATATCTAGCTGCCTCCCCAAGTGAATAAGCAATAGGAGGGTTCGACAGGAAAGACCAGTAAGGAGATAATGAAGCAAAAGAATTTCCTATATAACGTTGTCTTCCATTCCATTTCAAGTAGGATGCAGCCAATTTGAAACTTCTCAATAGGAAGTTCAATGTAGGTGAGGAAGTATTTAATGGAGCATGAGATAAGAACTTATTCCAAGCATCCAATTTCCAAGCCCCCTTGAAGCGAACCTCTGCATTCTCTATAATCCTCCAAAAAATTTGAAGCCAGAGAGGTCTATGTGCAGAAGTAACCCGCGTTATAAAAGCTGCTCTTGTAGCAATTGTGTAAGACTGCAAATTTAATATTCCAAGGCCTCCATTAATCCTAGGTTGACACACATAGTCCCAGGACGAAAACACTATGTATATGTATATATATATATATATATGTATATATATATATATATATATATATATATATATATATATATATATATATATATATATATATATATATATATATATATATATATATATATATATACATATATACATATATATATACATATATATATATATATATATATCATAGTTGGTACTCGTACGCGTACGAGTAAAATCGTACGTACGAGTCGTACAGTACGTACTGGTACGTTCTCGTACGAAAATAAAAAAAATTTACTTACTCGGCTTTTGACGCGTGAAATGGTTCATTTGAACCTTGCTTGCTCTCGGGTTTTCGCTTCCACACATGCACTGTGTGCTTTTGGTCGATTTGAGGTAGTCCTACACCTCTTCTTTACTCTCATAAGCTTCTCTAAAGCCTACCTAGGGTCCTCCCTCATCTTGCCGATCATTGCATATATCTCTTTTAGCATTCCAAGCTTCACACACACCACATTTTACTTTATGTGCAAACCTTAATTGTCCAATAGCAATGGTGAAAGATAAACATGAAGCTTTCACTCTCAATTGCATTGGTGTTGAAAAGGACACCAAGAAGTCCAATTCACACCATTGGACATGCAAATACTGTGGAAACTATACAACACCTCAAAAAGGTTGGCGGGCAAGTGGCGGCATGTAAAGAAATACCGGACCACATTGCCAATGATATTAGACGTAAGCATTTGGGCCTTTCATCCGGTGGCCCTTCACATATAAGAGGGTATAATGCTTCTCCTCCTCAACCATTGTAGGTGGTGAAATGAAGTGTGTGGGTGCAGGGAATGCAAAATGCACTACTCCTGGAGAATATGTAAGCACATAAACACATTAAATCACATTACCAAAATAGACACTTATCACGAAGCCTTCACATCAACACTAGAAACTACACTTAGAGGTAAGAATCAAAGCAACGGCAAGCATGGAGCATAATAGAGCACAAAACCATACTAACTAGAAAGCCAAATATAACACAATCAGAAGACAAGTGATCATCGAAGACAAGTGATTATCTCATACCACAACTAATCATACTACTAATCCTACCACAGCTGATCATACCAAGCAAAGGACAGCAGAATGCAAACTCAGGGTATTCTTACACAATGGCATCAAGAAAACAACATAAACAGCAGTAGTAGCTAACATGACCAGGACTCAACTATCCAGGAGCTCTAAGTCCACTCTCATTCTCAGCTATAACATATGTCCTATCCTCTATCGTATCATGTATATCACACACCCTTTTCTCACTTGAGGGTTCTCCTTTTATAGGAGAGAGGTGAGGAACCGGTTACAATAGGAGGGTCTGTTCCATCGGAGTAGTGGGAAGTTAATGCATTAGGCGGTGACAAGAGTCAGCCGTCACCCCGGCCGCCTCCGCCTCCGCCTCCAGTACCAGACCTTGTCGTGTAATGATGAGTGGCTGGGCCCCGGACCCAGCCACTTGGCCGCCTTGTGAGGTCTGCCTTGGGCATACAGTCGCCCAACTCTACCATCCTGGTGCCCAACTCCAGATTTTGGGCATGTGGTGCCTCGGCCTCTGATGCCTTGGCCACTGATGCCCTGGCCACTGATGCCTTGGCCAGTGATGCCCTGGCCACTGATGCCTTGGCCACTGATGCCTTGGCCACTGATGCCTTGGCCACTGATGCCTTGGTTCCTTGGTGCCATCCATCAAAAATTTGTTCTACAGTTGCCCGCCACTAGTGTCTCTCCGTCTCGGAGAGATAAGGGAGAGTAGGCCCAAATACATAGAGGAGGTCTGGAAAAATTACATCAGAAAATTGCGGATAGAAAATTCCGAAATACATCATGAGCTATATGAGTTCGAATACATAATCGGCTGCAAAAAGGAAAAATGAGCCCTGCTGAACAAAATAATGTTCCAAAAGTTTTACAACTGTATCAAAATGTAACTATGACACTGTGCGAAAATAAAATACTAGAGAACTATGAGACTAGTCACAGTGAGACTAGTCACATGCAGGTTCTTTCTGCTCGTCTTCATTAGCTTCTTGATTGGGTTCTTCTGTGGTGGAGTGTTGTCTTCAGTGTCGTCTTCAGTGTCAGATGATGTGAGCAGAGCCTTTAATGCACTAAATTTGGATTTTAGTGCGTCTTTTTGTTTCTTCAAAGTTGCATTTTCAGCCAAGAGGTGCCTGTTTGCTGATGTTAATGCATTGTTTTCAGCCTTCAATCTTTTGGTCCTCTCTTCTTCATCCTGCAAAAATGCTTCCAAATTTTTTACCTTGTCTTCCAGTATTCGGTCGTCTTGCAGTGAGTAGACATTTCTGCTATCTGCATGTACAGTTCTTTGTTGACGAGACTTACGCGCAAAAATTCTTCACTTAACATATGAGTATAATGGGTCAGCCGATTCTCTAATCGCACACACACCTGCCTGTCTTCCAGCAATTTGTTAGAAATCTCAGCAAACCTGTTCTTTGCTACATCCATTTGGCACATATCTTGTAAATGATTAGGGACTACTGGCCATACATGTTTCGTATATTTTTCATTCGTGGAGAGCTTCTCAACACTAGATGCATCAAGAAGGGGGTGTGGAGGTAAATCTGTCGGAGGGTTGTGGCGAGAGGGGGAGAATCGAAATGGGGGTGGAAAAGGTAGTATGTCGAATGGGGGTGGGCAGATGGAGCTGTGAGGGATCGTAGTAGGGGGTGGTGTGTGTGTGTGAGGAATAGGTATGGATGTTGGTGGTGGGGGCGAAGTTGGATGAGAGGGTGGCTGGGGAGATGGGGAGTGGTGTGGGACGGGTTGTGGAGGGGAAGGGGGTGGGGTGGCACATGGTGGGAATTGGATATGAATCGGATCCCTGGGGGTATCAAGGGCAACAGGAGTGGTCATGGAGGAAGCGGGAGGTGGGGTTGGGTTGGAGTGAGATGGGGCAATGGGCGTAGTAGGTACTCCTGAAGTATGGGAAGTTTGTGAAGGTGGATCAAAGTGAATGGAAGAAGAGGGCTTCTTCGAGGAAGTGGGTACTAACTTGATTGGTGGAAAGGGAGTGATTGGTGGAAAGGGAGTGTTGGCTGATGTGCGTACCTTCTTGGAAGATCTAGCATACCCTTGTTGGTCGATTGGAAGCCTGTCAAGGAGCACTCTGGAATCCTTTTGAATTTTTGCCCTTCTCTTTTTGCGAGGGTGCGCCGTTTGCGGACTTTTTGATGAAGTGTGGCGCGGTACGTCCTTGTCTTTGGAATGGAGAGCGGTAAAATATCTGTAAATGTACGACATGATATGACCACCTACCACTTTGAATGTGAGCACCTTTTTGCCTACTTGCTGCCCATACCTCTTCTTTCTTTCTGCTAGGGACTGAAGTAAAACTTTATGGTATGGGTAGGGCTTTGCTTGGGCAAAGCAAAGAAGGGGCTCACATATCTTTACATCCGTGAAATGCAGATTGTCCTTCAAGAGAAAAAATGCTTTGAATAATATGAGCCTCTGCATCATTACCTGGCTACAATTGGAAGTGGAGAAGCTAGTGGTACATGTCTGCAAAATGTCTGGAATGGACAACTCCGCATAGCTGCCTGCTTTTCTAGAATCTGGAATTTCTTGGGTTCCCAACATGAGAGCGAGCTTCTCTTTGGTAATTCGTCCTTCAGAAAGAGAGGGGAAGGACTTGAAGAGTGTCAAGATCTCCATCCCACCGGCTTGAGGATCACCAAGTGAGGGAAGCTTGGCACTTGCAATGGTGAACAAACCCATATTTTTTAATTCCTGTTAAGTAAATGAACTTTGAAGCTTACCACATATGCTTAGGTCCAGCTTCAAGGTGATTTCGTCAGGAATGGAAATGAGTATCTCTGTGGTTGTTGCCACGTTTGGTAAAGATGTCGCTGGATCTTGCTGAATAGTCGGTTCTGCTGCTCGAGTGATGTGTTGGTCCTGCTGAAGTTCTTGTTCCAGCGACTCTGACTATGAGGGATTCTCCTCGGAAACCACATAAAGTGAGTCACTCGAATCATCCGATGATTGTCCTGATGTACTTCTAGTGTCCGTCTTGAATTCAGAGAAGGTTTCCTCTATTTCTACAGAGGATGACGCCATGTTTTTGTAGAAACTAAAATTGTTGGTGTGGAGCTGGATGATTTCAGAGTATAATGGTTGCTGTCGATGGATATGGATGGATATGCAGCGATAGTTGCAGAATGGAGGACGATCAGCGTCAGGTTCTGTATAGAGCTGCTGCAGATGGAGACGTGAAAGAAATTGAAGAGATAGAGGTCTTTCCCAGTATGGAGGGCGATCGGCGAGGGCCTCTATTTAGAGCTTCCCCTTGTGCTGCTGCTCGTGGCCACGTGGATGCCTTGAAACGCCTGATGCCCGATAATTGCCGAGGTGGACAGGGTAGGTATTTAGAGCTTCCCCTTCTGCTGCTGCTCGTGGCCACCTGGATGCCTTGAAACCCCTGATGCCCGATAATTGCCGATAATTGCCGAGGTGGACAGGGTAGGGCGTCGCCTAGGCTTAGGGTCGCCTTTGAGAGGTGGAGGGGTCGCCCTGGGTGAGGGTCGCCTAACGGAGGAAAGGGAGGGGGTCGCCCATTGGAGGAGAGTTGGAGGGAGGAAGGTCGCCTAGGTGAGGGTCGCCCTGGGTCATTGGCCGGTAATTCGAGAAATCGGAGGGATACGGGTTGGGCATTATGGATGGGGAGAGGTTCTGTGAGCGTCGGCAGGGCCGGAGATCACCGCCACCATTGAATGGCGTGCCCGACTCCAAGCCAAGAGTGGAGGTAGGCGCCCTCTCGGAGTGGGAGGGAGGAGGGTCGCCCATGCTATGGGGTTGAGAGGGAGGGTCGCCCATATTTCTCAATTGGAGGATGAGGGTTGCTTGATCTTTGGGTAAAAGGTTGAGGGTCGCCCAAATGTCTTAGGGGTTGCAAAGGAGGAGGGTCGCCCAAGTGTCCCTAGAGGTGAAATGGAGGAGTGTCGCCAAATGTTGATTAGAGGTGGAAAAGGAGGAGGGTCGCCCTAGTTGGGAAGTTGGGAGGGGGGGTCGCATAACTTAATAATAGGATGAGGGTCGCCCATGGAAAGATGTATTGATTTAGAATGAAGAAGAGGGAGGGTAGAGGGAGATGTATTTTATTGATGAAGAGAGGGTGGAAAAATTGGAGGGTATGCCCTTGGTTTGAGTGCTAAGAGAAGTCATTCATGGAGTTGGTAGGAGGTCACGGAAGGCAAGGTTAGAGGTAGGTATAGATGGGTGATCATATTACTGATAATGAGCGGCTAATTGGAAGATCAATGGAGTGGGGAAGTGGAGGAGTGTCTAGATGAGGAGGTGTGGAGGGATTGAGCAATCGAAGGCAAGCAAGGAGTCGGTGAAGTTAGAAGTGAGGTGATAGTTGCTGCCAGACTCTTAAGAAAGTTAGAATGAAGAGGAGATGAGGTGTTGCTTAAACCAAGAAGGAGGAGGGAATGTGGTACAAGTCATACAAGTTAGTTGAAGGAGAAGGGATAGGGTCGCTCAGGGGTAGGGCCGCCCAATTGGCTAATGTGGAAGGTAGGGGTTCGTTCATGTTGGCCCATTGATGGGGAAAGGAGGAGGGTCGCCCATATTGCTCATGTTGGCACATTGAATGTGAAAGGGAGGAGTGTCGCCCATGTTGCCCACTTAAGCTCAGGAGGAGGAGAGTCAAGCGGACGAGGAGGAGAATCAAGCTCAGGAGGAGGAGAGTCGCCCATCTGGTCACTAGGAGGAGTGGTTGACCAAGTGGTTGATGGGAGGAGGGTCGCCCAAGGTGGGCCTTGGAGGAGGGAGGAGGAGAGTTGCCCACTGGGTCACTAGGAGGAGTGATTGCCCAAGTGGCTCATGGGAGGAGGGTAGCCCAAGGCGGAATTGGATGAGGGTCGCCCAAGGTGTGCCTTGGAGGAAGGTCGCCCCAGGGTGGGTATTGGAGGAGTGTCGCCCAAGGTGGGCCTTGAAGGAGGGTCGCCCAAGGTGGGTTTTGGAGGAGTGTCGCCCAAGGTGGGCCTTGGAGGAGGGTCGCCCAAGGTGGGTTTTGGAGGAGGGTCGCCCAAGGTGGGCCTTGGAGGAAGGTCGCCCCAGGGTGAGTATTGGAGGAGTGTCGCCCAAGGTGGGCCTTGGAGGAAGGTCGCCCCAGGGTGAGTATTGGAGGAGTGTCACCCAAGGTGGGCCTTGGAGGAGGGTCGCCCAAGGTGGGTTTTGGAGGAGTGTCGCCCAAGGTGGGCCTTGGAGGAGGGTCGCCCCAGGGTGAGTATTGGAGGAGTGTCGCCCAAGGTGGGCCTTGGAGGAAGGTCGCCCCAAGATGAGTATTGGAGGAGTGTCGCCCAAGGTGGGCCTTGGAGGAAGGTCGCCCCAGGGTGAGTATTGGAGGAGCCTTGGAGGAAGGTCGCCCCAGGGTGAGTATTGGAGGAGTGTCCCCCAAGGTGGGCCTTGGAGGAGGGTCGCCCAAGGTGGGTTTTGGAGGAGTGTCGCCCAAGGTGGGCCTTGGAGGAAGGTCGCCCCAGGGTGAGTATTGGAGGAGTGTCGCCCAAGGTGGGCCTTGGAGGAAGGTCGCCCCAGGGTGAGTATTGGAGGAGTGTCGCCCAAGGTGGGCCTTGGAGGAGGGTCGCCCAAGGTGGGTTTTGGAGGAGTGTCGCCCAAGGTGGGCCTTGGAGGAGTGTCCGAGATGATCCATATCATTGTTGGCCTAGAGATCTTTGGCCTAGAGAGGTGGCCTCATAAGGAAAAGGGAATAGAACCTCGGTGATAAGAGATAGAAAAAGATTAAAATAGAACCTCGGTGATAAGAGATAGAAAAAAGATTAAAAGAGTTTGAAGCGTAAGCCTATGAGAGGGAAGTGGGAGTAGATAAATGAGTTATGTGAAGAAGACGGATGAGGAAAGCCCAATATCTAAATTCGGAAATGACATAAGCTAATAGGGAACATCATACAGGTATGTACATTATATACAAGGGCAAATACTCTCTTCTCTATTTTTCCACATAGGGTTTTAGCTTAGATTCATTGACTAAGGGAAGGATTGTGCCTGTCAATGTGGAGATTTGTACTGCCCCTTTTGGAAGTGTACGTATGACCCTAAAAGGCCCGTTCCATCTTGGCATCAGCTTCTTCTTAGCCTTCTTCTCGAATAGTCGCGGATGGTACATCAAAACTAAGCTCCCTTCCTTAATTTTTGACTTCCAGAGGTTTGCATCATGATTTTGTTTCCTTTTTTCCTGTACTGTCACTAGAGTATCATTACCTATCTTCCTCTTTTCTTCTAGAAGTTGTAGCCTTACAATGTTTGCTGAGAGAGTGCTAGTAAGTTCAGGATTTCGATTGGTTCCCACGCGGTTGGAGCCATGCAAGAACTCAAAAGGAGCAATTGCTTGTATTCCATACAATAGTTCAAATGGAGTATGACCTGTTGTGGCCTTGAAAGAGGTTCTGTATGCCCACAAGGTTCCAAGATATGCCTTCCCCCAAGTATTAGGGAACTGTAAACATGTTTTCCTTAGTAGGAGCATAAGGACCTTATTTGTGCTCTCTGCTTGCCCATTTGCCCTTGGGTAATAAGCACAGGACTTCTTATGGAAAATTTGATACCTGTTAAAAATCAAAGTCAACACCCTATTGACGAAATGGGACCCTTGATCTGTTGTAACCTCTATTGGACATCCATATCTGCAAAAGATATAATTATACAAGAAGTGAGCTACCGTTTCCGCAGTACAGTCCTTACTCGCTATCACCTCAGCCCACTTAGTAGCATAATAGGTTGCCACTAAAAGATACTTTGCACCTGAATCTTGTGCTACTGGGAAAATAGGGCCGACAAAGTCTAGTCCCCAGTGCTCAAATGGTTGCCAAGCCATAGAGATATTGAGAGGCTGATTCCTTTGTCGTGTTGGTTTGGGCGCACATCGTTGGCAAACATCACATGCCTTGGCAAACTTAGTGGCATCTCTAAAGAGATATGGCCACCATAGGCCGCTTTGGAGTATTCTGAGTGCAGTGATATGTCCCGGAAAATGACCACTAGACTTTCCTTCATGTGCCAATTGAAGAACACTTTCCGTTTCATGTGGTTGAAGACACCTTCTGTACATCCCATCAGGGCCAACCTTATAGAGGGTATCCTTTGCCATCATGAAATTCTTACTTTTTAGGAGGAGTCTACGCTTTTCCAACGGAGTGGACCCAGTATGAAATTGGCCCTTCCCTAGAAGGAGAATTAAATCATCATACCATGTCGGTGCCATACTTACCTTGTAGATTTGGCTGTCTGGGAAATCATCTTCTACTCCCTTTGTTGCTTGTCCTGGATGCCTGATGCGAGAGAGATGGTCTGCAATGACATGCTGCCTACCGCTTCTCTGTACAATTTCAAAATCAAATTCTTGGAAGAGAAGCAACCATCTCCATACTCTTCCTGCAACTTGCGGCTTATTCAACAAATATTTTAAAGCTTGATGGTCCGTAATTACGGTGAATGTAGTGCCTAAAAGATAGTGCCTGAATTTTTTGAGGGCAAATACAATAGCCAATGCTTCCCTTTCTGTGGTGCTATAGTTCTTTTCTGCTTTTGAGAGGAGTCTACTTGCGTAGTGAATGGGTTGATCTAACTTGTGTACCTCGCTTGGTTGAGTCAGTACAGCTCCTACTGCATACAAACTTGCATCTACATGCACGTGGAATGTCTTTGACCAATTGGTGAAATGAGTATGGGTGCAGATGCCAACCTTTGTTTGAGATAAGTAAATGCTGACTCCTCTTCTTCAAACCATTGAAAAGGAAAACTTTTGCTTGTAAGCCGTGAAAGTGGTCGTGCTGCCTCGGCATACATGCGTATAAACTTGCGGTGATATCCTGTGTGCCCGAGAAAGCTTTGGACCTCTTTAGCATTTATAGGTCTCGGAAGCTTGAGAATTGACATTACCTTATCTGGATCTGGAGTCATCCCTTTTGCAGAGACCACATGCCCTAACAGGGTACCTTGAGTTACCAAAAAATGACATTTGTTAGGGTTAAGTTTCAAACCTGTTTCTCTGCAACGCTGGAACACTTGTTCTAATTGCTTCAAATGTTCTGGCACATTTTCTACTGCAGTAGTGCAGGCTGCTCCAGAGAAGGCCGAAAAGTCGTCCATAAAAATTCTTAAGAATTTTAGGAGCAACTTGTTGAAGATTAGATACACTGTCCTATTAAAAGTGGCTGGTGCATTTCTAAGACCGAAAGCCATTTTGGTGTAGATATAGGTTCCCCAAGGAGTTACAAAGGCTGTTTTTGGCTGATCGTTAGGATGGATTTCCAGTTGATTGTATCCACTGAAACCATCCATGAAACTGTATAGCATATGTCCCGCCACATCTTCAATCACTTGTTCAGAAAAGGGAGTGGGAAACCCGTCAGGGATGGTTACCTTATTTAATGCTCGGAAATCCACACAAACTCTGATTTTATTAGGCTGCTTCTTAGGTGCTATAACCATAGAGGACAACCATTCGGAATGCTCTACGGGGACTATGATTCCTGCTTCCTCCATTTTCTGGATTTCCCTTTTGACTGCTTCTGCATATTTGGGATTTAACCTATACATCTTTCCTCTAATTGGCCGAGCTTCATCCACTAGAGGAATAGTGTGTATTCCGAGTTCTTTTGGTATTCCTGTCAAATCCTTGTAACTCCATGCAAATATATCTTTAAAATTCTTCATGAATGTTATTACCTCTGTGAGCAGAAGAGGGTGTTCCCACAACCAACTTGCGAGTAAAAGATTCTGTGGATGTCCGTCTTCCCCCAAGTTGACTTCTTTAACTGGCTCCAAAATTGCCTCTTCCTTGTCCTTGAACAGCGTCTGCTTTGTGAATGCTGGACTATCATTGATAATGATTTCCTCGGTCTTTTCCTGTGTCCATCCTACTGGAACTTCTGCTAATGGAAAAATGCTTTCCACTAGTTTTTCTTCTGTTTTGCTTGATTCAATCTTTTCTTTTCCTTCAACTCCTTTCATAATTTTACCTCTTCGAAAATCTTTGGCTGGCTCGCCTAATACTACAGACTCCACAATAATAGGTTCATCTGCCTCTTTATCCATGACTGCTACAGTGAAGCATGTAACATTGTTGGTCTCCTCTATCCAATCCATGATGTCCCCTAGGTCTTCATTGGATAAATTTTCTCCCTCATCAACTTCTTCCTTGATGTCATGTGATGTTGTCTTACATGGTTCTGTGTGAGGCGTTCCGGATGCCCATTGAGCCGCCCAGCCAATTGTAGGAGTAGCCCAAGGTGGCGGATAAGCTGCCCATTCATGTGCCCAATGTGGGGATCTTTGAGCAGAGAATGGAGCCGGAGCCCAAGCTTCTGGAGCGACCAAGCCACTCGGAGGCGGAGACACCCAGCTTGGACTATGAGGTGGAGTCGCCCAGCTGGTGGGAGGTGGAGGCGGCGCCCAAACTGAAGGTTCAGTCGCCCAGTTATTTAGGGGTGGAGATGGAGTCGCCCAATTGGGAGGAGGTGGAGCAGGTGCCCCAGTTTGATTAGGAGGTGGAGAGGGAGTCGCCCAGTTGAGAGGAGAAGAAACTGATACCTCTTGATCTTCCAAAACCCATGGTGGAGGAGAAGTGGCCCAAATGTTTGCTCCTTCTGGTATAGTTCGTCGTTCCTCTTCTCTAGTGCTATTTTTTTTTCCTTCCTGTGCATTCTGCTCTGGACGTAGAAGAACTTGAGAAGTACCTAGGGCTTCATCTGTTCCTCCTTCCATCTGGAGTTGTCTCATCACCCTGTCTGGTCCGGCCACCCATAAGGTGTCACTTCCCGAGTCATGTATTGCTTTACTGTGGCGTAGCCATGGTCTTCCTATCAACAAAGGAAATCCTCCCTTCACCTTAGGGAGTGTTATTACCACAAAATCCAACACAAATTTTAAGTTATGTATGATGACTTCAACCTTTTCCACTATGCCTAATGGGCTTACTTTGCTTTGGTCTGCCAATGATACTGTAAAGTGAGCATCTTTAGTTGGTTTCAGATTTAGCAATGTCATGGTGTACTCCGGCATCAGATTAATACCAGATCCTCCATCAACTATCACTCCTACCAAGGGAGTTCCCTTGATACTTACAGTTAGTCTAGGACTCTTGTAATCAGTGAGGGGTGCCATCCTAGATGGTTCTGAGCTATAAGTTGATGGTACAGGTGTTTGTTGGGAAATTAGAGAAGTGAAGCCTTGCCCGCCACTTAATATGGTGCCAGGGTCTAACCCATTTATGGCGGCCATTACTTCTCCTCTGAATCCAGGACTCATTGCTAACAAGTTATATAGAGATACCTGTTGGTAGGTGCTCTGCAAGACTTGAACTGCAGTGAGGAAGCCTTCTTGGCTGTTCCTTGAAGTAGATCCATGCTGGAAGTGCCTTAGGTCCTCTTTAGATACTGCATACGCTTTGTCAATAACTTGCTCATTACTATCTTTATCTCTTCCGACTCTTCCCAGTGAGATTTTTGCTTTGTCTTGGTGGTGGTTGGCTCCATGAGAAGGTTCATGCTCCATGGTCCTTTTTCCTTTGTCTTTTGATGAATCCGTTGCTTCTTTCGCAGCATCTTTCAAAGCTGCCTTCTGTTTTTGTGCCCTAGTCATGACTCCGGAAAGTTCCTCAAGTTGGACTACTCAGGCGCTTGGGGAGCCTACATTGCCGTTATCATTAGATACTGTGATCATATGCAGGGGGCAAGAGTTACTTGGTGTGCTTGTAGACGGCATCGATTTTGGGCAGTCCTTCGTATAATGATCCCTTGTTTCAGGACAATTTTTGCATGGTGGAGCATCCTCAGGAAGCGAACATTTACTTTGGAAGTGTCCATACTCTCCGCATCTGTAGCACATTATAGGCCTAGGTGGTCGATTCTGACGAGGCCTACCTTCTTGCCGTTGAGGTCCTTGATTGGTGTAAAAAGTTGTTACAGGAGGTGTTGTAGTGGATGGTAATGGTGGCTGCCCCAACAAGGAGGATTGAGCCACTCCTACCCATTGAGCTACTGGAGGTTGTCCTCGCATCATAGTTTGATTTCCAAGACCCTTTAGAAAATAACAATCCTTGGCCTCATGGCCACCCTTGCCACAAAACTGGCATGTTAGCTTCCTTGGACATTCTTGTGATGTGTGTCCTTGGGTACTACACAGAGAACACCACAGTCCAGTTCTTACCTCCCTTAGTGTCTTGAGTTCTTCAAGCTCTTGTCGTAATTGAGCGAGACCTTCTTAAGTACCCAACTCCAGATTTTGGGCGTGTGGTGCCTCGGCCTCTGATGCCTTGGCCACTGATGCCGTGGCCACTGATGCCTTGGCCACTGATGCCCTGGCCACTGATGCCTTGGCCACTGATGCCTTGGCCACTGATGCCTTGGTTCCTTGGTGCCATCCATCAAAAATTTGTTCTACAACCATCAACCCACTCTAATGTCCCTGAAACATCACAAGATGCCCAATCATATTTTCAAGCATCAAATACGCCAAATATTTCACAATCACCAACGGTGAGAACTTCTACATATCAAAGGCAAGGTGAATTAGGAGATGCTCCAGGGCATACGAGGACATCTCTCACATGGCTCAAGGAGAAGCAAAAGATCGTGGATTCGGAGGCCTTCTTATTCGGATTTAAGAAGAAGAAAAATTGATGAAGAGAAGAAGAAAATTGATCTCTCTCTTCTTCCTATGAGAGAGAAATGGTCTAGATATGGATGCATGATCCTCTCCGATGGATGGGGAGATAGAAAAAGAATAGGAGCATGATTAACATTCTTGTATCATGCCCAATTGGTACATTTTTTCTACATGCGGTAGAGGTGGGCAAAAAAGGCAAGAAGACCACCAGAGCTTTCATATATCGGCACATCAAGAAAGCAATAGAGGAGGTAAAATCTTTAATTTTATTTGTTATTTTTCTAGGTGGGAGCGGAAAATGTTGTGCAAGTTGTAACTGACAATGCGAGCAATTGTCGGCATATGAGAAAGCTCTTAGAGGAAGAATATAAGCATATTGTATGGACTCCTTGTGCTACACATTGCCTTGATCTATTGATGGAGGATATAGGTAATTCTATTTTTTATGTAAAGTTTTTAAAATTTATCATGCTTCATGAATCATGTAGATCTAGTATCCACATGTGCACATGCATGTGAATGTGCATGTGCATGTGGCATGTGTCAATATGTTTATAGCTTTCATGAATCATTATCATGATGTATGTGTGGATGTTTCTATTTGCAGGGAAGCTTTCATGGGTAAAGGCTTGCACACAAAAAGCCTCTAGCATGGTGACATTTTTCACACAGAAAGGGTAAGTGTTATCCATGTTTAGAGAGCATAGTAAACTTGAAATCAAAAAGCCCGCCACCACTCGCTTTGTGTGAGGCTTTCCTCAAGAAACATGCGAATGATGTGTGTGCCACTCTCCTCCTATCCATTTATATCCTCTTGTATCTAAAATAGCAGTGATCTGGAATGTTCTAGCGTCACCATGTGGCCAGCATGCAACACTCATCCCCACTAACCATCAAATACCTTAGGATATACCCCCGAGCTTAGGACCTTGGCTAACTAGCCCTCGTCCCACACACACATGGAATGGTCTCTCTAGACCAATGTCTGACACTCTCTCCCCCTTCTAAAGATCATTGTCCTCAATGATCAATGAGGGAAAGTACTTGCGAACCTGAGCTCCTGATTCCCAAGTAGAGTCAGTAAGTGGTAATCCTCTCCAGGCTACCAGATACTCTTGGATGACACGATTCCTCAACCGTTTTTGTCTCCTATCTAGTATTCTGTATGGAGAATGATCTTCTCTATCTGTTTCCTGCAAAGAAACAATACCCTCTATTAGATTATCCTCCCTAGATATATACTTTCTTAGTTTACTAACATGAAACACTAGATGGACTCTGCAATCTGGAGGAAGCTCTAATCGGTATGCAACATCACTCAACTTCTTTACTATCTTCCAAGGTCCACAATACCTTGGTGATAGTTTACTACACTTCCCTGTGGACAATGAAGTAGATCTAGCCGGTACCTGAAGGAAGACTCTGTCTCCTTCCTCAAAGGATCTAGGAGATCTTTTCCTATCAGCATACTCTTTGGCTCTATCAGCTGCTTGCTGCATCTTGGCTTTAGCTATTTCAAGGTTTGCTTGGAGGTTCGCTAAGAACTCAGAAGCACTAGGACATTTCTTAGGCATTCCTATGGTACTGGGAGCAGTGGGATTCATGCCATAGTTCATCTCGAAAGGAGACATCCAAGTCACCTTGTGAGGTCTATTGTTATAAGCAAACTCTACTAATGGCAAATAACTATCCCAATCTGTCTGTCTCTCAGACACATATGCCCTCAACATATCCTCTAAAATTTGGTTGACCCTCTCGGTCTGACCATGTGTCTGTGGATGATCACCACTACTCATTTTTAGTGACACTTTCAGTTTGTCAAATACAAACTTCCAAAAGTGTCCTGTAAATCTGACATCCCTATCTGAGATTATGGATGTAGGTAACCCATGCAATCTGAAGACATTCTCGATAAACAACTCCGCTACCTGTGGAGCTTTTATTGTCTCCTGCGTGGGTATAAAATGAGCCATCTTGCTCAGTCTATCTACCACAACTAGGATTGTATCCCGCTTCCTTTGGGTCTGCGGTAACCCCACTATGAAGTCCATGGATATACTATCCCAGTTGTGATCTGGAACTTCTAAAGGATGTAAAAGACCTGGTGTCTTTACCCTTTCTGCTTTGTTGACTTGACACATAAAGCATTGTTGAACATAAGTATGGATATCTCTGGCTAATCAAGGCCACCAAAATGTTCGTCTAACAAGCTGTATTGTCTTGTCAACACCAGGATGTCCTGCGCAGGGAACATCATGGTTATCATGCATGACTTTCTTTCTCAAATCCCGGGAATCTGGCACACAAACCTTTCCTTTCCGCTTCACTATTCCATTCTCCTGTGAGAAATTGGAATACGGAATGGACTTGTTTGCTTTCGTAGAAGAAGAAACATCTGAAACTGTCCCGTCTCCTAAAATAGAGTCATTACTAATGGCTCTAACTATCTGTAACAAATGTGGATCTTCCACCTGTGCTTCCTTAATTTCTTGAAGCAATGAGCTTTCTAAAACTGTAAAGCTCATTTGATACATTATTCGAGATAATGCATCAGCTACTATATTTTCTTTGCCTCATCTATATAAGATTTTCATGTGAAATTCTTGCATGAGCTCAGCCCAACGAGCCTGTCGGCCTCGAAGATCTGGCTGACTACAAAAATACTTGAGTGTATGATGATCTGTGAATACCTTAAATTCTGCACCATAAAGATAGTGTCTCCAAACTTTAAGTGCATGCACCACCGCATACAACTCTTGTTCATGCACATGCCAATTGCGTTGTGCACTACTTAACTTCTTACTTTCAAAAGCTATTGGCCTTCCATCTTGATCTAAGACTGCGCCTATGGTTGTGCCGCTAGCATCGGTCTCTAACTCAAATGGTTTCTGAGGATCCACCACTTTGAGTATAGGAGCCTCTGAAACAGCTTGTTTCAGAGTATCAAAACTTTCTTGTTGCTCTTGCTTCCATGCAAATGGAATTTTGCCTTGAAGCAAGTTCGTCATAGGTGTTGCTATCGACGAATATGAAGAGATGAATTTCCAATAGAAACGGGAAAGTCCTAAGAATGACCGTAACTGCCCCTCATCCTGAGGAGTAGGCCATGCTAAAATAACTGATACCTTCTTAGGATCCATCTGAACCCCATCGGCTGAAATCATATGCCCTAGATAGTCTATCCTCGGAAGAAACAACTGTGTCTTCTCTGGATTTACATACAGCTTATTTTCTTTTAAAATATTCAACACAAACCTTAAATGATTTTCATGCTCATGCACAGTCCTACTATGCACTAGCAAATCATCCACAAAATAAACAACACACTTTCCTATGAAAGGTCTTAAAATATCATTCATTAACATCATAAATGTAGCTGGAGCATTTGTCAAACCAAAAGGCATGACCAAATACTCATAATGACCAAAACGGGTTCTGAAAGCTGTCTTATGTACATCATGATCTTTTACTCTAATCTGATGATAGCCACTCTTTAAATCTATCTTACTAAATACAATGGCTCCACCTAGAGCATCCAAAAGATCATCAATCCGGGGCATAGGATATCTGTGTCTAATAGTGATCTTATTGAGTGCTCTATAGTCGACACACATCCTATAAGATCCATCCTTCTTCACAAGAAGAACTGGTGCGGCAAAGGGTGAATAGCTGGGTCTAATCAGCCCTTTTTGAAGATACTCGTCCACGACCTTGCGGACTTCATTTTCCTCCTGCAAACTCATTCGAAATGGTGGCCGAGCGGTCGGACTCGCTCCTGGTACCAATTCGATTCTATGCTCTATATTCCTGCAAGGAGGCAAACCTGATGGTAATTCCTTTAAAAACAACTCTTGGAATTCTGCTCTCACTTTAGCTGAAAGTGCTGGAGCATTCCAACTAGAGTCTCCATGACTGCATGAATCCATCTCAACATACGACAAATACATGAAATAAAGAAAATAGATATACTTACAATCAATTTTGAGCAACTTGGTAGCAGTCACCAATCGAGTCTCTTGGAGAGCTGGTTCTCCACGGATCAGTAATCTCCTTCCCTCATGCTCACTGATACACATGCGAAGCAAAATCAATGATTGGTTTCTTCCTCACATGCCACTTCTTACTAAGAACTATATCGAATCGAGTTAATCTTGCTATCTCAAAATCCAATCTGTCCTCATAGGACAGGATCTGAATAGGAAGATCAACTACTCGTCTATCCCAAGTCTCAGTTCCCTTCCCGTCAGTTAACTCTACGGTATAAGTATAATCTGACTGTACCGTATCTAAGCATAACCTCTTGACTAATCGGCTAATAACATTATGAGTCGAACCTGTGTCGAAGAGTACCTTGACAGGCTGTCCTGCCACGACTCCTCTCATAACAATAAGCTCAGTATCTGGGAATCGGTATTCTTTCTGTGCCACTGGAGACAGCACAGCATATGGCACAGTAGGAACCTTCTTAGTGACCGTCATGGCCACTATGGGAGATGATAATGGAGATGGGGGATCCCCAAATTCATCGTCACTCCAACCCCCTGCCTGAGTCTGATTTATGACTATGGTGGCTGCTATCTTTTTCTTTTTAGGACAATCCTTGTATAAGTGTTGTCCTAAGCATCCATAGCACAAACCCTCTTTCATTGCCTTCTCTTTCTGCTGAGGGGTAAGAATGGATCGGTTATATGCCCTCTCAGCTAGAGCTGACACTTTTCTCTTACCTCTTGAGACTGTCTGGATCATGTGCACCTGCTTAGCCTCCCTAGAAGGCTGTGCACTGACCGAACCAGGAGTCGAAGTTTGGAAAGGTCGGCTAACCCTAGTCCATGGGGATCTCTGGCCCTGGGAACTTGTGCTCCTGTGGCCATCCTCATAAACTAAGGCCATCTCTGTGGCCTGTGCCAAAGACTGACACCGCTCCTTTCTCACTAATGGTCGGATAGTTTCTCTGAGTCCCAAGACAAACTTGTGGACTTGAAGAAACTCTGGAATGGTATCACGTACTTTAAGAAGTACCTCTCTATACCTATCTGCGTATTCCTGAACTCATACCATTCCAGAGTTTCTTCAAGTCCACAAGTTTGTCTTCTCAAGACCTCTAATCAGGTGGTACAAAATTATTTTAAAACAGGATTTTGAATTGATCCCATATTGTGGGCTCCTTCTTATCCTGTTCTATGTTTCGCCACCACCTATGAGCGACATCCATAAGATTATAAGTGGCCTACTAAATCTTATGCCTATCATCAGTGATATGACGCAGACGGAAACACTCTTCCCACTTGCTGAGCCACTGCTCAACCGCGTCAGCAGTTCTAGCACTAGTTGAGCCATGATATCTTGGCGGCTTAAGATCCTTAAGCTTCCATCTGGCTTCTCTAACTAAGACGCTATCTTTAAGGACTTTTGAAGTTTGATGCTCATCTGGAGAATCTACCTCCATCTCTGGCAGATCAACATCAAGAGGCTCTTCTTCTTTCTTAGAACCACGCACGTGTTCCAAGATGTCATGAAGAGAACTTTCTAAAGATAAAATTATATTGTTCATAGCTTGAATGGGATCAACTGGAGGTTCAGGCATAATGGATTCTGTCCTAACAGGTGAAGAAGATTCGGGTTCCATGCTAGGCAAGAAACTTTTTTTTTTTTAATTAAGACTAAACAAACGTAAATACTACTGGCAAGCGGGAAAAAAAGAACCTGTCAAAGCTTTTGCTAGATAGAAAAAAACAATAGAAAGAAACTTTAATATACTTTCTAAAATTTAATGCACATGCATGCTAATTTTTAGAAATTTTGGAAGCTTAACAGCGTCACTATGAAATTTGAAATAATTTCGAAGAAAATAACAATCGTCAAGCATAAATCATGTGCCGACAGGCACATGATTTATGCTGTTAGGCACTACAGGCCCTCAATCAAACACCTGCAATAGAAAACTTTTCCAAATATGCTGTTTGGCACTAGAGGCCCTCAATCAAAATATTTTTCTGGTCGATACCTGCCGATACTTACCACCTGTAAGAAAAGCTCAAGCATCGAACATACATCTCTATTTACACTCTAATTACGTCGTCCTACACGTAATGCATGAATATTTCTAATATGCACAGTCAACAGAATAACTAAGCAAATATTGACTAAATACTTATCTCCGACTTTCTTTGATATTGTTGAAGCATCCAATTGAAGAGCTACAAGTAGAGTATCAACTCCCTTTTGCTCGTAGATCACACAAATCTTCAAAAAGTGCTTCGTTGAAGGTATTCGATGAAGAACAATCCACTTCAAACCTCTGTTGCATGCAATTTCTGAACCCAAAGTATGGCTTATAGCCACTCCCTGGAAAGATCTCTGAGAGAGCTTTCTAACAAACCCAAGAACTCCAAATTTGGATAAGATTTGGCCAAGATATGGTCAATTTGATGAAGCTTGGTGCTCAAAAAACTGGGATAAGAGAAGCTTTAGCTATGGCCTCCTCAGAAATTCGCCTCCTCTGTGAGCGCGCGCAGCTACAAACCAATCCCATATACTCTGTTCAGCAACTCAGAAAGCGCCTTTTTATAAAGAAGCTCTCCCTCAAGTCTTTCACCAACAAGGATGAGAAGGGTCTCTCCCACTCTCCTCGTGGGCGGCCAAGAAGACGATCCTTTGTCTGCGTAGGCGGCTGCAAACGGCGCGTGCGCTGCTCTGATTGCCCCCAATCTTTTGCTACCACGCGACAACAGCTCGACAAAACGTCTCTGCCTCCTTCCTCCTCAAACGACGACGAAGAAGACCCCCGAACGGATGACGGCGCCTCCCCTAAAGAAAACATGCACGAAAATTCCCAGCAACCACCAAGTGCTCTGCTAAAATTAGCTAAAAAACAATCCTGCTCTGATACCAAGTGTGAGGCTTTCCTCAAGAAACATGCGAATGATGTGTTTGCCACTCTCCTCCCATCCATTTATATCCTCTTGTATCTAAAATAGCAGTGATCTGGAATGTTCTAGTGTCGCCATGTGGCCAGCATGCAACACTCATCCCCACCAACCATCAAATACCTTAGGATATACCCCCGAGCTTAGGACCTTGGCTAACTAGCCCTCGTCCCACACACACATGGAATGGTCTCTGTAGACCAATGTCTGACACTTTGCATATATGTGGATTGTGCTTTCACGTTTTCTTGAGGTCAGAATCCCTCTTAGACAGACAGTGGTCTCTCCTCTATGGAATGATTGGGATGAGAGCTCATTGGAGGAATCAAAGAGCATGCAGAGGCTATGCTTGGATGAGGAGTTTTGGGAGAATGTGAAAGCTGTCTTAAATATTTTGACACCTATTTATAGAGTTTTACGCATGACAGATTGTGAGGGTGCCACATTGGGGCTCCTCATACATATGATGAGGAGAGCCATAGATGATATTAGGGAAACCACTCTTGTCACTACGGAGCAAGCCAATGAGGTGCTTGAGGTAAGAAATATTGTCATTTGTAAATTACTAAATTGAAAAGCATGTTGCATTCCTTAATTGATAATTTTGAAGTACTTATAAGCTATTTCTTTTTTCATTAGGTGACATTGAGGAGATAGACATGGATGCATAGACCCATTCATGGATTTGCGGGTCTATTGCATCCTGCATTTAAAAGCCTGGCACTACATACAAATATCGAGTTACTTTCAGATAGACTTTCATACATGTCACGGGTTGTTCCCTCTCACTTGCATAATGAGATGTTAGAGCAGATCAGTTGTTACTTGGATGAGAGAGGAAACTCGGCATTCACATTCCCTTCATGTTGGGATAGGGCTTCGATGGTGAAGCCTCTTTTTTGATGGCAGAATTTTGGATTCAGCTTCTCCACTTTATCTACATATGCTATTTGGGTTCTCTCAGAGGATTGCTCATCCAGAGCCTGTGAGAGCCTGTGAGAGAAACTGGAGTGCCTTTTCTCTTATTCATACAAAAGTAAAGAATAGACTTAGCCCTTAGCAGATGGAGAAGTTCATTTATTGCCGTACTAACTTGAGGATGTTGGAGAACATACCAAACATGGAGACATTGAAGCAAGTAAGTGTAATTTAATTTTTATATATAAATTATACATTATAAATTATAATGTATGAATTTTTAATGACTATTTGAAATTTCTTTCTATTTTAGGTTGATGTAGATACATTTTGGCCATTATTGAGCACCACACCTCACCCAGGAGATGAGATGCATGAGGATGATGAGGACTTCCTATTTGCTGAGTTTATAGAGAGCTATCCTCTACAGATGCAGTGTTGCATCGCAACGCATTGCGATGCGTTCGCAACGTTCGCACCGCAACGTTGCGACGTTCGCAACGCGTTGCGAACAAACACAAAAGAATTTGCCTCAAATGAGGCCGTTTCGCTGAAACGGCCTCATTGAAGCATTTTGCTCTATTGACCCGAGACTGAGTTTTGCACTGTGGAAGAGCAATCCAAGGCAAGCTTCAAAGAAGGTATGTTTATTACACAGACACCCTCACACACCTGTGACCCCCCTATCTATTGCTTCCTATCTTGAGTCCTCTCCAAGCTTTTAACCTCTTCCATCAACATGCCTAAAGCAAAACAAGCATGTTGGGAATATGTGACAAGCCAAGGAAAGATGTGCTCCAGGGGTAGTGAGAGATGGACTTGCAAGCTTTGTGGCTATAGTGGAGCCGGTGGAGCCGATAGGATCAAGGCACACCTTGGAAGAGTTAGTGGCATAGGAGTTGCACCTTGCAAAGAGCCAATGCCCGAAGCTATAAAGGGAGAGCTAATGGCATGGGTAGCTCAAAAAGCCCAAGGTAGAAGGAATGGTGGAGCCCAATCACAAGCTAGATCATTTGCAAGCGGTTCACATGGTTCTTGTGATTCCCAAACTCAAGCATCTCAAGCTCATGAGGCTTCCATAGACATTGACATAGAGCATGAGCCACCAAGAAAGAATACAAGAGTAGAGCATGATCCACAAGAGCACCCACTTGGCTCTCTTGGAGGAGCATCTATACGTGCTAGCTTGCAACAACAACGTAAACAAGAAGCCACACAAGCCATCATGAAAGCTTTTATACAATGTGGTTTGTCTTTTAATGTTGCACGAACACCGGCATGGAGAAATGCCATTGAGAAGGTATCACTATTAGGGTTTCGTTGGCAAGGGCCTACCTATGAAGAGTTGAGGACAACGGAGCTCAAAAAACAAAGGAAGCATTAGAGAGATAGCTTGAGCCCATGAAAGAGACATGGGCAAAGTATGGATGCACAATCATGTGTGACGGATGGACGGACATACGAAAGAGGAATGTGTACAACATTTTGGTGCATTGTTGCAAAAGGACCATGTTCCTTCGAGCCATAGATGCATCGGCTTCTCGTACTACAATCACATGTGAGTGAACTGATTTCTGAATTTTCAGTTTATATTTGATTGTGCAATGATCAGTCATGCATGTGGCATGCCGCATCTCGCATGTGCATGTGCATTGTGCATGTGCATGTGCATTGTGCATGTGCATTGTGCATTGTGCATGTGCATTGTGCATTGTGCATATGCATGTGCATGTGCATGTGCATGTGCAATGTGCATGTGCATGTGCAATGTGCATGTGCATGTGCAATGTGCATGTGCATGTGCAATGTGCAATGTGCATGTGCATGTGCATGTGCAATGTGCAATGTGCATGTGCATGTGCAATGTGCATGTGCATGTGCAATGTGCATGTGCATGTGCAATGTGCATGTGCATGTGCAATGTGCATGTGCATGTGCATTGTGCATGTGCATGTGCATTGTGCATGTGGATGTGCATTGTGCATGTGGATGTGCATTGTGCATGTGCATGTGCATGTGCATTGTGCATGTGCATGTGCCTTGTGCATGTGCATGTGCATTGTGCATGTGCATTGTGCATGTGCATGTGCATTGTGCATGTGCATGTACATGTGCAATGTGCATTGGCATGTATGCATGTACATGCACATGTGTTATGCACGTGCATTGTGCATGTGCATGACACATGTCAAGATAAATTATAATTTATCAATTGATTAATGATTCATTATGTTATATGTAAACAGGTCGGTTCATTTATGACCATATCCGTCAAGCTATCATCGACATTGGTGTAGAAAAGGTAGTCCAGGTGGTCACAGATAATGGAAGTAATTGTGTGGCTATGGGAAAGCTTCTAGAAGAAGAATTCCCCTCTATTGTGTGGACACCGTGTGCTGCCCATTGCATTGATTTGCTAATAGAGGATGTGGGGAAGATACCATGGATTTACACCATTTTTACCACTTGCATAAAAGTGGTCTCTTTGTTCACAAAGAGACCAAAATTGCTTGCTTTATTTCGGTCTTACACTGATATTGATTTGGTGAAGCCCGCGACGACCAGATTTGCATACATGTGCATAGTCATGGAAAAATTATTAAGAGTGATGCAAGCACTGATGCAGACAGTTGTATCACCTGATTGGTTAGCTTGGGATGGACATACTAGTCCAAAGGCAGAGCTTGTACGACGCACATGTTTGGATGTCATTGACAGTTTTTGGAGGGATGTGGAGGGATTAGTGCGGGCCTTACAGCCCTTATATTCACTCATACGCATAGCAGATAGAGAGGGCTACACACTTGGACTTGTTTATGAGTTCATGGATCATGTCGGAGAGTCTATACAGAGATGTCCTTATTTGACATTGGAGAGGTAAGTTGAAACTTGGGTAACCATATTTTATTTTTTGTAGGAGCATTCATGTTCAAGTCTTGACTCTTCAACATTCTTAAATCTTATTGTTTTCTAATTTGATTTGTTTTTTATCCATAGGATAGAGGAAATAAAAGGAATATGGAGGAAGAGGTGGCATTAGTTCCATCGCCCTATACATGGGATGGCCAATCTACTACATCCTTTATGGAGACCTACATCAGAGTCATTGGATATGGAGCTTGTGAATGCTTGGAATGACTATGTAGATCGATTGTACGGACCTTCTGATGTGGAGCTACGTGGGAAGTTGGAGCTTCAGCTCACCCAGTTTCAGAATAATGAAGGACTTTTTGGTAGAGACACGGCATGCTTGAGAAGCATGCAGTTGATGCCTGTGACATGGTGGGAGAGATACGGTGTTGTTACACCTGAGCTAGTAAGTCATTCCACTTTCCTCTTGAGTCTTTAACTAATAAGTTATAACTTAGTCTCATGAGTCATTCCTCTTGAGTCTTTAATTTTTAATGAACTCTTTCTTTTTTATCTTGCAGAGAAAGTTAGCCATCCGCATACTTTCACAAGACTGTAGTGCCAGTCCATGTGAAAGGAATTGGAGTACATGGGCCCTCTTCCATACAAAGAAGAGGAATAGACTATCTACATTGCAGTTGGAGCGGCTTGTATAGACTCTATCGCCACTGCAACTTGAATTTATTGGAGCGTGGTGGCCACTCAGCAGAGGTGCGGCAGGTGAACATCGATGAGCTTGATATAGAGAGGGTCCATGATATACCTAGCATTCCGACAGAGGACCTTGATCTATATGACATGCTCTATCAGGAGTTGACAGTGCCACAACATGATATGAGGGCATCTCGGACTCGTTCTAGTCATAGAGCACATAGTGTACCAGGTCCATCTACTAGTAGGATGGAGGAATCTACTAGTCGAGCACCACATGATGATGACGATGATGATCATGATCATGATCATGATCATGATGATAGTGATGATGATGATAGTGATGATGATGATGATGGTGATAGTTATTAGTGACTTAGAGGATTTTGAGGATTGATGACCGATCATGTGACATGTCATATGTATTATGATATTATGACTTATGATTTACTTGATATTGATTGATCATTGTATTATTGACAGTTTATTGTTTGACTACTTAGTGGTATCATGGATGATGGTTACTGGTATGATCATTGATGTATATGTATTATGGACATTGGATTCTGATAT
>CM035407.1:117230293-117255293 GCA_020310875.1 Ceratopteris richardii | reverse complement strand
GACAAGCATTCTTGTGTGTCACCAAGTGGCAAGGGACATGGATGCCCACCACTAGAGTGTAGCATGACCTTGGCAAGTTGATGAATGACTCCTCGCATTTCACTCCTGAACCTAGTGTCAAACCTGAGAAGGTCATACAAGCTCATTTGGTAAAACATATTCTTTAGGACTTCTTTTGCTTGCACAGAGGCCTCGAGCATGGAGAGAGGAGGGTATTGTCTACAAGTCTTCAATTTCTCTTGTGCCTCTTTGAGCGCTATATCTATCAGAGTTTTCTCTTTTTCTTCATCTCTTGTTTTCATCCATTCTTGCTTCTTCCAAGAGTGTCTCTCGGAAGCTTGTTTTGGTGAACATGTTTGAACTCCTCCGAGGTCTTGCATTTCCTCAAGCTGAACTATTCAGGTAGCTCAAGAGAGGGCATCTTGCACATGCACATGCTCTTGTGGGAAAACAAAGATCATTTGCAAAAGTTTTATGTACCTCCATTGGGGTCGCTTGGTCCTTCCCCACCTAGCCTAAGGTATTGAGGACAATCGCATGTGCAGTGATTGTCGGGTTTTGGACAATTCTTACAAGGTGGATCATTCTCTCAAAGAGAGCACTTTCTTTTGAAGTGCCTATGTTCTCGGAACTTGTAACACATAAGAGGTCTTTTAGTATGATTACGATTGTTGTTACCCTGATTCCAATTCTTGTTGTTATTGTTGTTGTCGTTGTTGGTATTTGTATAGTAGGAGGTTGTGCTTGGAGGTTGCTTGAGGATTGATTCTTGATTTGCGGCTTTCCAATAGAGTACATGCTATTGATAGCCTTTCACATAGAAATACTTTTTTGCTTTGTGCCCATTCTTTCAGCATAATTGGTCATTGAATCCTCCGCCTCCCTATGTGTATCTGATTTTGAGATCCTCCAATTCACGGTGAAGTTGCATGATAAGGTCGTTTACTTGAGCGCTCTCACAGCAAGCCCAAACTGCATCCTCGCTTGTTCGGTTCATGTGGTTGTTGAGGTGACCTTTTCAACACAGAAGTCCGGCTAGAGGGGAAGCGCCTTCTCAAGCCACTTCTTTATCCAGAACTCCCCCAACATGTCAGGGAGTTTTGCAAGCATGGCATTTTCTCAAGTGAGAAGCTCTGGAAAGGTTCCCCTCTTTCGCTCAACCCCCCTTTTGCAAAGGGCCAAAAATCTCCTGACATGATCATCTAATTCTTCAGTAGTAATCCCATAGAAAGTGGGGAGGTGCATGTTGATACAGGAGAGTAGGAAGGTAAGCTCCTTACGATTGTTAGTCATAGTGCCCATGGTTGAGTGCTCGTACTCTGGTGGAGGGGGTTAGTTTAGTCTTCGATGACTGTAGTGGGAGAATGGAGTGCGTATGGGAATCAAGGATCAGCAAGAAAATGTCGAACAATTTGATTGAATCCGTTTGGTCCCATTGGGCATGCCAAATTTGTTGCCTATAGTGGGTAGCCTTCAAGGATAGTGAGTTTCCATACACATATAAAAAGAGGAATCGTGAATAAGCAATAGTATACCATGCATTTTATATCCAAAGAAGAAATGGATATGAAGTGAGACACTCCCTCCTCTCTGAAATTGACAATACATTCTGTATTATCAAATCATCTTCAATAAACTAATAAGGCAGTATGGCATATGACGTTATTCACATATGTACTCTATATCATAAACATATCGAAGCATAATATCTAATCTTGACAAAGACACAAACTTTACACTAAAGATTACCCTAATGAGAGGTAATCGGTCCACCATGCACCCACCAATGATACATAAATGATAATTGCCATCAAGGTGACCAAAAGAAGGCTCTTAGTAGGAAAATAGAAAACATAGGAATACCCTCCCATGTTAATCAATCTAATGCTAGGGCAGCTTCTTTTGTTCTGAGAGCACAATTGAATATAAATGTTTAGGCCACAACATAGTAATAGTTTTCACAAACTGTGTAAGCTACTAGCATGAAGACCATTCATATTCCATTATACGATATGGAGTGAAATCAAAAAGGAGGAAGAAGGAAATAGGGGAATGAAGATGATCCAATCTGATTTCTGGACCTCTTACTATGTGAGAGAAGAAACAACGAGAGCACATGCAAGATCTCTATCATGGGTTGGAAATCTAGTCCAATGCTCAGAGAGGAGAAGTTTGAGACTTTGCAGCAATATGCCTTGTAGCAATAAACTACTAAACTAATGAAATTATGCTGAATGCATGTACCATATGCCAGGACATAACAGCACTTATCTTATCAGTAATATAGTGACTAGGCCTTCCTTTTACACATAAAATAAGGAAATAGGATTTTTACTTTCTTTTATTTTCTTCTTCCTTTCTTTTTTGGGAGGGGGGAGGGGATCTTGAAGAAAATCTAGTGCAGAAGAGAGATCTTCAACGATGTCCAGTGCAAAACAATGACTGGCTCCAAAATCATGGTGTTTAGTTAACTGTAACCTCTTTATAATTCATTGAAAATCTATAGCATGAAAATATATGAAACTTAAGGAAGGGGATATAACCTGTGCTATATTCTCAGAAGTTGCAAGTCCTGCAAAACAAAACAAACAATTTCATCTTAAATTCATATACATATATATATGCCCTTTTTTAAATCAAATAATCAATTCCATTGAGGCTGAAATACATGGTGAAACAGCTAAAGTGCATCATTTAATGGAGGGATTAAGGGTCAAGGAGTTGATTGTGCTTAGGTATACCCAAAAACAGTGAACTCTACCTGAAACTACTCTATGACCCCTCTACCATGATGTCCCTCCTGAATTCCCTCTTTAATTTTCAAAATAGCCTGCATATTCATTGCTCCGTGCACCCCCAAACCCAAAATTTTGTCCTCCCAATGTCACACATTTGTGCAACACATTTGGATCCCTCCCATAAAGGTATCTTTGCTGACCTTTTCTCTCTAATCAATCCTCACCTGTGTGTGTTAACCTTCTCTCTCTCTCTCTCTCTCTCTCTCTCTCTCTCTCTCTCTCTCTCTCTCTCTCTCTCTCTCTCTCTCTCTCTCTCTCTCTCTCTCTCTCTCTCTCTCTCTCTCTCTCTCTCTCTCTCTCTCTCTCTCTCTCTCTCTCTCTCTCTCTCTCTCCGTGCATGCATCACAGAGACCCATGAGAGCCCAGAAAGGCGCCTCCCCACATTGAAGGTTTTCAGTGGGAATTTGCATTCAAGACCACAAGTAGACATAGTACGGCACGGGGGTCAAGGGGTGTCGCCATCATATTTAGACAAGAGATACAGAGTCCGATTCATATCATAGGCAGCGATGAGGAGGCACGATACATGTGGGTCCGTATGGAGATAGCACCAGAAAGCTGGGTATACATTGCCATATGCTACTTTCCACCATCCAGCTCCCGATACGCACGACATGACCATGGGGTGTTGGAACATCAAGCTTACATTATGCTTGAGGTGGATTTGATTTACATCAAAGGCTATTGCGTCGAAAGAATATCCATTGGAGAGTTCTTTTATTTATGCTCACTATTGTACCTTTTTAAAAAAAGATTTTTCATGGATCTTTTACCATTGTAAAAGCCTTGAGCTTTACACATGTAAAGGTAGAAAGATATAGCCCAAATCCCACAAATTCGTGGTGGTTGAGTTGCATTCAACCAAGCAATCAATCACCTAAAAGTAGATCAAACTAGAGCTTCACTTTTCTTAGATTGTAGGAAAGTGAATTGATTCCCTCCAACAACCATTCCCACCTTCATTTGAATTCCACCTTCAAAGTCTATATAAAACCTTGAAATCACTTGTATAATATATGGAAGCAATATACATACACTTGTGACCATCATTGTCTTGCTCCTTCAATTTTCTGCATCATCTTCTTCGACAACAGTAACCATGCAGAGGTTGCTTCTTTCTCTCGAGCTCCAAATTAGTGCAACATCACTCATTGTAAAGGTATTAGTGTCTAGTTTATGCTTGTAAATTTTCATAACATTTGGTTGAGTAGATTGGGAGAAATCTCTGTTTTTCTGTTTCGGGATCAATCTCTACGTATTCCTGAAGAATAGGAGGTACCACCGTTGAGTGTCTGATTCATTCCTATAGCATATTCTGCATATTCCTTATACTTTTGTGCATTATATACACTCAACCCTATGTGTATCACTCCCATAAAAGGATTTTTTCTAATTGTAATCACGTTGGTCTCTATGGGCATTTGAAGTTCATTGTCTCTTCCACAGATAGTAAGTTTTTTGAGCTAGTCTACTCGCGAACCTATCTGTTTTGTATCGACTCATTCACATTGATGCTCCAAAGTACATAGTGCATTTCTTTGCACTTATCGCATGCCTATAAGGTCTATTTGAGTTTCCATAAGCTCAAGGGCTGGTCTCGTGCCGGTTGGCTAGATCAAACTTCATCGCTTCGAAACGCACTTTTCTACCTCCTACAAACTTCTCCAAGTTCTTTCATGGGGGACCCACTCGGGAAAGAGATTCACCATACATGGCACTCTCATATGAGAAAGTACATTAAATCACCCTAGGTGAAGACTTCCTCATGGGGGACTTCAATGCATGCACCCAATCACGTCAATGTGGGTCATATGACATGGAACATCCTCAGATCATGAGGGGCCAGACCAGAAGAGGATTAGTAGTGTATCAATGGATATGGGTCAGGACACCACCGAGTATGGAAGACATCTTCTTAAGCTAGGCAACCGACACCATCTCATTAGACATAACAGGATGCACCGATGGCCAAGCTCATGCGGACTTACTTGTTTCCCTCACAAGGGGGCGACAGCACCGTCGACTACATTCAGGGTACCATCTCTAGAGCTTCACTTATTCCCTCACTTAGTATTGGACGACATCCACTCGGTGCTTAACATACGTTTATCACATTCACACTTTCATCTCCTATTCCATTAGATTCTCCCTCACTCATTGAACCACATACATGGATACACTTCACACACGAGCTCTTGCATGTTTATGCACACCACTTGCACACTCGCCTACTCTCCCTCGATCCATTCTCACCTCTAGACACACTCACATCACATATCACTACCATCTTACATGACTCAACTCTACAAAGCTTTCCACACCGCACACATAAACACCCTCCGCGTAGGGGATCCATGCTCCAAAACCGCTAGTATGATACTCTGGAGCTAAGGAAGCATCTACGGATCTTAGAGCACGGAGGAGATATTACACACAAGCAGGCACAGTTCCGTAGGCAGAGCCTCACCTGCTGCAAGCGGCATGAATGGGAGGAGAGACAATAATGGGATATCTACCAGTTGCTCATGAGTCGAGATAGTGCAATGGTGTGGCAGCATATGAGAGAGAGGAGGAAGCATACACCCATTCCAGACCCGAGCACTTGTCATAGTTATGCCTATACTAGATCCTGGACCATCCTCCCATTTGCAAGCCACATAGGTCACACCCCACTACTTCTGACTTCTTCATGTCGACTATGGTGAGTCTCGCCATTACTCATCTACAACATGGCAGGGCCCATGACGAGTTCCATTTACAGGCACAACATCTCATCTACAGATGCACAACTCTAGCACCACTCATTGCCCACCTCTTCAACCACGCACCAGTTGAAGGATTCCCACGCTCATGGACTGAGCACATCATTGTGCCATTCATAAGTCAGGTGATGTTATGGATCCAGCCACATACCAGACAATCATGATTGGCCCCATGGTTGCCAAGTTATATAGGGTAGTGCTAGAGATAGAGTTAAGAACTCTCACCGAGAGGAGGGGTATCAAGGCTCCTGAACAGACACAATTTAGACTAGATTACTCTACCATTGACCACATCTTTACTCTGAGATGCATGACTGATGAGGCACGAGTGAGGAAGAGGAGATTATATTGCTTGTTTGTGGACTTCCGCAAAGCCTTCGACACAGTCCCCAAGGAACAACTCTTCGGCCATCTACTCGATATCAAGGCTCTAGAGGAGATGATATGGGGGATCTATGCATTATATGAGAGAGTATCCGATAGAGTCAGATGCCAAGCCAGCCTATCCAATCCACTTGCTAGCACCATCGGGGTGAAGCAAGGATGCCCTCTCTCACCCACCCTCTTTGGTCTATACATTGACGAGATAGTGGACTTCATATGGCAATAGGGAGGGGAGGGCATTGGGGTACGAGGCACCACTATCCATGTTCTTTTATATGCTGATGATATTGTATCCGTTTCACAGTATGCAGGTTAGACGATTTCTACACACATAGAGGGCTATCAGTGAACCTTGGTAAAACCAAGGTCCCAATCTTCCATACATGAGCAGAGGTGAGGAGATAGAGTTCTTTCAGCGCAGCAGGCTGACCCATGGAGGTAGTCGGATCATATGTCTACTTAGGAGTGACATTCACAGCAGCCGCAGGGGTTTTCTCCATGTCTGCGGCAAACCATGATCGCATCACGCCATGATATGAAGCACTAGCTTTGATACAGAGACATTGTCACCGGGCATATTTATAGGAGCCCCACACGAAGGGGTGGCTCTTCAACACTTTGGTTACCTGAGCACTCATGTATGGAGTGGCCATATGGGGACCGGATTAGCTGCATCATCATGGACAGCATTGGAGAGGCCGCAAATTCTCATGATTGCGAGACTCATCCGAAGCAAATCTTGGTACCCCATGATATCATCAAGGAAGAGCTTGCTACACCACTGATGCTAATAGAGGCACTCTTCCATACAGTATGCCTACTACACAGGATCCCGAGCATGGATGGGAGTGCATCACTTATAGAGCTTTCCATGCATCACCCGGCATGGCGATAGCAAGAGAGAGTTCTTCATGGTATGTACAAACATGAAATTGGCTAGCCCACCATGGATCTGACATAGATAGACTACCACGAGTACAATACGACTATGAGGCTCCCACCTATTCGCTAACCCACCAAGAGAGGAATAGGATCATTCGCAAGGAGATATGGCATACGTACATAAAGAGGACATGGATCGCGACTACACCAAGAGGATATCTCACGCATGAGGTTAGCTCACAACCACATGATGGAGCAGAGGTGCACCACCACCACTTGGACAGCCTTCTTGCAGGAGGTACTCGAACCACCATCGATGTACTACATACTTCACCCACCTCCACCCATCATGAGCAGTTAGGGTATACACATTCACTCCCACATGGGTCCCCGCCGTATTAGATGTGGCCATTATCTGCAAAGTCAGAGCCAAGCTCCCTCCATGCACAACTACATTATCCCCACTACCCCCTCCTTACCAGATGCACCATCCTTTTGTGGTTTTCAGCCTACTCAGATAAGTGTAACAAATATTTTTTCATTTTCATTTCTCCACAAAGATTACCACAGTTGTACATGGTTTTGTCTCAAAGGCCAAGTTTGGCATTTGGAAGGCGTTAATATAACTCTCTCTCTCTCTCTCTCTCTCTCTCTCTCTCTCTCTCTCTCTCTCTCTCTCTCTCTCTCTCTCTCTCTCTCTCTCTCTCTCTCTCTCTCTCTCTCTCTCTCATACACAACACCATCGAGGAGGAGAGGATGAGGCAAGCTGGATGCCTCAATGTACGAGTCACGAGAATAGGAGAGAGAGAAGCATAGTTGCACGAAACGCCGTTTCGGGCATCCCAAAACGGTACGGCCGTTTCTGCCGTTTCGAGAAACTCCGAAACGCATTTCGGCCTCGTCATCTTTTTAGGGGGAAAAAATGTGGTTCTCACTTACATGAGCCATTCATGTTTCTGTTTCCTCCCGCCGCCTTCGCTCTCAAGTGTGTTTTTACCATGTATCATGTGAACCGTGATAATGTGATTGATCATTTTAATTTTAATAATGTATTGAATCTTGATTCTTGATGGGGACTTGGAAGTTGGGAGTCTGGACTTGGGAAATGTAGTCTAGAGTCTAAAGTCTTTATGTAGACTTAGAAGTTAGAAGATAATATTATTGTTTGAAGTTTCCACTTTCAACTTTCATATATATATATATATATATATATATATATATATATGTATATATATATATATATATATATATATATATATATATATATATATATATATGTATATACATATATATGTATATATATATATATATGCATATATATGTATATATATATATGTATGTATATATATATATGTATGTATATATATATATGTATATATATATATATATATATATATATATATATATATATATATATATATATGCATATATATATATACATATATATATGTATATATATATATATATATATATATATATATATATATATATATATATATATATATATATATATATATATATATATATATATATATATATATATATATATATATACATATATATATATATGTACATACATATACATATATATACATATATATATATATACATATATATATATATATATATATATATATATATATATATATATATATATATATATATATATATGTGTGTGTGTGTGTGTGTGTATATGTACCATTTCGCGTTTCCCCGTTTCCTCTAGAGACCAAAACTCCGTATCCTTCGTTTTCCTAGCGTTTCCGTTTCTTCGTTTCCGAAACTCCTGTCAACTATGGAGAGAAGCATCCACTCCGGAGGAGGATGGGAAGATCTTATGCACCAAACTCGGGTGCAAGGATGGGAATCCATCTCCTTTCACTAAAGCTTGGAGGGTCGGCTAAGACTCCACTACGCAACGATCCCTCACCCTCCACCTCCCTGATGATGAGTCATGATCTACTTTCCTTGACAAGAGGGTGGTCCTACGAGGGCTTGAAGGCCCACACATCTACCTCAATGATGACCTCACCAAAATGCAAGTCACACAGAGGTGTGCATGTTTTGCCTAGGGTGCATCAAGCTTGCAGAGGGGAGAAATGAGCATCCTTCAAAGATGGTCGGGTCATCATAGATGGCAAAACAATCTCATAGGGACTCACTTCGTAGTATGGAACTGCAACGAAGACCTATGGACACACCCAAAGAGACTCGAGGAGGTGATGAGAGGTCAGGACATCATGCTGCTTATAGAGACACATGAAAGCCAAGAGAGAGGATTGCCCCGAGGACACGGTTTCTAGTGGGAGTTTCTCAAGGGAGGATGCACACTACAACACACATCCCGAGGATAAGGAGGGCGGGACATACTTTTTAGACAATGACTACACAGTAGATTACATATTATTGCCTGCGACCCACAGGCCCAATACATGTGGATCCACCTTGAGCTATCACGTGACAATTCCATCTACATAGCCATATGCTATTTTGCCCCCACTAGCTCTCATTTCACCTCCACTTAGCATGACTCTTCATCAAGGGAGACCTCACCTTATGCATGTCTGTCAGATGAGATCATGGAGTACTCCAAGCTTGATGAAGTCTTCCTCATGGGAGACTTCAATCCTCACACATGTAGTGAGTGAGAGACATGTGACCATGAGGATCTAGCACCAATACATACCCTTCAAGAGAATTCTATCATGAGACACTCTGCAGACAGAGCTCGTGTCTCATCATATGGACGACATCTACTTAGGCTTGGCTCTAAGCACCATCTTGTCATTTATAATGGGATGGCTCAGTGGCCTACTTCAGGAGGATTGACCTGTATGCCACATGAGGAGGGAGCACGGCAGATTATATCTTAGGAGCCATGGAAGCCACCCACCTTATTACATCACTTACCATGCCACCCATACCCACCGGAGCCGATTATATATACCTCTCCTTCTCCTTTGCTGCAGATAGTATCCCACATAGACCCGTACCATGTATCGAACACACCACCATTCACTTCGCATGTGACCTAGCTCCTCTCTACTTATCGGAGGTTGACGATGGCCTATGCCTACTACACCCATTCACCCTCCTCCAAGCTCTCACTTCACATATTTCACCCATCTTACACAGCTATCAGCTCCTTCCCACACGCCACTCACAGAGGGCATACCCCTCCCCCTCAAACTAGACCCAAGAATAATTGGTATGATGATGAGTGCGGAGCCATTTGTAGATGCCTATGTGCACGATGAATGGGAGAGATTACAGAGACAGAGGCCAATAGATAGATGAAGGCACTGACCCATCCGAAGCGGAAGGCATTCAAGGATCCATAGGAGCTCGAGTTATTTCGTCTATTCATGAACATGGATAGTGCGATAGCATGGCGCGCTCTCCTTGAGCCTCTTCCAAATACACCCATTGAGGACCCATAGATTTGGCAGGATTATGCAGCACGATTATATGATCTGCCTTGACAGCCACCTATTCCACAACCACCCGAGCCTTGATCCACACACTACTCTTTCTTTACTACAATGATGGTGGAGAGGGCCATACGCCGCATGTAGCACAAATGGGCAGCCAATCACATTGGTTTATAGAGTGAGCATCTCATCTATGCAACCTCCACTATAGCCCCATTGATCGCACATACTTTCAACTTGTCTATAAGGGAGGGTTTCCCAGAGGAGTGGACACAGCATACTATCATGCTTATCCACAAATTTGGAGACACTTTGGATCTAGGATCTTACAAGACTATCATGATTGGCACACAATAGCCAAATCATATGGAGCAGTTCTTGAGCCATAGCTTCGCTCATATGCAGACATTGAGGGCCTCCGAGCACCATGCTAGGCCAGGTTATTTAAGACGAGCTTTTTCCACTATCAACCATATCTTCATCTAGGGTTGTCTCATTGATTGGACAAAGACAAGGAAGAAGAGGCTTTATTGTTGCTTTGTGTATTTCCGCAAGGCTTTTGATAGGCTCCCATGCAAGAGGGTATTCAAGTGCCTACTAAGCCTTGGGATCCCGAGAGAGATGATTTGGGCCATCTATGCTCTCTAGGAGAAGGTGTTTGTTTGATTTCGATGCCCTAGAAGTTTATCAGAGCCCCTTTCTAGCACCATTGGTGTTGAGCAAGGCTTCTCACTCTCCCTAACACTTTTTGGGCCTTATGTTGATGAGATCTACGACTGCATACTACGATCAGGCAGGGAGGGGAGAGACTTGGGAGGTACCACAGTTCAAATTCTATTATATGCTGATGATATTGTTTTGATTTCAGAATCAGCTCAAGGGCTTCAATGCCACCTCAGAGCTTTGGATGATTTTTGTACACATAGAGTATTGACTGTGAACCTTGGAAAGACCAAGGTCATGATTTTTCACACATCCAGTGCAGTGAGGCGTGAATCCATTTTCACTATAGAAGGAGGGAAGGTCGAGGTGGTTACTTCATACGTGTACTTCAGAGTTACTTTAACCTGCCTACCAAGACCTTTCACCATTAGGCAAGCAGCTATTGAGAGACTCACCCGAAGGTATGCAGCCCTGGCCACCCTAGAGAAGAGGTGCCACCAGGCACACTTTCAGGAATCCCCCATGAAGGGGTGGCTTTTCGACACGTTAGTCATCCCTGCCTTGATGTATTCAGCGACGGTATGGGCACCAGGTTTGACTTCCGATCATTGGGCACAAATTGAGAGGTCGCAAATATGTATGATCTCATTCTTGTTCCGTAGCAAGTAGACCGTGCCACATGATATCATCTGAGCAGAGCTCGCTGCACCACCCATGGTCCTTGAGGAACTTTTCTAGATAGTAAGCTTCATTCAGAGGGTGTGGGAGTTGCCCCACGATAGATTGGAAGACATAGCGGCGTCCCGAAGGAAGAACGGATCAGTAGACTATGTAGAGAGCTGGAGAGTGAGAAGCATTTCATATGTTGATGTAGAGCATACACTCAAATTAGAGACAAATATGAGACTTTGTTCAAAGGACAGGCCACCCTACGAGAGATCATGGACTCTCAAGATCAAAGATAGTAAGGGCCTTTCCTGACAGAGATTTACAGGCATAGGGATGCACTTTTATCATTGACACACACAGCTACACAGATGGAGAGGAGATAGCTAGAGCCATTGATTTTTTCATGAGGACCACAATCCCCCCCCCCCCTTCCGGATTCCCAGCGAGGAGTGACACTACGCAAGGCGGAGGTGAGCCGAGCTAGAGGACGACCACGAGTCACAGGGCTCATAGGAGTGAGACTACACCACCGCCAAATAGAGGAGATTCGAGCCCGACAGTGCTGGGAGACCGCGAAGAGAGTAGCCCAGATGAGAGAAGACCCTATAGCTTTCATACGGGAAGCCCTAGCACTAGCTCCACCTATGCACCACATCCTCCACCCCTCCATTGACACTGGATGGAGCTAGTAGACAGATGCATTGTCATGTTTGTACTACCCTCAGCATATAGACATGCATATACCCCCAGAGATAGGGCTACATCACCCCACCATCACCCTTAGTATTTCACAACTCATGTTTGAGACTAGATTGTATTAGTTTTCGTTTTATCTTTGTGACAACCGGATGACATTTGCATCATGTATCCTATTTGTCTCATAGGCCGATTTTTGGCCTATCATAGACATAAAAGAACTCTCTCTCTCTCTCTCTCTCTCTCTCTCTCTCTCTCTCTCTCTCTCTCTCTCTCTCTCTCTCTCTCTCTCTCTCTCTCTCTCTCTCTCGTTTTAGATGCATTCTCATGGTTGTTGTACTACCCTTTGCATATAGACTATCATAGATATCGCACTCCATACACCCCCCACCACTTTCATGGGTATCCCCACATGCATACTACGGAGATCTATATCAGCTTAACCAGTTTCTTTTCAGCACTTTTATCTTTTCTGATTGACAGAAGATACACCCATGTACATCGATTTGTCTCATAGGCCGAGTTCGGCCTGCTAATAGACGTAAAAACACTTTTTCTCTCTCTCTCTCTCTCAGGACCTACTACAGATACACGTGAGGGAGACATGGATAGCACCACGGGAGCCTCTTCCCACAAAGAGGCAACACTACAGAGAGCACTTCCTGACTGTGACACCATATGGTTTCATTCAGAGACCACGATACATGGATACATATATGGCACCAGCTGAGAGAGTGGCCATTGGGCAGCTCAGAGTATCATCACACCAGCTCGAGATTGAGGTTGGGCGAGCCACACATACCCCGAGGGATGAGAGATTATGCAGGATATGTAGAGAGGAGGTGGAGGACGAGGAGCACTACACATGTAGATGCCAGGCATATGAGGACATCAGAGACCGCTACCCACAGCTCTTCAGGGGGCCAGAGAGATCAGGGCTTTATTGGGGACAGAGGACCAACGCCCTCTAGGTCGTTTCCTAGTAGACCTCCAGCACCGCCGTGCATCACTCCTCCAGCAGCAGATGAAGATACACCTGGCCTCCCCCCCTCATACTTATATTACAGATTTTTTCAGACCCACGGCCACTCGAGGACCCAGCTCGATGCGGGGTGTCACATTACACAGAGCAGAGGAGCTTAGACGACAGCGTCGACGACCGAGACCCCCATTCCGGAGAGCCCGTCCACATCAGAGAGAGATTCAGGCGATTCACGCACGCCATGACATGGAGATACGGAGACGCCAGCAGCGCACCCCTATCGATTTGGACGTTCAAAGCATTTTGAGGATCGCCATGATGCCTTACCCACCGATGCATTATATCCTACACCCACTCCAGGCATTTAGTGGGTTGTGATACCATCGAGCCTCCCCTCCCTATGCATATCATATTTGTATCTCACCCATTGAGCATATAGAGTGCATACCCATAGCACCCCACACCCTTGATACCAGTTACCATCCACTCCTTTTATACCCGTTTGCGGTACTCACACTTTATTTTCCTTTTGGGATCACAGTGGATTGGATCATACTGATGTATATGTTTTGTCTCATAGGCCGATTTTGGTCTCTAATAGACGTTAAAAAGTCTTTCTTTCTTTATTTCTCTCTCTCTCTCTCTCTCTCTCTCTCTCTCTCTCTCTCTCTCTCTCCCTCTCTCTCTCTCTCTCTCTCTCTCTCTCTCTCTCTCTCTCTCTCTCTCTCTCTCTCTCTCTCTCTCTCTCTCCATCCACACGCACAGGATCCATGCCCTAGAACTGTAGGTATGATGCACATTTTCGTGAGCTACAAAAGCACCTATGGATTCTAGAGCATAGAGGGGATATTACACACACAGGCATAGCATCGCATGTAGAGCCTTACTCGCCACAAACGGCGAGATTGGGAGGTGAGACAGTACTCGGATATTTACCATTTTCTCATGAGTCGAGACATTGTACTGGCATGCGACATTTGAGAGAGAGGAGACAGCAGACACCCATCCGAGACCTGAGCACTTGGCATAGCTATGCACAGAGCCTATACGAGATTCCAAACCAACACCCCATTCCCAGACCATAGAGCCCACGTCCTAATACCTCTGACTTCTTCACACCCACTATGGTGGGACGCGCTATTGCCCGTCTACAGCACGGCAGGGCCCATGACCATTTTGGTTTACACACAGAGCACCTCATCGACGGAGGCACGACCCTCGCACTGCTCATTGCTCACCTCTTCAACCGTGCATTGGTTGAAGGGTTCCCTGACTCATGGACTGAGCACACCATAGTGCCCATTCATAATCAAGACATACTATGGATCCAGCTACATACCGGACGATCATGATTGGCGCTATATTGGCCAAGTTATATGAGGCCGTACTAGAGACAGAGTTGAGTACTCTCGCTGAGAGGAAGGGTATCACGGCTCCAGGACAGGCAGGTTTCAGACGCGATTACTCTACCATTGACCACATCTTCACTCTGAGATGCCTGATCAACCAGGCAAGGGTGTGGAAGAGGAGATTATATTGTTGCTTTGTGGACTTCCACAAAGCATTTGACACTGTTCCGAGGGAACGACTCTTCAGACGACTACTTGATATCGGAGGTCCGAAGGAGATGATTTGGGGGATCTACGCCTTATACGAGAGAGTATCTAGTAGAGTCAGATGCCCAGGGGGCTTATCTCATCCACTTGCTAGCACTATCGCCGTGAAGCAAGGATGCCCTCTTTCACCCACCCTCTTTGGTCTCTACATTGATGAGATAGGGGACTTCATATAGTAGGGGGGAGTGATGGCATTGAGGTATGCGGGTCCACTATCCATATTCTTTTATACGCTGATAATATTGTACTTGTTTCAGAGTCTACACAAGGTCCACAACATCATCTACATGGCCTAGATGACTTTTGTAGACAAAGGGTTATCTGTGAACCTTGGTAAAACCAAGGACATGATCTTTCATACATAAGCACAGGTACGCAGACATAGTTTATTCACAGAAGCAGGTGGGCCGATCCAGGTGGTCGGATCATATGTTTACTTGGGAGTGACATTTACAGCAGCATCAAGGGTCTTCTCGATGTCTCAGGCAGCCCGTGACAGCATCACACGTGAGTATGCAGCACTAGCTTTGATGGAGAGACAGTGCCACCTGGCATATTTTCAGGAGCCCCGCACAAAGGGGTGCCTCTTCAACACTTTGGTTACGCCAGCACTCATGTATGGGGCAGCCATATGGGGACCGAGACTAGCTACATCAGTATGGACAGCATTAGAGAGGCCATAGATCCTCATTATTGCTAGACTTATCCGCAGCAAGCCTTCAGTACCACATGATATCATTAGAGCAGAGCTTGCTGCACCACAGATGCTAGTTGAGGCACTATTCCAGACACTATGCCTATTACACAGACTTTGGGGCTTGGATACAGAGTGCATTGCTTATCGTGCTTTCCACGCATAAGTGATATGGCATTACAGACGACACCTCCTCATGGTATGCACAGACACGAGATTGGCTGGCCCACCATAGCTTTGACATAGACAAGATACCACCACTACAGTACGACTCACATGCACCCACCTACTCGCTCTCTTACCAAGAGAGGAATAGGGTCATTCGTCAGGAGATATGGCATACATACATACAGAGGACATGGGTGAGCCCTAGGAATACATTGCCACCGAAAATGCTCTACTACCGTGAGCATTTTCGACATATATCGGACGAGGGCTTCATCGAGATTCCGAGATACATGCAGACATACCTACCCCACCACCTTCGAGTCGTCATTGGGCAGCTCCGGGTTTCATCACATCAGCTCGAGATTGAGAGGGCTCGGTCCAGGGGAGTCCCCCGTGAGGAGAGATGGTGCCAATATGCGAGACAGAGGTAGAGAGTGAGGAGCATTTTGTTATCAGATGCCCCGCATACTTATACCTACGAGCACAGTTCCAGATAGAGGAGTCACTCCAGTTGTGCATGACTATGGGAGACCAGCGGTGCTTGGGATGCTTCCTCACAGGAGCATACGAGAGGCGAGAGCAGTCACTACAGCCCACATCAGCCACGGGTGAGTACCCACCAGACCATTACCCAGTTCTTTCAGTGAGCTTAGCTACATTAGAGAGGTCCATCTATAGGGCTCACACTCCACCAGGCAAAAGCACATAGAGCACGACGCCGACCACGCATGGTCGGATATCGTCGACCACGACTATATCAGGCGGATATCTCACGCATCAGGACTGCCTACGACCACATGATGGAGCATAGACGTACCACCACCCCTTGGGTTGTCTTCCTTCAGGAGGCACTCTGACCACCACCGATGTACCACATACTACACCCACCTCCACCCATCACCAGTAGCTAGGGTGTTTTACTCACTCACATTATGGATCCCCCATGTATTAGGTGGCTACTATTTGCAGAGTCAGAGCCACGTCTCCCCAGCCTTTTCCAGCCCTATATAGCTTTGTGTAGTGATATACTTTTTATTTCATTTCATTTTCTACACACGGTTACTACACTTGTACATGGTTTTTGTCTCATAGGCCAAGTTTGGCCTCCAGAAGACGTTAATATGACTCTCCAAAGGAGATCTGGGACCGTCCACGCACAGTTGGTCCAGGTCTCTCACTGGAGGAGTGCACCACTCTATTGACGAAGACATTGCATAGTGCTGCATCAGTGGCATATCCACACACCCGGCCGGTTCGGAGGCGACAGTATGGGAGCATGCCCCAGAATAGTTGGTATGATGAGGAATGCAGAGAGATGAGAGCCAAGCTTCAGAGAGATCTTCTGCTAGGAGTTATCACTTACAGACAGTCTCAGATTGCTTTCCTTCGCCTTGTGAGACGGAAGAAGCGGGCTTACCTGGCTCAGTTGGAGCGAGATTTATATCAGATGTTCTTGAGCAAGGACTCAAAAGAGGCATGGAGACTTTTTCGTGAGCACTCCACTCCCCCAGCCATTACTTCACCTGATGTATGGGGTCAATATGCGACATCGCTGTATATGGTTCCTGGACAGGAACCCCTTCCGGGCCCTGTAGAGTCGTGCCCAGCCACGAGCACTTTCTTCACCTCTCGAATGGTACAGAGGGCCATTGACAGGATGAGGACCGGGAGGGCATATGACCATGACGGTCTGCTGGCGGAGCATTTTATTCATGCTAGGGATATGTTGATGGAGGTTCTTGCAATGTTGTTCAATCGTGCCATGTGTGAAGGGTTACCTGAGACTTGGAGATTGCTACTATTGTGCCTATCTTCAAGGCAAGGGATCCTATAGAGCCGAGAAACTACCGCACTATTATGGTTGGACACACATTGGCACGGTTGTATGCATCCATTCTTGAGCAGCACTTGAGTGATTGGGCAGAGGGTGAGGGTATGCGGGCAAAGGGTCAGGAAGGTTTCAGGAGGGGTCTCTCCACTCTTGATCATATTTTGGCACTTAGAGCCATCATTGAAGAGGGAAGGTCACACGGGAAGCAGATTTATTGTAGCTTTGTGGACTTCCGCAAAGCATTTGACATGGTGCCGAGAGCTCGATTGATGCGAAGACTACAGGAGATGGGGGTACCCATAGAGTTGATGTGGGGGATTATGGCTTTGTACAGATCAGTGGTGGGACGAGTTTGCACCCCAGATGGGGTATCTCATTTAGTTCACTCTACTATTGGAGTGAAACAGGGCTGCCCACAGTCTCCTACTCTATTTGGTATGTATGTTGATGAAGTGTCTGATTACATTGACAGAGAGGGTGATAGAGGGGCCGAGTTGGCAAGGACGTGGATCCCATTGTTGTTATATGCTGATGATATTGTTTTGATATCTGACTCACCGGAGGGTATGCAACGACACTTGGATGCTCTACACAGCTTTGCAAAGGATAGTGGTCTGTCTGTAAACCTTCGTAAAACCAAGGTTATGGTGTTTAACACCACACCGCAGTGGATCAGGAGATCAACACCTATTTTCACATATGGGCAAGAGGTTGTGGAGTATACAGATGCATACACATATATCTGAGGGTAGTATTCACTGGACCGAGATTTTCCTTGAGGAGTGGAGCAGAGACTAGACTGACTAGAGCATCTGCAGCTTTGGGAGGATTGGAGAGGATGTGCTCGCAAGTTCAGTTTCAGGAACCAAGACAAAGTTATGGCTCTTTGATACTTTGGTTGCCTCTACTATGCTATATGGGGTACATGTTTGGGGACCTTCTATAGGTCAAGATGGGTGGAAAGTCATGGAGAGGCCCTTGGTATCTATGATCTCTAGGCTGATTAGAGCCGCCGTACCACATGATATCTTTTGAGCGGAGCTAGCTGCTCCCCCTATTGAGATTGAGGCACTCACTAGAGCAGTCTCCTTTGTACACAGCTTGTGGGACACTACCAGAGATATATATACGAGACTGGCCCTCGAGTCATCCAGACAGCTAGCTCTGCAGGGGGATACATCATGCTGGTTTGCATAGATGACATCATGGTTTCAGACACATGGTTTTACCATGGACAGGCTGCCTCCTTTCCAATACTCTTTACAGACACCCCTGATGTACCTGACATGGGTGGAGATTACTAGACTCATCCGTCAGGATCTGATCCAGCTGGACACCAAGAGGACATGGATTGAGCCTACACAGGAGTTGGGTACGAAGATGGCTTTCTATAGACAGCATCTTCTACACCTCACAACGGATGGGCTTGTGACTCGTCCTAGCTATATCATATATGGATACACACCTTTCCCATGCCTTGCGTTGTGCCATTGGCCAGTTGCGCACATCCTCAAATCAGCTTGAGATTGAGACTGGCAGATTCAGAGGGGTACCAGCAGATAGCAGGATATGTCGTCTATGTCACCTAGAGCCAGAGACAGAGCTACGTTACATATGTCATTGCACGGTATACTATGAGATACGGGGCCGTTTTCGTTGTCTATTCAGAGAGGGTTTTGGGCCTCTATCTAGAGTCATGAGTTTTGAGGATCAGAGATGTCTTGGACTATATCTACTAGAGGTACACAAACATAGAGACACTCTACTGAGGAGAGCTGGAGGGAGACAGTCCCAGAGACAGACTACGGATTTCTTTACACCAGACACACACTGGGAAGCTAGAGGAGTAGTCAGTAGAGCATCTAGTACAGAGCTCTGTCCACACTCATACAGCCACTACTGGCACTCTCATAGACCGAGCAGTGGAGCTAGGGAGATCTAGACGACCGAGAGTGAGAGGTGCTACACAGTATCGACGGAGACTACAGCGGAGGATTCGAGCTGTACTTTTCAGACTCCCAGAGTGCAGATGAGGATAGATCTCCAGCCTTGTATATCAGCACATCCCTCCTATGTATCAGCCCTTTGTTGTATTAGTCTTGGTGTTAGCCTTCTCCGAGCTATTTTACATCTTTCATTTTCAATACCACTTCCTTTGGTACTCAGATTTTGTATCAGATTCACCAGTTTTGTAACTTTTGGTCTCATAAGTCATTTTGGCCTTCTGAAGACGTAAATATATCATTTCATTTCATTTCATTTCTCTCTCTCTCTCTCTCTCTCTCTCTCTCTCTCTCTCTCTCTCTCTCTCTCTCTCTCTCTCTCTCTCTCTCTCTCTCTCTCTCTCTCTCTCTCTCTCTCTCTCTCTCTCTCTCTCTCTCTCTCTCTCTCTCTCTCTCTCTCTCTCTCTCTCTCTCTCTCTCTCTCTCTCTCTCTCTCTCTCAGAGGAGCTTAGACGACAGCGTCGACGACCGAGACCCCTTGTCCGGAGAGCTCGTCCACATCAGAGAGAGATTCAGGCGATTCACGCACGCCATGACATGGAGATACAGAGACGTCAGCAGCGCACCCCTATCGATTTGGACGCCCAAAGCATTTTGAGGATCGCCATGATGCCTTACCCACCGATGCATTATATCCTACACCCACTCCAGGCATTTAGGGGGTTGTGATACCATCGAGCCTCCCCTCCCTATGCATATCATATTTGTATCTCACCCATTGAGCATATAGAGTGCATACCCATAGCACCCCACACCCTTGATACCAGCTACTATCCCTCCTTTTATACCCGTTTGCAGTACTCACACTTTATTTTCGTTTTGGATCACAGTGGATTGGATCATACTGATGTATATGTTTTGTCTCATAGGCCGATTTTGGCCTCTAATAGACGTTAAAAAGTCTTTCTTTCTTTCTCTCTCTCCGATTTTGGTCATTTTTCTGTTCTGGTAGCTGCCTTACTATTGATCTTCATTTATTGCCTGGGACTCACAAGGCCTGTTTCATCATTAATTCTTAAAAGATTTAAATCACATTAACAAAGTCCTTATCCTGTTGAATCTTTTGAGATTTTTCCGTTTTATGAATCACCCAAAGCAAAGGATTGCTGTAGTTAGGACCATTCCACCCTAGAGTTAAGAAAATCATATCCTTGGAAGGTGCATTGGATTGATAACCAAGGCCTTCATTGCAGAGAAATACCAGCCTACAAGATATCCAAGACCTGTCCAAGCATGTTAGCTCAGTTGGTTGGGCCCCTTGCTCCTCAAGGCTGGACGTGGGGTTTCAATCCCTATGGGCTCCGGCTGGACACCGCTCACCATTAAGGTGGTGAGATGTTAAAGCAATCCTCTTCAGTGGACGATTGGCCCTTCCTTGTGTTAAACTTAGTGGGCCTTTGGGCTTTATATCCTTGTAGTTGCTAGGCATCGAACTCTTGCTTTGTGGGATTCGGGAGCCCATGGTTCCTATGCCTGCCTTTTATTGTACTTTCAAATTAACAAGCTAATCCGGAAGAGTGGATCTCAATGATTGAACTTCCTTAAAAACACAAAAATATACAAGACCTTCATTGAAGGAAAATACCAGCCTAATAGAAATATTTTACCTATGGTTTGAGCCTGATATTCAGATGTTACAAAAGATTTGTAAGAAGATGAGAAGTGATCCTCCATGCTCCTTTCACAGGCCTTGAAAGTAGATAACTACCCATGTAGTTATGTTTCCTTTTCTTACACAAAGATTTCCTTTCTTGGTAATGACAAAAGTGCCCATAATCTAAAGTTTGGGAAGGAACGAAACATGGACAGAAAGTTTCAACTCACACTTGAGGTCCACGAAATGTAGTTTATGCAGATTACTTCTGAAATCTTTCTGCAGTTGAATATATTTCTCAAATCTTTCAGGAGATAAGAAGAGCATAGAAGGCACAGGAAGATTGAAGGTTGATAGAACACAGCAAGGAGTTGAGGAATTAGAGGAGATAAAGACAAATAGAGCAGGAAAATGGGAAGCTAGGATTTTATACATTGGAAGAGTACGAATCCAAATGGGGAGGGCCACAAAATTAAGTTCAAACAGAACAAGATGACCATCTTTCTTTCTATAATGGACTATGTTCATTCCTTTCTTGTAAGTACACTTTTCATAAGTTTCCTGTGGGAATTTCACATATTAACAAATGACAGGATGTTTTTATTTAAGATAAAATTGAGCTAAACCACAGAATGAACTATTCAAGTTCTATCTATTTTCATAAATGAGAAAAATGACCTCATGAATTCCGAAAACTTTGCATTGTACTAGAATACCTTGATTGGAATTATTTTTGGTGGTGTGCTTACGGACTTCAAGCAGCTCCTTTAGACGTCTTGTAACAGCTGCAGCTTCTTCTGTTTTTCTTTGTAAAACCTGAATTTTTCCAATTACATAAGTGCCTTTCCATTCATTGGTATAAGATGCCACAGTCTCAGATATACTGGAAACGATCCTAAAATAAAGAAGGATTGATTCCTTTATCAACAGCTAATACCAATAAAAATCCTCCAAGAAAAGTCTCCTGGATCTTGCATAAACGATGGAAAGAGAATGTCATTATGTGGAATCCTAAAACCCGTATATATAAAGATGTAAAGTTGTGATATCGACCTCGAACGAGATAACAACCTCTTCTCCATCTAATTTTTTATGCTTGTGAGAAAATCACATATTATTATCTTAAGTATCAGAGCGACAGAATACATCTACCATCTTCTGCCGCTGATTCAACATATGAAGCTTTTTCATCTCAAATTCATTCCTACGTCCTTCCTTCTTTAGCTGTAAAGATGAAAACGCCAAATAACACTATGTTAAAAAGATGAAGGCCCTAAAGGGGTATACAAAATGGATTCAAAGCACAGATCCATTTTTCCATTCCATAATCAGTAATTCCACATGATGGCCACTTCAACTTCACGGAAATTATCAATGCACGAGAACTGATTTGGATATAGTTTGTGGAACATCATGTTCAAAAGGGTAAGATAAATAAAAAACTCTTTTTCAAAACCACAACATTATTGTAAACACAATTCTTATGAAACAAGATGAATCGATCATGTGTCGAATTGTTTGCTTACATCCATAGAGACATAAAAGACAAAATGCTAACAATTAAATAAGCAAATCAATATACGATGTATGTATGTATCAAACACACACACACACACACTGTATATGTCATAGAATTTGATGGGCATTAATATAAAAAGAAGCTTCTTGCTAACAAGTAAATAAGCAAATCATGTGTATGTATTAAACACACACACACGCGCGCACACACACACACTGTATACTTCATATAATTCGATAGGCATTAATCTACAAAAAAGCTTCTTGCAAGCGAGAGCCCTTCATCTTTTGCAGCCGTACGTAGAAAAGAGTGAGTTATCAGACACAAAGATGTCACTGGTGATGATGCGTTTTCTCATAACACTGCAAAGCATGCAAAATGGAAAGAGCCAATGAAAAGATGGGCTTTCCAAAGAATATTGATGATGCTAATGTGATCACTTGAAGTACGTCATTTTGAATGCTTGGAATGATATTTGGACCTTTGGCTATATGCCAGTAAATGTGAAAGGAGAATCTATGATAGTTATTGAAGTACCTGCATAGTCTTGAATTATAAAAGGAAATGCTTGACAATATATTGCCGACCATTTTGGCCTTATAGTTTACATATTAATCAAACTATTTTGATGATCAGATTGATTAATTTGAAAGCTTGCACACTGTTGATTGGCCCTTTGTTAGAAAGATTGTTGCAAAAATATGATCTAGTCAAAGAATATCTAATGCGGTGTGGTAGAGATTGCATCTCTACTCTTGATATCCATTTCATATCAAAACATTTTCAAAGATTTATTTGCTCCAAGATGCAAATATTTACTTCTTTTGGCCATGTATATGGAGTTCGAATCATGTCTCAGAATTTTCAATGCCCTTTTCATTGGTACATATGAACACCAAAACTGTGCCGATGAAGAACGTTCATGGATGAAAATTGTTGGTCAGTATGTTAGGAGAATGCAAAACAAAAATTCAATACAACAAAGAAACATGGAGTGGATGGTGGAAAGTTGGATCGGAGGGTGTTCACGGGAGCTTCTTGCACGAGGGCACTTCTTGCATGAAAAGAGAGAGTCAGGTGGAGTTCTGGGTTGCACTCAACCGGGTGGACAAATGGATGAAAGAAAGGAGTCAACGGCTATATGATGTAAGTGGCCAAGAGAGGAGCGATGGCGGGGATGCATTATGCAAGAGGACACTATTGAAAGTGGAGAAAGGCAGCACAGCCTTGACGGGGGGCAGGGGGGATGTTTGGGTTTTGTTTCTATAAGAAGCAAGGAGGTCGAAGCGGTCTGTTCAGAAAGGAGAATAGCAGAGAATTGTGAGCATGAAGCAGAGAAGATTCAGGAACATATTCAACAGGCATGTGTTCTATGGGCAAAACCTGAAACTGCTGAAATTGGAAGGGGAAATGTTAGATTCATAGCACACTCGAGAGGGGCGTCAACAATGCATGATGGAGAGTGGTGTGTTCTTACAGTTTTCAGGGTGGAAAATGTTTCCACATGTATATATGACTATGAAGATGGCTGTCCTGCTGCTTGTATGATTTCGGATGGATCTTCATCATCATTGTGGAAGGAGGGACATCTGAGATCTGGAGCGCACAGACGAAGGATGATCTTAAGAGTTGAAAGTTTCTTTTTCTCTTCATAACTTCAGGGGAATCGGTGCAGCTAATCAGAAATGTTGATGGAGGACTTTGCTCATCTAAATTTGTATGAGCATATACTAGTTGGAAGGCGGCTTCCGATTTAAAAGGTTTTTTTTTTAATCGTCAGGATGAATCAGAGAGCATAAGGGTAAGCAGCAGTGGCATATTCAAGGGCCAATTTGGAAGATCTGACAAATATTTCAGAGAAGAGAAGATTTTATACAGATTGAAAACGGTGCACATCTACATTAAACAAAATATATAGATTGCATATAGAGGGGACGAAGTGCGCTATTTCAGAGCTGAAATATAAAATAGAATAGAATCAAAGGCAAAGGCACTTCATCTGTTGTTCAGGAATCTGAGAGAAGAGATGGAACATCGCTGAACTAGAAAAAGGGAAATGTTGCATAGAGAACATCCGGGGAGATTTGATGGAGGTATTTTTCTGGAAGCTTTAGTGGAGGCAAAGTTTGTTGATGAAAGGTCGGTATAAAGTGCTGGTGGATGCAGCTCGACTTTTGTCCTAGACATCTTGAACTTCTATTCTGCTCTGACGATGCTATCCCTGTGGTATGGATGATAAAAGTTTGTGACTCTGTGTGTGTGTGTGTGTGTGTGTGTGTGTGTGTGTGTGTGTGTGTGTGTGTGTGTG
>CM035407.1:117202793-117212793 GCA_020310875.1 Ceratopteris richardii | reverse complement strand
CAATTCATGAGTTTTTTTTTTTTTTTCTGTCTAGACGCATTAAGAGATCAGACAAGGTTGTCATATCAGTCCATTCTTGTTTTCTTTGGACACTCATCTAAAGGGAGATTTAAAGTTCTCACATGGAGATCTTCCACCGGAAGCCTGCTTGACATAAAGGAAACATAGAAACAAATCTACACTAAACGTGAAGTACATGTAAACATGTTTCACAACACAAGGCCACTCATCTGATTGGGAGCTTCAAATATACTATGTAGAAATTGTCTTTTGGTAATATTTTGGAACTATGAAGAACACGAAAAGATGTAGGTACATAAACCTGGAGGATATTGCACAAGTTTCACAATCGCTTCTCTAACCATATTCTATGGTTGGCTAAGTCACTATATGTTTTATTCAAAGAACATACATCAAAGTGCCAAGTGGCCATTTGACTTCTCATAGACAACAATTGTAATAATCTCACACTAACGGTCAATATGGCAAACCTTAACTATGGGAGAGAACAAAGGATGACGAGCAAATATCTTAGCATGGCTATATAACCTATTCTTACTACTTGATGGGCTTGTTAATACATAATAAACAATAGAATTACAGAAAATGATGATGGAAGAGACTTCCATTAGATGAAAAAATGGTTTAAAATCATCCTCTCATAAAACCTTTGTTCAAGCAATTGCAATACTTTTTCAAGTGCAAAATACTTAAAGAAATATGCCTTATGGTAAGAAACTTCAAAAGGAGAGATATAGCACCTCACTAAACCATATTCTTAGCCAATAACATAGCACTCTATCAATCACTAAGGAAACGTGATCCATGCTAATATCTACCCCTCTTGCAAGCCAACGTAAAAAGGAAGTATGGTTTTTCATGTTCCTAAAGGCAAGACCTACAAGAGATAGCACCTTATGTGAAGTGAAAATATGCTCTCAAGCAAACATTCCATTATCTAAAATATTATCAACATAAGAGTCCATGAATCCAACTATAAATGCATATCTCTACTCGAACATAAACACTTATCCTTACTGACACTCTAATATTGCAATATCATCTTGACATTTCCCAATACTTGACTCAACCGTAAACCTATTTCCATAGGAGTGGCAATAATTTTGCAGTCTCCAAGGCCAACATGCTGCAATAATGTGTCAATATAAAAGATACATGCCTATCTCATTGCACATGGTTTTGAGAATAGTCCAACTGAAAGCACCTTATATGTTAAGCGTGCAATGATGTGCTTCTGATCATTGTGGTGTATGTTGATGATATGCTGCTCACTGATCCTCATGACACACATATTACTGATTTTAAGGCTGATTTGCATGCCTCATTTGAGATGTCTGATTTGGGGCATTTGCATCGCTATTTGGGCATTCAGTTTATGCAAGTTGATGGTGGAATGGCTTTGTGGCAAACGAAATATATTGAAACATTATTGCAACATTTTGCCTTTGAAGACTATAAGCCTATTGCCACTCCTATGGAGACAGGTTTACGATCGAGTGTTCATGATGTTGGAGATGCATTTGATGCTGTTCTCTATCAGGAGGATGTCGGATGCTTGATTTGCTTATGCATTACTCGGCCAGTGAAACATGGGAAAGAGAAGATATGAATCATGGGAAAGTGAAACATGAAGATAGAAGAGGTATGTGAAGAGGTATGTAGTAGGATAAAAATGGAAATATACAATACTAGGAGTGCGTATCTAGTTTCATCATTTATGCTTTATGTGATCCATGATGTGCTTTTGTGCTTTTGACATAATTTTGACGGATGTTTTTGATATTACTAACATTTTTGTTGAGTAGCAGATCCATTAGAGTAACAATTTCCTCCAATGACTCAAAGATGTTGGTACAAAAGAATCCAAGCCCACATACATGGATGATTAGCATATTGCTCATGGAACCTTATATGATCAATCTCTTGTAAAATCAATTAGATTTATCTTTATAAAAGTGCATTACTTGCACGTGAAGTAAGGAAGCATCAAATCTTGATTCATTTGGTAGTTGATTGATGAGAGAATATATCCTATAGTTTAGGATTGACTTTTAGGTGGACTTTTGAATTTGAATTCAAAAGATTGGCTCCAAACTTAACTATAAAAATAGGATCAAACGACCAGTGTGATATCTCGACTCTAGGAGATCATTTTGAAAGGGATACATTGTGAATTGAGAGCTCACTCCATAGCTCAATTACTTCTCTCACATTGAGCAATAGATTATTGCCAATGACATTGTATTTGTATATGATCTAATACATACATTCCCATTACATCTTCACTTCACTTCTCTACCGTGACTACAATAGTACAGTGATCTTCTTAGAGCTTGTTCTGAGTGTATGATTGATCATTTGTCGTGATTTTAAGCATCATAGATTCAATATACTGTCTACTACATAGCTACAAAATCTCATTATCATTGCTTCTCTTAATCGTGAGATATTATCCTTTCATTGCTCTCTAGTCTGGTGAGAGATGCATCCCGAAAATGTCGAGCCACTCCCATGATTTGCTAAACATCATTCTCAGCGTGTAGTTCATCATTTCTATTGAAATCACTCATGATTGGTATCTGTCTAAGTTAATTAGACATCACCAAAAGGAATTAGGCTCATTGCTATCATACTCATAGCATTGTTCAATATACTGAATAGGTGTAGAGACAAGAATAGCCTTGGATAAGTAATCATGACCTTGGATAAGTCTCCTATCTATCTGTTTTGACCCATTGATAAGTGGATCATGTTCCAAACAACATAGGTGATTATATATGGTCATTAGCAAGCTAAAGAGGCCCACTATACTCTCGAGCAATTGTTCTTGGTTGGTGTGAAGCAGGTTGAAGCAACACTACTTCGTCTCTAAGGATTATCCATCGTCTCCAACAGAGGTATCAGAGCAACAAACAAGCAAGATGGGAGATGGATTTCCATCATTCATTGACAAATTGGACAGAAGCAACTACTTAGCATGGTTACTAAGGATGCAAGCCTACCTTCAAGGGAGAAGTCTATATGGATACATCTCAGGAGATAAAGAGATTCCAACATTCAGGAGCAAGCATCAACCCACTAGGGAAGAGCAAGAAAAGTTGACCACATGGTGTGCAAACGATGCTCTTCCCGGGTCTTATCTACTAAACTCAATATCTAATTTCTTATTGCCTCATATTAGGAATTGCAAGACCTCCCAAGAGACTTGGGAAGTACTCTAATCATATCTTTCATCAAATACAAGAGCTAGGAAGAATCAACTATGGATGGAATTTAAAACCCTAAAGAAGCAACCAAAACAAAGTGTAGCTGACTATGTGACCAAGATGAAGGATGTGGCTGAATAGCTTGCAAGTATTGGAGAGGAGATAGAAGAAGAACACCTAAGGCAGATCATTAATGGCATCAAAGCTGATGATAAGTGGGAGTCATTCACCATAGCAATGGACCTTTACATGGATATGGAGATACCTAACCTCAACACCTTGATGGGAGAACTCTTCACCCACAAAACAAAGCTTAACAAAAATGGTGACAGTTCTAGAGGTAATCAATCTTCTACCCTTTATACATATAAGAATAAAAGTAAGGATAAAGGTAAAAGCAAGAAGAATGAAGAAGAGGCTAGTACCTCTCAACGTTAATTACACAAGAAGAGGAAGAGGTACTAGAGGAAGGGGCGGAGAAGGAAAGCAAGGCAGGGGGAGATCCTACAACACTCCACCTTGCAACATCTGTGGCCTTACCAACCACACCACAAAAGAATGCTTCAAGAACACAAGGAATCAAAGGGAAAGAGGCTTCCATAGAGGGAGCTATGGATAATCCAAAGGAAGGTTCAACAATGGAGGAAGCAATTACAATCACAACTACAACCAAGGCTACAACAACAACAATTATCAAGGTGGTTTCAGAGGAAGAAGAGATTATAACAACTACACAGAAGACCAAGAGGATTCTCTACTAGCACAGGGGATCATCAAGTGCATATGCAGAGGAAAGAAGAACGGACAGATGATGCCATAGACACAGATATAAATTTCTTAGATGGGCATGAAGAAGGGGCAAAACAGCTAGATCATGAGGGAAGAGATTGCAAAGAAGATATAGACCTCTATTCACCGTTGAATACACATCAGATGCAGAGAAGAACTCATGGAGGATTGCATGAGTTGAAGGAAGAGGTTTTGTTGTGTTTGGAAGTTGTTCGTAGAAGGTGGGAGCAGAGATAGTGAGTTGCAGTATGAAAAGAAAAGGTTCATTCACTTTTGATGGATGGGTGATGAAGGTGTTGAAGATGGAAAGTTGAAAATGGTTGATTCAAAGGGTGGCCAACAATAAGTGCGGCTGCAAGAAAGGGAAGTCCTGAAATAGGGTGGCTAGATTTTCCTAAAGAATTCAAACTTGAAAGACATCATTGTCTTGGTGGATCTCAAAGGAAAAAGAGTTTTGCCGTGAGTCCCCGCAAAGGAACACAACTACGTGGAGCATTCCATTATGGGATGGTGTATTGAAAATGGTAATACGACTTTATGTTCATCTGTGAAGGTACTGGACCAAATTGGTTGTAAGAGGAGATTCCTTTTAGAACGAATGGAGCGACAGGGTATGTGTGACAAGGTATAAACTTGCTTTCCTCTATTGCAAGTTTAACTAATGTTTCCTTCTCGCTATTGTCTGCTTGTTCACGTGTAAGAACAGATAATTAAGGTGTACTTTACCACTTGGGGAGAGCTGCAAGTTTCCATAGACACACATAATTCCCAGAAAATGCTTTGGAGAAGTACATAAAAATACAAAGAACTGATGGGTTAGGGTTCCCGTTCATGGGTATGCTAACTATGACAAGGCCATCAGAAACCTGCAAGCAGCCCAAGTTCATAGTAGCTAGATGCCTCTCTTTGGCTCGGTTTATGGTGCATAATGCATTATGAAGAAGGGCAGTGACATGAAGTTCTTATTAATATAAGAAGCTTAGGTTTTGTATATTTTGTTTTCATATTAAGATCAGGTTGATGTCACCTGCACCTGTGCCTTGGTGTGAACTATGATCAAACTATGCTAAAAGGTAGACAGGCAGATATCTCACACTGAACCAAATTAGCAGCAACTGCTGAAAGCATATGCTTGCTTTTCGTATACTTCTGCCGGACCAATAGCTGCATAGAGCTACTACAAGGTGGTGGTTCCTTTGGACAGGCATTTATCACTTAGCTCTTCTCCATCAAGCACATCAGCTCCTTTTCTAGGGGAGGCTCCATCATCTGATTCCCCTCCCTCAAGCACAAAGAAAGTTATTTATGTCATTGCAAAGTTCTTATCAACATGCTTAATTATTGGGGCTATCCTTACTTATCTGTGCTGGAACCATAAAAGAATTGCATTAAGGCCAGGAAAAGGCAGTATTAGTGCCAATTTCAAAGAGGACTTGCGAAAGCACTCATTATCACCTAAAGTATCTAGGTGTCGAGTTTGACAGCGAGAAGGTGGTTTTGAGCTTGGAAAAGCCTCCACTATTTGAGTGATCCCTGCACTACTAGACTCATGTGATCGTTCTGATTGAAGGCCAAGATACCACCCTGTGCTGTTTGGTGGAGGGTCAATGTCGCTTCTGATGAAGAAAGCCAGGCCATCACCACATTTGTTGTATGTGTTGGTGGTCCTTATTTGAAAGGAACCTATAACATGCAGCATAATAGTGACAATATTCCAATTCAAGAGCTATGCTCTGTGTGTACAAACAGTATATCATCCTTTCAAGGGTGGGACAGCTTTAGGAAACATTGATGATGTGGAATTCGGGGAAGAAAATGGAATACCTAGTCGAAAGACATCAAAGGCTGACCGTGAGTAGCCAGTTTTTTTGAGATGTCAGCCATATATTGTGTGAGTGACCGAGCTTTTGCTGCCATATGAATGTGCACGAGTTGAACTTCTTAGAATATGGCCTAGCCTGCCATCGAATGCAGAGTTTACAGGCTTCCAGGTGTGTTACGCTGTAAAGACATGGCATGGAGACGTTCTAGGCACAGCAATTTTTGGTGCAAGTGAAATGAGCAAGGATTCCAACTTTGGTGATGAAACCACCACCATGGTTTGCAAATTTGTTCTTCGTTCATTATCTTTCGAAATTGTTATCTCCTGTCCATTAAGGTAAATATCTATAGCAAAGGATGTCTATATACCATGTTCCATGGTGTGTGTTGTTGCTTGACTCATGTTAAATTAATAACTAATCATCGACTTGAAGGAAGTGGAACAGTTTAGAGGTGCAAACTACAGTTTGGTCATGCATTCTCCTTATCAAATGAACAGGAAAGAGTGAAAAAGGGAAATCCAAAGACAAGAAAACAAAACCTATTGCCAATACCTCTCATAGTTAGCATCGTGAAAACTTGTTAAAGAATGTAAAAAAATTCTAAATTGAAATGATTTTGGTTTCTTGTGAACTTTCTTTGTCATCCTTAAAGGGAACGAACACATTTATTCTGTTTAGAAATATGTTTGAGCTTACATGTCCATGTTTGCACTCAAAAGAGTGAGCGTGAAAAGCTGAAATGAGTGTCTTGAGTGATTGCGTATGCGCATGCTGATATGTGTGGAACTATGATTGTGTGTGTGACAATGAGTGTGAAAGAGTATGTGAGTCCGTTAAGGTCTGAATGAGTTTTCAGTTGAATGTCTATGTGTGAGGGAGTTAGGGTATGAGTGGCTGTTTGATTTAGTAACTGTGTGCAAAGGAGAGATATGGAAGTATGTGTTCCGAACTATTTATATGTGTGTGTATGTGTGACTTGTGAGTAGCTGAACTTGTATGAGCGTTAGTGTATTTTGTGGTTGAATGTTTATGTGAACAGTTAAAAATAAAGTGTGTGCATGTGTGCAAAGATGGAGTGTGTGAGTGACAAAGAGATAAAGGGAACGTCTAAGTAATAGAGTGTGTGTGAGAGAGAGAGGGAGAGTAAAGAGGCAAAAGAGAGTAAAAGAGAGAGAAGTAGAAAGAAGAAATATATGCACGATTGGCCGGTGCCTAGAGTATAAATAAAACCACAAAAGTAGAAAAAAGAGGGCTATTGGACTAACTTGATCATAAAAAGATCCCAAAACTAGAAGAGATCAATTTTCAAGCACTCTCTAAGCTCTTCACCTATAGCAGTTATATGGTCTTCGTTTAGACATTATTTCAGATTGGGATAGGAAGTTTACTAGCCACTTCTGGAGAGAAGTGGATACTAAACTTAGCATGAGAGGGTTAACAAAATCCTAGAAGATATGCTTCAAGCATATGTAAATGAAAGGGAAAGTAATTGGGAAGAGTACTTACCTATAGTAGAGTTTGCACATAATAGTGACAAGCACTCTTCCACTCAGCATAGTCCATTTATGCTTAAATACGGTTTCTGCAAAAGCTCCTTCTTCAGTATGATTGCAACATGAGAAAGTCCAAGCTGTAAAAGACTTCTCCGAAGAGATGAACGATATGCTTAGGCTTGCTAAGGACACCATTACGAGAGCTCAAGACAGGGTTAGAGCTTATGCTTACGCTCAAAAGAGAGAAATCAACTTTGAGGTAGGAGAGTAAGTCTATCTTAGAGTTCCCTCTAGATCTCAAACCATGAAGATGGGACCCTGTCCAAAAAAATCTCCTAGGTATTGTGGACCATTCCAAATACTTAACAGAATAGGAATAAAATGCCTTTCCAGCTCCAACTTCCAAAGAATAGCAAGATCCATCCACTATTTCATGTTAGCTGGCTTAAGAAAAGGTTGGATGAATCTAACAATCTCATTCCAAATACTCAAGTAGTAGAGCCTATCTTCCTCAATCTATTTCATATGAGCCGAGGAGCATACTACACACTCGAGAGAAACAGATGAGGAGTCACCTATATAAAGAGTGTCCAGTAAAGTAGAAAGATAGTTCAGAAGATAGTGCTACATGGGAGCAGGTTAGTACCCTTCAGAGACGGTTTCCCAAATTTATGTTGCCTTAGGAAGATTCTTCTTAAAGAGAAGGATACGAGGAAACACCACAGAGATATGACCATGTACATTAGATACATGGCTTTAGTGGGAGTATTCACTCTACTACCTTTTTCTCTCTTTCATGGATATCTTCCAACACTATTTTTGAGAATAAAAATGGAATTAAGGGGAAGGGAATGTTATATGAAGCATGTGAAAGAGAGAGTGGGAAACCTCCCTTAGAGCTTTGCACACATGAACTCACACATGAGTGCCATGTGGCACCCATGTGAGGAGTCCTGTGGAGATTACTTCACATGGCCCAAGTGAGAAAAGGTATTAGATTGAATACGTATCTAGTCGGAACATTATGAGAAGGGTATCTCTATGCGATCCGAAGATTTAGCTGCACATCTTCTTCATCGGAGTTCATATTTATCTCTGTACAAAATGGGAGGGCTCCTTGAGGCAACATAGCAAACACAGGATTATGGATGAAAAATGATGTCAACCATGGAACAACGAAACTAATTGGGTAAAATCACTCTATTGGCGACAAGTGATATTTGAGATGAAAGGTTTTCAATTAGTTATCATTAGAATCAATGTAACCTTTTCGAAAGATAAGAATATTTCAATCAGAACCCCATCACAATTCAGCAAGGGATGTGGCCCATAAAGAACTTCGGATTTAGAATACATGGCATATTGATACCTTGATTGATAGTATGTGCTATGAATGACTTATAACAGTCTACTGACTTGATGGATACAATGTTTTCAGAAAAAAACATGCATGGAATGGAACGTAGACCTTTGAAACCTAAAACAAAATTTAAGAACATAAGATAATGTTAAGTATCCCTTCAGAACTAGTTGTAAGTATGTAATTTTTTGACTAGTTACCTGAAATAGTTCCCTTTCACGAGATGCCTTCCATAGGCGGAAACAGTCTGCTTCTTGTTTAATTTTATGCATCAAATGAACCTTGAAAGCACAACAACAAGAACCACAAATCATGTTTAGATTTCAGAACAATGTACATTAGGCATAATCCAAAAGTATATACACTATTACCCTCTGTGCCTTCATTTTATGTATCTCCTCTTGCAATCGCTTCGCAGCTTCATCACTTTTTTGTTTTTGCCTTAATAGATGTGCCTGACGTTCCTGGTTTCTTTTTAGTTCTGCAATCTGTACATCAGATTAGTATTTGGAAGCCATACAGATACTTCAGAACATTATTCAATTTTCTAGATACTTCACCTGTGACTCCAGAACCTTCAGCTTTTGTGCATATGCCTCTTTCATTTTCTGTGCCTGTTCATCTGTCATGCTGACTAAATTTTCCATTTCCACTAAGAGAATATCACGTTCTCTCTGATGGATGAAAATTATTAAAAATGATCATTCTTTCTGTTTTGGATGGGACTGCTTAATCTTGAAATAATGAAACAGTCACAAAACATATTACTTGAAGTGCCTTTTTCTCTTCTTCAAGTTCATGAAGTTTTTTTTCGAAGTGATGTCTCCATAAGGCTGTGTCAGACTTCAGAAAATTTCGCATCTCTGCCTATCAACACTAACCCAGACTTCATGAAAATGGTCTTCTTTGATGAGTACACAAATCAACTTAATAAGGATACAAATCTTTCCAGAGACAACAAATTACCTCTTTTTGTTCTAAGCACTTGTTCAGGTTCTGAAGCTCTTTGCCTAAGGTATCCTGCCTAACATTATGCTCCCATTCCTTTGCAATAGTTTCAGCCTCTTCATCACCAAAAACTAGACCATAACATGCAAAAATGAATTCCGTGGGGTGAAAAAAAGAAAGAAAAACAAATTAAAAGCATAAGTTGCAATATAAAATTGTTAGATGGGACACATATAGAAATACTCAAATATCATATGTGATCTCATATTAATAACTCAGATAATCTCAAGTGGATTATATTTTTGTCCGATGGAATGATATGTAAACTATATACTTATATTCAAATTTATATGCGGACAA
>CM035407.1:117182793-117195293 GCA_020310875.1 Ceratopteris richardii | reverse complement strand
ATTCATATTTGTATCTCACCTATTGAGCATATAGAGTGCATGCCCATAGCATCCCACACCCTCGACGCCAGCTATTATCATCCACTCCTTTTATACTCTGTTTTGTACTCACTTTATTTTCCTTTCGGGATCACAATGGATTGGATCATACTGATGTATATGTTTTGTCTCATAGGCCAATTTTTTGGCCTCTAATAGATGTTAAAAAGTCTTTCTCTCTCTCTCTCTCTCTCTCTCTCTCTCTCTCTCTCTCTCTCTCTCTCTCTCTCTCTCTCTCTCTCTACATTGCCACCGAAAATGCTCTATTACCATGAGCATTTTCCGGGTTTCATCACATCAGCTTGAGATTGAGAGGGGTCGGTCCAGGGGAGTCCCCCGTGAGGAGAGGTGGTGCCCAGTATGCGAGACAGAGGTAGAGAGTGAGGCGCATTTTGTTATCAGATGCCCAGCATACTTAGACCTACGAGCACACTTCCAAATAGAGGAGCCACTCCAGTTGTGCATGACTATGGGAGACCAGCGACGCTTGGGATGCTTTCTCACAGCAGCATACGAGAGGCGAGAGCGGTCACTACAGCCCACACATCAGCCACGGGTGAGTACTCAGCATACCATTACCCAGTTCTTTCAGCGAGCTGAGCTACATCAGAGAGGTCCATCTATAGGGCTCACGCTCCACGAGGCAGCAGCACAGAGAGCACGGCGCCGACCACACATGGGCGGATATCGTTGACCACGACTATATCAGGAGGATATCTCACGCATCAGAACAGCCTACGACTATACCACTCCCTGGGTTGTCTTCCTTCAAGAGGCACTAAGACCACCACGGATGTATCACCACATCAGCTCAAGATTGAGAGGGGTTGGTCCAGGGGAGTCCCCCGTGAGGAGAGGTGGTGCCCAGTATGCGAGACAGAGGTAGAGAGTGAGGAGCATTTTGCTATCAAATGCCCAGCATACTTAGACCTACGAGCACACTTCCAGATAGAGGAGTCACTCCAATTGTGCATGACTCTGGGAGACCAGCGATGCTTGGGACGCTTTCTCACAGCTACATACGAGAGGCGAGAGCGGTCACTACAGCCCACACATCAGCCACGGGTGAGTACTAAGCAGACCATTACCCAGTTCTTTCAACGAGCTGAGCTACAGCAGAGAGGTCCATCTATAGGGCTCACGCTCCACCAGGATGCAACACAGAGAGCACGGCGCCGATCACACATGGGCGGATATCGTCGACCACGACTATATAACGAAGATATCTCACGCATCATGACAGCCTACGACCACATGATGGAGCATCGGCATACCACCACCCGGGTTGTCTTCCTTCACGAGGCACTAAGACCACCACCGATGTATCACATACTACACCCACCTCCACCCATCACGAGTAGCTAGGGTGTTTTTACTCACATTATGGATCCCCCATGTATTAGGCGGCCACTATATGCAGAGTCACACGTCTCCCAAGCCTCTTCCAGCCCTATATAGCTTTGTGTAGCGATACACTTTTTATTTCATTTCATCTTCTACACAGGGTTACTACATTTGTATATGGTTTTTGTCTCATAGGCCATATTTGGCCTCCAGAAGACGTTAATATGACTTTCTTTCTCTCTCTCTCTCTCTCTCTCTCTCTCTCTCTCTCTCTCTCTCTCTCTCTCTCTCTCTCTCTCTCTCTCTCTCTCTCTCTCTCTCTCTCTCTCTCTCTCTCTCTCTCTCTCTCTTTGCCCCCCATTAGAAACTATCATAAAAACTCTCTCAAGATTTGGACTCATGAATGATATGTGTGCCACTCACCTCCCATCCATTATATCCCCCTGTATCCAAAATAGTAATGATATGGAATGATCTAGTGCTAACATGTGGCCACCGTAAAACACTCATCTCCATTACCATTGAATACCTTATGTTATCCCCCGAGCTAGGGACCTTGGCTATGACTAGTCCTTGTCCTAAACACACGTGGAATGTCATTGTAGAACAATGTCTAATAGTCTCGCCCCCTTCTAGAAATCATTATCCTCAATGATCAATGAGGGAACGTACTTGCGAACGAGAGCTTTTGATTTGCAAGTAGAATAAGTAAGAAGTAATCCTCTCCATGCTACTAGATACTCCTAGATGAGAGGGTTTCTCAACTGTTTCTATCTCCGATCTAGTATCCTATCTCGAGAATGATATGTGTTATCACTTTCTTGCAAAGAAACAATAGCCTCTATTAGATTATCCTCCTTGGAAATACACTTTCTAAGTTTACTTCCATGAAACACTGGATGGACTCTCCAATCTGGAGGAAGCTCTAGTTAGTATGCAACATCACTAAGCTTCTTAACTATCTTCCAAGATCCACAAAACGTCGGTGAAAGCTTAGTCCACTTCCCTGCGGATACCAAAGTAGATCTAGCAGGCACTTGAAGAAAAACTCTATCCCCTTCCTCAAAGACTCTAAGAGATCTCCTCCTCTAAGCATATTCTTTTTCCTTATGAGTTGCTTGCTTATCGGTTGCTTTCTGCATCTTGGCTTTAGCTATTTCTAAATTTGTTTGGAGGTTTGCTAGGAACTCAGAGGCACTAAGACATTTCTTTGGCATTCCCATGGTAGTGGGAACAATGCAATTCATGCCATAATTCATCTCAAAAGGAAATATTCCTATCACTTCATGAGGTCTATTATTATAAGTAAACTCTACTAAAAGAAAGTAACAATCCTAATCTGTCTTCCTCTCCGACACATATGCTCTCAACATGTCCTCTAAAATCTAATTTATCCTCTCGGTCTAACTATATGTCTCTGGATGGTCAGGGTTCACCACTACTCAATTTCAATGATATTTTCAATTTCTCAAATACAAGCTTCCAAAAGTGTCCTATGAATCTAACATCCTTGTTTGAAACTATGGATGTCGGTAACCCATGCAATCTGAAGACATGCTTGATAAATAACTCCACTACCTAAAGATCTTCTACCGTCTCTTGCGTAGGTATGAAATGAGCCATTTTGCTCAATCTATCTACCACTACTAGTATAGTATTCCGTTTTCTTTGGGTTCGCGGTAATCCCACTATGAAGTCAATGGATACACTATCCTAGTTGTGCTCTAGAATCTATGAAGGAAGTAAAAGATATGATGTCTTAACCCTTTCTGCTTTGTTTACCTAACACATGAAGCATTGTTGAACATATGTGTGGACATGTTTGGCTAATCCAAGCAACCAAAATGTTCTTCGAACAAGTTGAATGGTCTTGTCAACACAAAGATGCCCTGCACAAGGAATTCCGTTTGGCTATTCCATTCTCCATTGAGAAATTGGAATACAAACTTGACTTGTTTGCTTTACTAGAATAAGAAAGAGCTAGAACTTCCTTGTCTCCTATAATAGATTCATCACTGATGGTTGTAATGATGTTGGATCTTCCAACTGTGCTTCCTTTATATCATGAAGCAATGAGCTTTCTAAAATTGTAAAGCTCATTTGATACACTATGCGTGATGATGCATCAACTACAATATTCTATTTTCCTCTTCTATACACGATTAGTGATTCGGTGAACAAGGAGCTGGCACTCATGTATAAGGAAGTGCCAAGCTATGTGGAATCAATCCACAAAAGGAAGTAAGCCCAAAGCTTTGTAGAAAGCTTCAAACTTCTCCCTAAGCAGAGCCTTTGTGAAAAGGTCTGCAATGTTCTCTTGCGTGGGCACATATGCCAAACTGATCTCCCCAGCAGAGAACCTCTCCCTAACATAATGATAATGCACCTCAATGTGCTTAGTACGAGCATGGAACACAGGGTTCCTCGTAACTGCCAATGCGCTCTGACTGTCGGTGAAGATGGTGGTGGAAGAAGACTGGCCAACACCCAAATCAGCCATAAGGCGTCTGAGCCACACACACTCAACAGTGGCTGTGAAAGCTTCCCTATACTCAGCCTCACAAGTGGAAGTGGCCACAGTAGGCTGCTTCTTGCTCAACCAAGATATACATGAGCTACCAAGCATGAAGCAAAAGCCACTAGTGGACACACGAGTGTCATAGCAACCAGCCCGGTCAGAATCAGAAAAAGCATGCAAATCTGGCGATAGTGATCCCCCCTTGGGAACCCAAGTAGCCGAGTACCACTCGAGTAGAGAAAGATGCGCTTAACCGCATGCCAATGCTTGACTCGTGGGCAATGCATAAACTTGCTCATCTGTGAGACAGCACACTGAATATCTGGTCGAGTAATGCATAAGTAAATCAAACATCCAACAACCTTCTCATAGAGAACAACATCAAATGCATCTCCAGCATCATGAAGACTCGATCGTAAACCTGTAGATTTCACAATCAACTTGCATAAACTGAATGCCCAAATAGTGTTGCAAATGCCCCAAATCAAACATCTCAAATGAGGCATACAAATCAGCCTTAAAATCAGCAATATGATTCTCAATAGGACCAGTGAGCAGCATGTCGTCAACATAGACAACAATGATCAAAAGAACATCATTAGCACGCTAAACATATAAGGTGCTTTGAGTTGGACTGTTCTAAAAACCATGTGCAATCAGATAGGCATGTATCTTCTCATACCAAGCAGGTGATGCTTGCTTTAAACCAATATAATGCCTTCTTTAACCTACACACCTCGTTTTCATGCCCTTTCTGCACAAATCCACGCGGCTAAAAAACATACACTTCTTCATGCAAGTCACCATTCAAAAATGTTTTTTTAATGTCCAACTGATGTACATTCCAACCATGATGAGCTGCAAGTGCAGAGATGCTACGAACAGTAGTCATTCGGCAAGTAGGTGCAAAGGTCTCATCAAAATCAATGCCTCTTTCCTGCGCATAACCCTTTGCAACAAGTCTAGCCTTATACCTATCAACTGTACCATCAGGCTTACGCTTCAGCTTGTATACCCACTTAGTCCCAATGGCCTTATTGCCAGAAGGCAAGTCACATAAAGACCAAGTACCATTCTTCATTATAGCATCATATTCAAATTGCATAGAAGCCATCCAATTTTCTGAATTTTGTGCTTCATCAAATGAAACAGGCTCATTCTCATCACAGAGACTAGATGCAGCCATAGCGTAGCAATCTGATGCAAAAGAGGCACTATGAGAGCCTAAAGGAGTACGATATGACAAAGGTGCATCTAATTTATTGTCACACAAAATCTGCACCAGCCATTTTGGCATAGTTTTTGCTTGCTCAATATCAGCTCTCTCATCAACTAGTGCATCATGTAAATCTGCATCATCACATGAAACTTGCAAAGGTTGAGAAGTTGCCTCATTGGGACCAGCATTAGACTGTCCACCTGTAAAAAGAGGTAGCAAAGTATCATACATGTCTTTGGAGCTAACAGATGTCTCCTTAGTACATGAAAGCAACACATTCAACCAGAAATGCATTAAAATCAGAAGACATATATTTCCCCCCCTCGATCTGAATGGAGGGTGCTCATTTTACATACCGATAGATTTTCAGCCAAAACCAAAAACTGTTTGAAGCACATGAACACTTCGGACTTTGCCTTCAATGGATATACCAATGCATGTCGGGAATATTCATCAATGAAAGTAACGAAGTAAAGATAATTTCCATAAGAAGGTGTCTGCATAGGACCACAAACATCACTATGTACAAGCTTCAATTTCTAAGTAGTCCGAACTGAACCATCTTTTGGAAATGAAGAACGCTACATTTTGCCCAAAATACAGCCTTCACAAACATGTTTTCCAGGTGCCTCAAGTTTGGGCAAAGAGGACACCATTTCAGATTTCTGTAGGCGTAGCAAACTAGCAAAATTCAGATGACCAAAGCGTGTATGCCAAAGCTTTGCATCTGACATAGCCTGAGAATCATGTACTGCACATGCCGAATCATTCACAGATCTTTCATAGTCTATGAGTTTATAGAGCCCACGACATAAAATGCCAGAAGCAATAATCACATCGGCATTTGACAAATCATGAACTGTACACCTGTCATCAACAAATTTCACAACCAAGCCAATCTTGGCTAATGCAGAAACTGATAACAGATTCTTCTTGATCCCAGGCACAAATAAAGAATCTGGCAAAGTGAAAGAACTATCATCAGTAGTAGTCAAAATGAACTTACCAACTCCCATAAGAGGATAAGAGGAGTTTTTGGCGCATGTAACAGTATTCCCTGTAGGGGAAGGCTCGAGTGAAGAGAAGAAACTGCGCTGCGAGGTAATATGTTTGGTCGCCCCACTATCAAAGTACCAAACATCTGAGTCTACTACAGACATGCACTGCTCATACGAAGATGGGTCAAAACTACACGCAGTAGTAAACGCCCATTCTTCTTCTTGGACAAGATTAGCGGACTCTGTTTTTGGTGTAGAGTCCTCTACAACAACCATTCTAGCCTCTTTCTTCTTTGCCTCTTTAGCAGCCAGTTTTGGATAGTTCTTTATGATATGATCATTCAGTACTTGCAAAACAATTTTTGCTTCTCTAATTTCTTCTCATCTTTATCTTCCTTCTTTGAATGTGTAGCATTTGCAGATTTCTGCTTACTAGTTGAAGAGCTCCATTTTCCTTTGCCCTTCTGACTAGCTAGGAAAGCTTGATCAACAACACGCATAATGGACCTGTTCTGCTTGGACTGATCTTCTTGCAACAGAACAGAGACTAACTCTCAAATGACAAGGCATTTGGATTGCCTTTCATCATTAACTAAAGAGTAGAAGCAAAACTCTCATATGTATCAGGAAGAGCATTCAGAACGGTCTCCACAATCTGGTATAACCTCATTAGCAGAAATCAACTGTTCCTTCAAGTCTTTGATCTTTGTTAGAAAACTGTCTATAGAATCACCTTCATTCATGTGCTCACTCTCCAACTGTTTTCGGAGATAAGCAACATGAGCCTCATTCCTAACTTGGTACAATGTGGTAAGTGTATCTCAAGCATCCTTAGCTGTTCTCCAAGAGCGAATGTGAGGAATAATGGCACGTTTGACAGACAAAGCTATCAATGCATGTGCATGGGCATCTCTGCAATCCCAACAAATTTGCTCTACAGTAGGTGCAGTAGAAACCGAAGCGCGAATAGGAATATGCAGAATATCATCATCTTCGACACCTTTTGCATCGGCTTCTATACTTGCAGTTCTTACAGTTGTAGGTGTGATAGGACGTTTTTCAACACCCTGCACAATGTTCCACAATCCTTTTGCAACCAATACATGTCGCATCGTATAAGCCCATAACGGATAGTTGGTACCATCCAACTTATCCTCAACAGCAAACATACAGAATACATCACTGCTTTCAGCCATGGCCGGTGACTAAAATACCTTGATGCAAAAAATTGACGGTATCTCAAAAAATTAAACAGAACTGCCGAGACAAATTCTACTAGACCTATAGAAGACTTCGAAGACGCTTATACTGGTGAACAGAAATTGGTATATACCTTTGGCACAAAAAGACGAAATAGCCTACATAAGCACTGCGATAATGCGTTCGGAGTCCGAAATGAGCTCAGATCGCGATTTCGACACTACATAGAGAAGCCGTTTTGATCTCGAAAAGACGCTGAGTATGCTCACCAAAATCTGTGCGATTCTGAGACTGCAATCGAAGGAGTGTCGACGGAACCATAGATGAAGCAACGACCTGTTCTGATACCAATTGTTGGAGATAGATGTCTCCGAAAGCACGCGAACAGCACAAGGAGAAGAAGCTTGGGAGCACAACACATAATACTGAATGTATTACTAGACATTGTACAAACATAAGTAGCCCATTAGGGCAATAGGTGTCTATACAAGCCGGGGAAAAAAACCTCTTAAAGAGGGAAAAAAGTGCCCCGGTGGTCCTAGTGTGTTCACACATATCACTACCTAAATATATCAACAGATCCATCTTAGCCCCGTTGGCCACATGCCCTAAATACTCTATCTCTCGAAGAAAAAAATGAGTCTTATCTGGATTTACGATCAGCTGATTTTCTTTTAACTTATTTAATACTAATCTTAAATGAATTTCATACTCATGTACAAACCTACTAAACAACAATTCATCAACAAAATCCACAACAAACTTCCTAATGAACGGTCGTAACATATCATTCATTAACATTATGAAAGTATTAGGTGCATTAGTCAAACCAAATGGCATAACTAAATACTCATAATGTTCAAAACAGGTCTTGGAAGTTGTTTTATATACATCTTGATCCTTCACTCTAATCTGGGGGTAGCCACTTTTCAAATATATCTTACTATATATAATTGCTCCACCTAGAGCATCAAGGAGATCATCTATCCTGGGCATGCGATATCCATGCTTGATGATAACTTTTATTGAGTGTTTTGTAGTCGACATACATCCTATAAGATCCATCTTCCTTGTTCACTAGAAGAACTGGTGTTACAAAGGGAAAATAGCTAGGTCTGATCAGCTCTTTCTCCATATACTACTCCATGACCTTGCAGACTTCGTTCTCCTGTAGCAAGATCATTCAAATTCAAGAGACGACCTCTTTATATTAGATTTTCTATGACTATTCCTTTGAGCAAACTTATTGAACAAGTTCATATTAAAAGCTTTTGCTCTCATTTCACTTTGACGATTGAAATATTTCAGCACTGGTGGCTCTTAAATATAGCTCCAAAGTGAGTGTTGAAGGATTGGTTATCCATATCCATGTTTTCTTATTCTCATGTCATTTATACTTGATGTATGAGTGTCTTTTCATTTTGAAAAACGCATTTACCAATATTTGTTGAGATCCTTCCCCCTACTCTGTGTATTGTTTACCTTATGGTTGATATCTTAGTTCATATATCCCACACACAATGTATGAAAAGAGGCTCTTCTAGGTTCTATATAATGAGGCCACTCCATTCTTGTAAACTGTGATAGATCTTTGGCAAGACAGCTCTAACTCAGCTGTGATTTTCCACTTTATTTGAAAGGATAGTACGAAAAGCATTATCCATCAACAAGCCTTATAGATGGGATAAGTACAATACGATAGCATCTTGCCAAAGTCATCAGATTTTTAAGCAGCACCTTCTTTCAACATACCTTTTACTTCTTGTTCTTTGAAGGTAAAGACAACGTCCTCACTGTAAGGAAAGAGGTTGTGATATGCCATATTGAGATAGATGTTCTTTTCCAGAAAATGATGTATAGGTAATAATGAAATTTCATGTCTAGGATATTCTGATCATGTCTACAAAATTTTATAGCAATAAGGTTTTACATTTTCTTCCTAGGAAGTTGTCGCATGAAATTTGCATGTCAAATTTGAGCACGAAGATGTAGGAATAAGAGAAAGTGTTGTATGAGAGAAAGGTAGAATTCTCTCAGCGAAAACTTTATCTGATTCAAATTTTTGTAGTTCGTGTTTTATGTCTCATTTGATTGCGTGAAGGTAGGTTAATGAAGAGATTTTGCATGTTTTTTCATCTCTCTAGAATTTCTGATTTTGCAAGGCCAATATCTTCAAAACAAAAGTTTTTTTCGAGATAAAGCATCTCTAACATGATTGTTGAGCTCGAAAAGACAAATGTTTTTATGTCACGCAAGCTTAAGCTAATTTATCACTGTTTTTGAGTTACAAGGCTTGAAAGAGTGTTGTTTTTTGGTACTTTTATAAAATTATAAAAAAAAAATAAAAATAAAAAAAAGGAGGGGAGCCATGATTCATCTTATTCATCTTCACGGGTTTAGAAAACACAGATTGGTATCTGGGTTATTTGGGGTGATTAACGTGTATGTGAGTGTGTTGTAGGGATTGCCTCTATTTTTGCAGGTTCGATTCTTGAGGTTGACATGAAAAGTAAATGCATAGCCAGTTTGGGAGTCCTGCATGAGCATGCAGATTCCATGAGCGCACGTCTAGAAAGGCATGATTGGTCATGTAGTTCCAAAGGGAAGATCTAGAGACGAAGATTGAGATCTAGAAAGACACTGTCTTGAAGCACATAGATTCCACGAGCGCATGTCTAGCAAGGCATGATTGGTCATGTAGTTCTGAAGGGGAGATCTAGAGATGAAGATTGAAAGCTAGAGATAGAGATTATGATCGTGCATCGATCACTATTGTTTTCTTTCTGGGAAAAAGATTGGTATTGTGATTGCAAATGAGATTGAGATTGAGATAAGCTCGGTGGTAGTCAGCTGGATGAGGCTTGCCATTGAAGCTTCTTGATAGAATTTGTGCGATCATCTCATGAAAGTTGTAGAGAAAAGTAAAGGTAACGAGGTGAAGAACTCCTTGTATTTCTAAGAAATAATGGAGTTCTTTAATAAGTTTTTGATAGCTTCTCATTCTAGAGTTAAGTTGAAGACACCTTTAGCTTTTGGATTAGGAGGCACATTCAACCTACATAGCTATTAGACTCCTCTTTCTCTTAACCCCCTAAGGGTACTACAAGAGATTTTTGAAATGCTAATGGTGTTCAGCCTGATATCTAAGCATTTATTGATCCTCAGAATCGGGACGAAACTTTTGAATTGGTGAACTAAAAGATTATTACTTACTAGCTTCCTAATTATGGTGAACAAAGTGCTTTTGTTTATGCTCATCTTAAACTTTGTTGCCTCTACCTTGTTCACATCATGGCCATCTTAACCTTTGTTGCCTCTATCTTATCAACAACGGAAGACAGTCAGGGAAAAAGTTGCAGCAGATATTCTTTCACTGCCTATTTTCATGGTAAGCTACATTTTCCTAAGCCAGACCCTTCAGAGAACTTCACTTTTCTATCTACTACATCAGTTGAAACATACGGGGTAAATTTTTCTAAAGATTGAGAGACAAGATTTTCAACCTGTGGTTTGATTAGATCAATCCAACACAATTGTCCCTATGAATAAGAAGTTATTGACCATAACGAAGATCTGGGGCACTGCAGGAGTTATATTTGACTGGTAAACTAGGATAACAAGCATAGTTATGGATATAGAGCACCAAGGGATGGGGGCTTTCCAGTTAGCAGTGGGGTGCTGCTTGGAAATAGTGGGAGGACGTTTATTTTTGCCACTAGGTGGGAACTTATCACTAATAGAATTGCTTGATAAATATAAAGAGGCCATCAATGGTTGATTAACAAAAGCTACCCCAGTCCCCTATCTCCCTTTCAGACCAAAATTGAGGTGGTCCACGATATATGAAATATGATAAATCAGCCTTCAAGGAACAGCTAGAGAAGCTATTATTTAAGTGAGAGAGGCACAGACACAATGCCCACTTTCTTAGAATTCAGCATTTTCTTTCTTATGGTCGTGCCAATTAAAACGATTGCACTAGATGGATCTGAAAATTGAGTATTTGGCCCTCTCTTGTACTCTGAATACTGGATGTGTCTTTATGAGTGTGGAAGTTCTGGACAAATCTTAGCCTTAAGCAGCACCCTCACTGTTAATGGAACAAAATAACATTCTTTCAAATTTATGATTAATTTATTTATCTGTAACTTCTTGTGTTGCAGGGGGGGAGGAACTCTCTTATACCAGGAAAATGATCCTCACAAAAACATTATACCTGAGCTTCTAACATACGCTTTGAAAGGATCTCACAAGATGCTTGTGATTCATGCAATTCCCGCTGCAGTTCTGTATTGCTTGCTTCTAACCATGCTATCCTCTGATGAATCATACATCAAGAAAGCCAAAAAGCGGGGAGGGGACGGGAGAGGGAGAGAGATACTCTCAGCTTTCAAATCTAATATAATAGTGTTTTGATAATAGATGCACATGTAAGCTTCAGTTGACCTGGGTATCTAAAGCAGTGCTGCCAACTGCACGAGCACACATAAGCTCAGTTTGCAACAATTCAAGCTGTTGCCTCAGCCTCTGCATTTCTGCAGCGACTGGATCACGATTCACCTAAGATAAACAAAAATCTTCACTCAGAATCCCATCGTTAAAAGAACAAAATCTTCATTTTTATAATTTCAATATTTCCTGGTAAACAGTTAAGTAGAACACCATCGGCTTGTTTTGAATGTTCCGAGCACGATTTGCATATTTCAGAGTATTTAGAGTCTCCTCCGCATTCGCATCTGCTGGGCTGACACAGGCTGTTGTGAAAAATATCCATTATCAGAACTTCCAACCAGTAATCCATTCGAAGAAAATTTTATTCAATACTGCTAAAACTAGAGCTGAACACAAAATATGTGTTGGCTGTCTTGCAAGTATCTCCTAGTGACACTGCTTTTCCCTGTAATTGTTAAGAAAAGGTTTTGGACTAAGCAACAACTATATAACACTCGACATCGAGAAGGAGAAAAAGAGGAGAAGTGATTGTTCACAGGAGTTTATATCTCCAATTTATCAAAGAAGAGATCATTACCCATGAGTCAAGATGCAGTTTCCTTTAGAGTATTGTACATAATTTTTTCCCCAACAATCACTCTTATTACATAGCCATCCTTGTCCCTGATGCCTATCTCTTTCCATGAAACTGACTCAATACCCACTCCTTGATACCATCTATAATTTCAAA
>CM035407.1:117165293-117175293 GCA_020310875.1 Ceratopteris richardii | reverse complement strand
GCAGGAGACAATCTTTCTTTGTGGGTTAATGGCACACGTCTTTCCTTGGAAGCCGGTAAAGGCTATGAAGGAGGAACTTCTTTATAAGTGCCCTGTGTGGGTGGAACTGATAGATCTTCCATCCTTTTTGTGGAGCAGTATTGGACATGTAGCAAAAGTTATGAGGAAACTGTTATATACTCCTTCTATCTCTGCACCTAATAAGAACAGGGTTTGTGTTCTTTTGAACACGTCAAGGCCATTTCCTAAAACGCTTGCTATTAATGTCCCTAAGATGGGAAGGATTGTTATATACTTAAAATGGGGAAACATGGCTGGATCATGTTTTCACTGTGGTAATCTTGGGCATTACTCAAAAAATTTTCCTACTCTAAAATCGGAAGGAGTAAATCTCATCCCTACTTGTCCTCGCAGTAAAATTCTAGTCCCTGAAGAGCAAATAATTGGAAGACAAAGGACTACTCCTGCTACTTCATACTTTCATACTGGGGTCGTCCCTATGCCTTCTACATCTCAAGTCCTTAGTAACAAAGGCAAAGAAATTGCGATGGAAAAGCATATACATCCTCCGGCTCCTATCACTCCGGCAAAGCTAAATGTATATAAGAGGAGGGAGGGAGAAGGTATAAGTAATGATGCATCTAAGAAGGGTGGTGAAGAAGCATGAAAGAGAACTATTGACAATGATGGCTTTACTTATGTCAATTAAAAGAAAGCTTTGCTTCGAGGTAAGCGAAGTAAATTTCAGTCTGGTTACTCGGCTTTGCCTGTGGACGAGGCCAACTTTGCACCTCATTCCGATGATGGCATGGCAGACTATTATGAAAATATGGATATTGTCCTCCAAGATTTGGCACCGGCATTGGCTCACATGGATTCCCCACATGCTACTCCATTGATGACACGAAGCTAGCATCGTGGAATATTCAAGGTTTAGGACAATACGGGAAGTGGACAAGATTGTGGTGATGGATTATTAGGCATCAGTTGGATTTCGTGGCCATTCAAGAGCATAAAAAGCATGATCATGCAGGAATGCTTTTGGACACAAAAGACTTTTTCTTGCAATACAATGGTATTCAGAATAAATACTCTGGTTGCCTTTTCATTATTAGAAGAGGCATTGCTTTCAAGGTGCTGTTTAATGATCCTCATGGTAGATTCCTTATTCTTCATCTTTTGGTACAAGAAATACCTTATATTTGTATCAATGTATATGCTCCTAACTCTCCAATGGAAAGGGTTGAGACTTGGAAGAATCTATTGCATGTTGTTCACTTATGTGCACGGCTCCAAGAATGGAGTAATGTTCGCATTCTAATGTGTGGTGACTTTAATATGGTGGATGTAGATACAGATTGTACAACTTCCTCTTCCGTCATTTCCCCACAAGAAAACTTAATTTGGAGTGAAATTGTAGAAGCGTTGAATTGTAGAGACTTATGGGGTTCATTGGGAAGCATACGCTTCGATATACATTTCATTCCAGATCACACAAGAAAGCTATGAGTAGATTGGATAGATGTTATTACTCTCATGTTTCTACCCTACATACTGCTTCCACTATGTGGATTGATGCGACGATGCTTCTTTTTTATCATAATCCTATCGTGATATCGCTTCAAGAATCAGATTGGAACTTGAGCATTCCAGATAAGCTTCACAGAATTCCTTTAAGGTTGAACCATGCCTGGCTCAAAACATTTGTGTTCAAAAGTCGTGTAGAGGAATTGATCCAACAAGCACTTGGTTTAAAGTCTTCTGCATGTATGAAATGGGAATTTATTGTATCGCACATGCAAGATGTGATTAGAGAATGCGGGAAGTACTTTGCAAATGTATTAAAGACAGCTAAAGTTGGAGCTTAGCACATTATTGACTTAATGGCGGAAAAGATAGATTCTGGGGAGTTACTTTCGGAAAGGGATTACAGTCGTTTATGTGATGCTTACAGATGCTTGCAGCTAATCGAAAACAATGCCATTGAATCCTCCAAAGCTCGAGCCAGATGTGTAGAAGTGGATGATTTACATGCTAACTCTAAATGTTTCTTCGATTTCCTGCGTGCTAAGCATGCTAAAAGTGTTATTTCCTCCCTCGAGGTTAATGGACAACTTCTCTGTGATGAAAACTCTATAGCACTTGCATGTACTGACCACTTTGAAAAGCTTTTTGCTGCATCACATACAATAGATGATGCGTGGTTTTCTTCTCTCAAGGAGTCACTGGAGTATACTCCACGAGTTCTTGATACACAAGTGGCAGAGGCATTTGAAAAACATATAATTGAAGAGGAATTTTTTATTGCTCTTTGTTCCCTTAAGAACGGTAAAGCACCTGGAATGGATGGTCTCACCAAAGAATTTGTGATATCATTTTGGCCTTCTCTTAAAGAGTTGATTATTGATGTGTGTAACGAAATATGGAGGGATGAGAAAATGCCCTACTCATTCAAGCTTGGGAAAATCAAGCTTATTCCCAAAGTAGATGTTCCTAAGCGGATGGGAGATTGGAGACCCATTACGATGATGAGCATTATTTATAAAATATTTGCCAAAATATTTGCTTTAAGACTCAAATCATGTATCAAAAATGTGGTTCATCCTTCCCAGATTGGGTTCATTCATAAAAGATCGATCTATGATAATGTTTTCCTGACTCAAATGATGATTCTACGATGGGATTTCATCGCGGTAGTCCTTAAGAAGCTTGGATTTGGATGTAAATTTTGTCGTCCGATTTATATTTTAGCCCAAGATAGCGCTTCTCAGGTGGAAATTAATGGAAGACTTTCTACGTCCTTTCCCATTGAACGCTCTTTGCGTCAGGGATGTCCTTTGAGTCCTCTCTTTTATGCACTAGCATCCACACCAATGTTTTATTTGTTGGAGGCCAAACTGAACTTGAATTATATTCATGGTGTTGCTTTTTATGGGGGTCATCAGATTGCAGTGGGGTTTGTTGATGACACTTTCATTTTTGCAAAAGAAGAAGAGACTAACATTCAAAATATACTAGCCTCTTTAACTCCTTTCTCAGAAGCATCTGGTTTGTACGTTAATGTGGAAAAATCGGAAGTTATCAATATTTCTGCACAACATTTTGAAGCCCTTCATTGGTCGGGACCCAAAATTGACAAGGGTACTGTTTTTCGACATTTGGATTATCCGTTAGGAGTTAATGTTTCCACCAAAGATAAAGTGCACTGGGTATTTCGTAAACTCAAATGCAAAATGGAATTGTGGAGTTCTTCTCAGTGGCCGCTACATGCCAGAATAAGAATAGTACAAGCATTTTTACAGCCATATGTGATGTAATATCTACTGCTTTTGGATTGGAGAAAATGTCATCTTCGTAGCTTTGACTGCTTGGTTATAATTTTTTTGTGGGATAAAAAGCATACTTGTGCAGTGGTATCTTCTGCATGGGATTACGTGTGTCAACCTAAACATAAAGGTGGTCTTGGCATTCTGCATCTTCATTCCCATATAATGGCAAGGCGAGCAGCTTTTATCATGCGTGTTACTTACTCCTTTAAACCTATTTGGACTGATATGTTTTGGAAGACTCTGGACAATGCTCTGGTATATTATAAGGGAAGTTGGAAATTAGATGTTTGGAACAAATTCTTTTCTCATGCTCCGTTGAAAACTACTTCGCTTTACGGTCAACTTTAGCACAAGACAAGACCAGAATGGTCAAAGCTTCGGGTAATGGTCTTCCCTCCTACGGGAATCGAACCCGTTTCTTCGACATGAAAAGACGATGTCCTAACCACTAGACGAAAGGGACTTTACATTCCAGTTATTGCTTCAAAGCTTCAAGCAGGTTGCAGCATGATTGACTTGGAACGGAAGGCAACGTTATGTGGGGAATTCCTTTGTGTTGCTGTCTCCATATTGGTCCTTCTTGGCAAATCCACCGCGGGCCTATTCTTTAGGAGCAGCATCCCGGTATTTTAACAATAAAGGGATCGATACTATTGCAAAGTGCTATAATGCCAAATGGGAGCTTTTGTCCTTTCCAGCTATTCGAAGAACTTATGCGATAGGTCCGGCTTACCGGTCCAAATGGATGCAAATTGCTCTTTTTGTGCAACGTTATCAAATTCCACTCTCTATTGATGCTTCGGATCCTTGGCGCCATTGGCTCTTTGCAAAACACACCAGATGGTGGATTGGAAAAGCTAATGCTTATTACTCTGCACTTGTTGATTCGGATGATATCGCGCTTCAGTGTAATATGCGTTGGAATCTCAACAAGGCCCCATCTTGGTGGCATGCTAGGTTTTTGGCCATTTGGGAATCCTCCTTTTCCTTCAGGATGAAGATTTTCATGTGGAGGATCTTCGTTGGACATTTTACTCTGGAGGCTTTTCTTTCCAGGCATGGATTGGATGGAGTGCGATGCCCACATTGTGCTTCATATGCAGAGACTATGCATCATGCATTTTGGGCATGCCCATGCATTCAAAAGTGGTGGAATAGTCTATTTCTGTTTCCTATTTGGGGGCTAGGCCTGCTAAGTTTAGTAGTACTTTTCTATTGTTCGAGTCATATGACAAAGCTTTTGATTGGATAAGGAAAAGGTGCATTTTCTTATTGCTTTGGAATATCTGGTCGCTCAGAAACAAAACGCTATTTCACAATAGAAATTCGGTTCCATACTTTTCATGGACATTATGCAAAGTCAGATTGAGGCTTGATATTGATGCTCTACCTGTTGAGGATAGACGGGCATTCACTTCCCTTCTAGATTCCCTGTAACTTGGTGCGGCGGTTTGGCATAGTTGGTAGATGTATGTGGCTTTGGCTTAGTTAGTTAGATCTATGGGAAAGAAAGGGAGTGCACTCTCCCCTCTCACGATCTTGTACATTATTTGTTTCAATACACATATATATATATATATATATATATATATATATATATATATATATATATATATATATATATATATATATATATATATATATATATATATATATATATATATATATATATATATATATATATATATATATATATATATATATATATATATATATATATATATACATGGGGGGGATCAATGGGCTCGTCTGCGTCACTCGTGCATACTGTTCGTCTGTACATTTCTGTACATAAAAGTTGCTCTAGAGCTCGCGTAGTTCTCCTGTTGAAGTGCAGTTAGGGTTCGAAGTTTTCATCAGAACTTAGGGTTTTCGGCAGACCATATGAGGCAAAGATCTTTTCAGCAGAGATACAGTTTGGAAGCTGAGTATAGAAAATTTTAGGGTTTTCGGTTGAGGTTTTCGGGCTCGGGAAGATTTTTCGAACAGGGATACAGGTGATTACAGTTCAGAAAGAGCCACAGCAGATCGATAGAATTCATTTTCAGAGAGCAATAAAGGCTTATAGAGGAGAGACAGGTGGATTGTTTTTCAAGGTGTTACAATGGCATCATCCTCGGATGTTCAAGGCCCTGTTGCTGTGCTGAATGATTCACATAATGAATTGGATATTGGTAAGTTAAAACTTATGATGGAAGACGCTTTAACATTGGATGACAATGTTCACGGCGATTTACGAGTCGATGTTGATCCCTCTTTGATTTGGGAGTCAGCCCTTATGTTTCATGAGAGAGGTCTACTATTATTTTTCACGGCTCGTATCCCACTGGCAGTGGATGTGGCATATGCTATCAATTCCAATGTAGGCAAGGATGTGGTGGATAAAGTTTTCTACTCGAGGCATGGGTTGTTTGAGGTGATTTTTAAGGATAACGATGTCAAGTCCCAATTTCTGGCATAACAGACGGTTTTCTTATGTGGTTTAATGGCGCATGTCTTTCCTTGGAAGCCGATGAAGGCAATGAAGGAAGAACTCCTGTACAAATGTCCTGTTTGGGTGGAACTGGTGGACCTTCCATCTTTCTTGTGGAATAGTATTGGGCATGTGGCCAAAGTATTGGGTAAATTGTTATATACTCCGTCCATCTCAGCACCAAACAAGAACAGGGTTTGTGTTCTCTGGAATACTTCCAGACCCTTTCCCAAAACTCAAGGTATCAATGTTCCTAATGTTGGAAGAATTGTAATTTATCTAAAATGGGGAAATATGGTTGGCTCATGCTTTCATTGTGGCAATTTAGGGCACTATTCCAAAAATTGCCCTACTCTTAAGTCAGAAGGAGTTAATTTCATCCCCACTTGTCCTGGAAGCAAAATCTTGGTTCCTGAGGATCAAGTATTTGGAAAGGAAAGGAATTTTCCTGCTACTCGTAATGTACATACTTCTAGGCCTGTGGAAGCTCAAGATGTTGCCAATAAAGGAAAGGAAGTGGTGATAGAGAAGCAGATACATCCTGCATCCCCTATCACCCCAATGAAGCTCAATGTTTATAAGAGAGAGAGGGAGAGGGTGCTAGTAAAGATGACTCTAGGAGGAGAGGAGAAGATGCAGGTAAGAGACTTGTGGATGATGATGGGTTTACTCCAGTTTCTTATAAAAAAGCTTTGCTTCGGGCTAAACGAAGTAAGTTTCAGTCTGGATATTCAGCTTCTCCTGCAGATGAAGCTAACTTGGCGCCGCATTCTAATGATCATATGGCAGAGTATTACGAGAATATGGACATTGTTTTGCAGGATTTAGCTCCGGCATTGGCCCAAATGGACTCCTCTCATGTTGATCCCCCGGTCTCATGAAATTAGCAACATGGAATATTTAGGGGCTAGGGAAGTACGGGAAGTGGACAAGATTGTGGAGATGGATTATTAAGCATCGGCTTGATTTGGTGGCAGTTCAAGAACATAAAAAGCATGATCATGCTTGAATGCGTATTGATACAAGAGATTTTCACTTGTGTTATAATGGGATCAAGAATAAATATTATGGGTGTCTTTTCATTGTTAGGAAAGATATTCCCTTTCAGATATTGCTTGACGACTCGCAAGGTAGATTCCTTATTCTTCATCTTACGTTGCAGGATGTATCATATATATGTATTAATGTGTATGCTCCTAACTCTCCAATGGAAAGAGTCAGAACTTGGGAAAATTCGTTACACGCTATTCACTCTTGTGCGGAACTTCAAGTTTGGACAGACGCTCGTATTCTTACGTGTGGTGACTTTAATATGGTAGATGCGGGCATGGACTCCACGACTTCTGCTTCTTTTATTTCTTTACAGAAGAACTCTATTTGGATTGAAGTCTTGGCTTTTCTGAATTGCAAAGATCTATGGGGTTATATTGGTGGTCACACAATTCGTTATACGTTTCATTCTAGATCGCATAGGAAAGCTACGAGCAGATTGGATAGATGCTATTACTCTCATACTTCTCTGTTGAATGCCATGTCTACAATGTGGGTTGATGCTACGGTTTTGCTTTCTGATGATAACCCACTTTTGGTGTCTCTTTGCGGAGTACAATGGAACTCTTGCATACCAGATAAGTTTCATAGAATTCTTTTGAGGGTGAATCTTGCTTGGTTACAAAAATCTATGTTTAAAGCTAGTGTTGAGAAATTGATTTTCAGAGTACTCTCATTAAAGGCTTCGCCGTGTATGAAATGGGAATCTCTGGTGGCGCGCATGCAAGATGTGATTAGAGATTGTGGTAAATATTTCGCTCACACTTTAAGGACGGCGAAAGGAGAAGCTGAACATCTCATTCTCTTAATGACTGAGAAGGTGGATTCTGGTCAAATGCTCTCGGAGAAGGATCATACTCAGTTGTGTGATGCATACAGATACTTGCACTTAATAGAGAACAATGCTATTCAGTCTTCTAAAGTTCGAGCTAGGTGTATGGAAGTTAATGACTTTCATGCTAATTCAAAATGCTTTTTTGACTTTTTGCGTGCTAAACGTGTAAATAGTGCCATCTCTTCACTTGAGTTTAATGGGAAAATTATGCAGGATGGGAATTCTATAGCTCATGCATGCACAGAGCACTTTGAAAAGTTGTTTGCTGCCTCATTGTCAACTTCTGATGTTTGGTTCACGGCAATTCAAGAATCTCTTGCCTATACGCCACAAATCATTGATTCGCGAATGGCTGATAATTGTGAAAAGTTAATAATTGAGGAAGAAGTTCTCATGGCTCTTCAGTCTCTTAAGAATGGAAAAGCACCAAGATTAGATGGTCTCACCAAGGAGTTTGTCATGGCGTTTTGATCCTCTCTTAAGACTTTAATTCTGGAAGCATGTAATGAGATATGAAGTAGTCAAACGATCCCTTTCTCATTTAAGCAGGGAAAAATTAAGCTTATTCCCAAGGTGGAGATACCCAGAAAGATTGGGGATTGGAGACCTATTACAATGATGAATATTATCTATAAAATATTTGCTAAAATCTTTGCTATGAGGCTCAAACCGATTATTCATACTGTCGTTAATCCCTCGCAGATTGGGTTCGTTCATAAAAGATCGATTTATGATAATATTCTTTTTACTCAAATGATGATGGAGCATGCTATTTCCTCGAATCAAGAAGTGGTTGGTATGCAAATTGAATTTGAGAAAGCTTTCGATCATATATGCTTGGATTTCATTGCAGCGGTGCTTAGGAAGCCGGGCTTCAGCCTTAAGTTCTGTCGTTTGATTTACATCTTGGATCAATACAGTGTATCGCATGTGGAGATTAATGGAAGGCTTTCTACGCCCTTCGCCATTGAGCGCTCTGTGCGTCAAGGATGTCCTTTGAGTCCTCTTTTCTATGCATTAGCGTCCACTCCAATGTTGTATTTGTTGGAGGCTAAATTGAACTCGAATCCTATTCATGGCATTTCAATGTTTGGATCTTCTCATGTCACAGTTGGGTTCGCAGATGACACATTCATTTTTGCAAAGGCAGATGCGGAGAATATTTAGAACAATCCTTTTTTGGAGGCCTCTTCTCTTTGCATTAATATAGGGAAATCGGTTCTTGTCAACATTTCTGTGCGGCACTTTGAATCCCTTCCTTGGTATGGTCCTAAAGTTGATACGGGTACTGTTTTTCGGCATCTTGGGTATCCATTGGGTATAAATGTTCCCATCAAGGATAAAATACGTTGGGTACTATGTAAAGTTAGAGCTAAAATGGAGTTGTGGCGAGCTTGGCAATGGCCTTTACATATCAGAATAAGAATAGTCCAAGCTTTTATGCAACCTTATCTCATGTATTAATTGCTATTGTTGGATTGGAAAAAATGTCATCTGCAAGGTTTCGACCATTTGATAAAAGATTTATTGTGGAATAGAAAGCATAATCATGCATTGGTGCTCTCAGCCTCGAGGTATGTTTGTCAGCCCAAGTCTAGGGGCGGTCTTGGAATTCTATATCTTCATGCACATATAATGGCGCGACGAACAGCTTTTATTATGCGTATTTCTTCTTCTGTTAAGCCTCTATGGACTAAGATTTTGTGGCAACTTATGGAGAATGCAGTGGTATATTATAAAGGAAACTGGAATTTGGATGTATGGAATAAGTTCTTTTCCCATGCCCCGGTATGTGTTTCCTCGCACACCTTGAATATTTTGCTCCAAAGCTTCAAGCAACTTGGATCTACGTTGAAATGGAATGGACGGCAACATTATGTTGAAAACTCTTTTGCTTCGTTGTCTCCTTATTGGTTGTTCTTAACAACTCCACCCTTGGCATTCTCTTTGGGGGCGGCTGCACGGTACTTCAACAACAAGGGGATTGATTCTATTGCAAAATGTTATGATTCCAAGTGGGAAATTTTATCTTTTCCAGCTATTCGCAGAACCTATGCAGTGGGATCGGCCTATTGATCCAAATGGATTCAAATAACCCTCTTTCTGCAAGAATATCAAGTTCCCCTCTCCATTGATTTCTCTGATCCATGGCATGATTGGCTATTGGCGAAGCATACTAGATGGTGGATTGGTAAAGCGAATACCTTCTATCCTTCCCTTCTTCCTTCTGATGATATTACTCTTCAATGCAATGCGCGTTGGAAACTTGAAAAAGCCCCCTCATGGTGGCATGCCAGATTTTTGCTTCTTTGG
>CM035407.1:117142793-117160293 GCA_020310875.1 Ceratopteris richardii | reverse complement strand
TGGTCGCATTGGATTGGGAAATCATCTTCCATGTCCATGTGGATGCTAGTTTATAGGCCATGGGAGAGGCACTAGCACAACCAAGCCTAGAACACAAGATTGATCGGCCTCTGTAGTATGCAAGTAAGTTGCTCTCACAAGAAGAAAAAAATTATAGCATCACTAAAATAGAGGCACTAGCTTTTGTATTTGCTCAGAAAACGTTTTGACACTATCTTCTTGGAGTGCCTTTCGTGATCATCACCAATCACCAAGCTTAGAAGTACTTGTTAAACAAATTGGAGGTCACATGAAGAATACAGAGATGGCCATTGCTATTTAAAGATTTCAATTTTTAGTTGGTACTCAGGCCAAGGAGAATTCATGTCATGGAAGATCACCTCTTGCACACCAACATAAGGAAATAGGATTAGGATGTCGACGTGAAGGATGAATTCCTTGATGATGCCTTGTTTAATGTAAGGACAATACCTATTTGGTATGAAAATATTAAAGCTCCTCATTGAAAGACACGTCTAGCTCCATTGTCTTCCCCTGAAAAGACATTGTCTTCTTCTTAAAAGTAGAGATTTAGTCATTCTAAACAATCATTTGTATGGAAAGGTCTTGATAGGATTATTCGAAAATGGTTGATGCCAAATGGAGCAAGAGATCTTGAAAGACGCTCATGAAGGGCCCAGAGGAAGGCACTTCTCCACAATATGATAGTACATAAGATTCTAGACGATGGGTTACAGTGGCCCTCCCTATTCAAAGATGCAATCTGGCAAGCGAAAGGTTGTGAATCGTGATGCTTACTGGTGATGTGCTCATAGCCTACCAAGTAGAGGAACTTCCCTTTAGTGGTGGCCACCGTGTGGAAGCCCTTTGAGCATTGAGGAATAGATTTTGTGGGGCCTATTTATCTAGAAGCTTTCCCTTAGACTAGAAAATACCTACTTGTGGCCATGGATTATGCCGCCAAATGGGATGACATGGCTTCTGCTAACACATCCCATATGGTGTTTGACTTCCTTTATGAGAATATTTTTTGCAGGACTGGGAGTCCCTTGGAAATCATCATGGAGCCAGCCACATATCTTGTCAATAAAAAGTTAAACAAAGCTTTTAAGAAATTCGGCATTTTTCACAGAAAATTTTGTGTGCGCTAACCAAGGGCCAATGGCCAAACGAAAAATGCAAAAAAGGTCGTGGTCACTATGTTGCAAAGGGAATGCATGCCAAGGCCCACCTCATGGCAGCAAGCTTACCAACGAACACTATGGACCTCTTCAACTACCTTAAGTCCACCATTGGTAGAAATCCAACCAAATTGGTGTACTGCACTCAACCGATTGCAACCTTTTGAGTTTATCAAATGATCGAGTAGGTCTTTCACAACAATCGTGAGGATGGACTGAAAATGGTAGAAGGCTCTCCTTGTGGCAAGGATCTCTTAGTATAATGTGGAATTGGATTTGTAAGTGTTGACTTGCGAAATAGACCTGGCAGCAAAGGCTTTTGATTAACACCTTGATCAAGATTATGAAGTAAAACCACACCATATGGTCTTTGACCATAGTTAATCTCCCAATAATTTGAAGGCCATGGGGTTTTAAACTAGATAGTTTTAGATCTGGTGTTGAATTGTATATGTTGATCAACTTTATAAGTCCTTGGATATTTTGGAAATGGCCCTCAAAGACCTTGATTAATCTTCATAAATGTCTAGATCTTCTAAAGATGACCCTCTAAGATCTTTGATTAATCTTTGACATAGAGCATTACATACAGCTGACCATTGGTCAAGAACGTATGAACCCCTTAGGAATCATGGTGTAAGCTCATTTGAGAGCATGGAGATCAGTGAGTGAGCCCACTTAAGTGAGTACGGACGGTCATAGAGCATGCCCACATTAGTGTGCATGGTGGTCATGAGGAGAGCCTATGTTGTTGAGCATGGTGACAATGGGGCAAGCCTGCTTGGCTGAACCAACTACACAAGGGCTTAGCCTACTTGAGAAATTTCAAACGCCACTCTAGTGATTGGCAAAGGGGGATAACTTGCTATAGAGATAACGGACATATGAGGATCTTTTAGCCTCCTAAAAGATACCACGAGTTTGGTAAGATAGATGGCAAAGGAGCTCCAATGCAATTAGTCACCCCAAAAGAAAAACTAATCCCTTGCCATGGCCTCCACTACTCCATATATCACAACTTATGGGCATTTGAAAAATCTATATAGTTTGGTAAGATAGATGGCAAAGGAGTTCCAATGCAATTAGTCACCCCAAAAGAAAAACTAATCCCTTGCCATGGCCTCCACTACTCCATATATCACAACTTATGGGCATTTGAAAAATCTATATAGTTTGGTAAGATAGATGGCAAAGGAGTTCCAATGCAATTAGTCACCCCAAAAGAAAAACTAATCCCTTGCCATGGCCTCCACTACTCCATATATCACAACTTATGCAATTAGCCTCGAGAGTGTATTCCATCATATCCCAACTCTGCACAATTGCACACTTGATCATCTATGGCAGTGTAACTCTGGCCATTGCCCCATCCCCTCATACGTTTAAGCCTATTAGATCCCTTGCCTACCATCCTCCTTTCACATTGTCTCTTTTATCATGAAATAGGAACATGCCATCTATTCTCCCTTTTAATGTATTTTGCAACATGAATAATAGTCTTCTTATTTTACTTTGTTAAGTGCATGTTTCGTGAGGTGGGTAGACTTCAAGGACAATGAGGTTTCGTTCACAAAGTAATCACAACAATCATTATGCCCATCAATAGTATTAATAAAAGGAGGCAACACCACTGCTCATACACAAGCCTTAGACAGCAGCACACAATCAAGTATGCATCACAATATTACGGTCAATAAGTTACAACAAAAAGAGGTTCAAAGAAGAGTCAGCTGACTAGGCAACACACTAAAGAGCTGGGCACACCAAGACATGGATAGAGAAAAGCACGATAAGCCAAGAACAAAAGACGAGCACAACAGGGGAGAGATATCAGAACCAACCTTGCATTTGCACATTGGATTACAATAAGAGGATACATGGGATGCAATAGAGTGATCCTTCTGAGAAGTGTGTATGGGCACCAACGCACAGGGAGCACCTTACAAAGTGACTCGTTGCACTATCTCACACAAGTCCCTTTTGGGAGATAACACATGCACGATACATATGTGGATTCTACAAAATGTAGTATGTAGTGTAGTATTTTGATGTAGACCTCAGCATTGTGCAACTTCCTCCTTAAAAGGAGAAGGAGACCTATTTGTTGGAGCTCCAATGTCCCAGCCATTATGGGCATTACCTTGCCATCCATTATGACTCCTTGGAGAAAATTGTTCTTGAGATTTTATTCCACACGGAAAAGGTGAAGAAGAGAGTCGGGGAAGAGTGTGGCCATATTTATGAAGGGGTTAGGAGTAATGTACATGAGTGCATAGAGATTGTCTCAAAGATACCCTTGGGGATGCTTTTAAAGTGCACGGGGAGGAGAGATGTACTACTAGTGATGCCACATGGAAAAGGAAAAGGGAGGAGGAAAGTACATGTCCGTGTCACTTGCCAGAAGATGACGAGCAAGGGGATCTACTTCCACTTGGCAAAAGACAAAGATCACATACACTTGTGCGAAGGAGACAAGAGAGAGAGGATGGGTAATACAAAAGAAAAATTGTGGGGAAAGGGGGGGGGGGGGGGGGGGGGGCTTCTTTTACATATTGCATCCAATTCTTCACTTCGCATAGTAGCCGTTGCTTCCATGTGCATATACTAGAAGTACCTCAAGTACTACTTGCAAGTACAAAGCACCTTAAAGTACAGAAGTACCCCTACAAGTACAAGAATCTCTCTCTTTCATAGGCAAGTACTACTTGCAAGTACAAAGCACCTTAAACTACAGAAGTACCACAGTGTATCTCTCTCTTTCACAGGCGAGAAGGTTTATGTGAAGTTTCTATCATTATTTGTGGTGAAATGTCTACTGAAAATGGTCAAGGTGAAAAAGGGTAACATTTGGGTGAATCCCCCTATTTCCTCCAACAAACATACGCACAGACACACACATAGAGTCATTGAGTTGGAAAGTCATAAGACATTCTATCAAAGAATCCATGACGTATTGATAACTTAACAGAAACATTAGATTGTTACATTAGGTTATCAAAATCTTTTGCTCAAAATCTTGCAAATTCATAAAATCAAATCAGGAAATCTATGTCAAGTATATTGTGATTACCGATCATTACTGTCCTGCTATTTCCACCAAGAGAATCCTGTAGTCAAGGACATAAAATAACAAGAGGACAAATAAATAAAAAGGAACTGATCAAGAAAATAAGGATAAGGAATAAATACATCAGTAATTTCTGAGCATTCATGTAAATAACGTATAGCAAAGCTTACCTGAAGTAATCTGGTAAGTTTGCTATCACGATAAGGGATATGACCACCCTCTTTGCGTTTACGTTCATCACCCAATGCACTTATGACATTCCCGAGAGCCAATAAGCCCTTATTTATATGAACTCCTGCAGAGAAAAAATAAAAAATAAAAATAAATGATATCGTGTACCAAGCTACACAAATGCAAACAGAAAACATATTTTCAATCAGATGATTAATAACATATATGTATAATCAAATGTGCTAACGAACCTTCTTTGAAGCGCAATCCATCTGTCCCGGTCCTTTTGGCTCGTTCAGATCCTGCTAAGTCAACAAGGTGTAATTTGGCACAAAGAAAATCTTCCCTGTCATCTGTTGTTGGATTTGGATCATGGGAACCAACATCAAGCTTCCGTCTTTGCTCAAGCGTCACTGTGAAAATTGCATGTGAACGACTGCACTCAAAAGTATTAAGTATAGTTATAAAAACAAAAGAAGAGAAGATTCTTGTTTACATTATAAATGTGATAACTACATTAATGTTTCAAGTTAAACCTGGAGCATGGATTCATATTTGTGCTCCCAGTGGCCCGACAAAGGGCTCCCTGCTCCAGGCACAATGCCATTTCCTGGAGGTTTCGAACATCGACTTCTCGAACCCCAGCTAACATGATTTCACCATTTGTTGTCTCACGAATTTGAATTGGTGGCTTTACTGGTAACAAGCCTTTGCATCCTCCCGAAAAGAAACCCATTCCTGAAGAGATCTCTGATTTACCCATCCCAGAGGGATTCGGGTCAAGCAAGTCATGAACTTCTTCCTTAAGTATCTGCAAAAGAAGTTATGATAGGAATTAATGAAAGTTTTGAGGAATGCCGCATATTAAAAAAACCATCCTCCTATAAAAGTCGTCATCTCTTTATGAATAAAGTATTGCAAACAAGTTGTGTGGGCTGGATGGGAGTTGAATCGGACATCAAGGGGAAGGAGTGGAAAGGGGAGGGGAAAAGCAAAAGAAACTGACAAAAACTTTTAGTTCATTTTTACTTCTTTTTTATTGTGTCCTTACAAACCTTTTTCAATATATGCTTTTCACTCAACACCTTGAAATTAATGTCTATCAAACTACAGAATATAGGAGCTTGAACAATGAGCACTATGACAGTAGTGTTTTCTCATATCATTACAAATACATTTCATACCATGCTTATTATACGAATTAATGCAGGAAAAATACTTTGTTTCTATCAAACGTCGATATATGATCAAACAATCAAGAGACTAACGATGATGCATATGTTTTCTGAAATCTCTCTGAGTCGATTATAAAAGCTATGATCATGTTTATAAGGATCATAAATCGCAGAAAATAGATGAGTATATTTTGCATTTAGTTGGATTATTTGTCTTGGATCACTGATGAATGTATTTTACTTATATTTCATACCTGTATTTTCCTTATATTTCATACCTAAATTTTCAAACCATTTTAAAATTCTGAATAGATTCAATTATTGCATCACTTACCATTAATGACAGTTTGCAAATGATGAAGTTTATAGATTCATTCACATGATTCATATTGCATGATTTCACCATCGCTATTTAGTTGATTCAAAAGATTTCCACACATATAAAGCATGTTCTTTTCTTATTGACAGTCTGTAAAAAGGTACATGCTTCTTGAGGCTAAAATTTACTGCACGGCAGCTTAAGGAATGGTATGCATAATGAACGCACAGCCAAATGGAAGTCTGATGGCAGGAAAGTTGTACTCAGGAGAAGACTCTCTCTTAAAGAGATGCTAAAATGGCATGAAAGAACATACATCTAAGATCAAAGAGAATGGTGTTTTTGGGCTGCCAAATGAATGAGAGACAAGGAACATTTAGGATCAATAATCTACATAGTTGATAAGTCTGCAAGCATATACAAAATAAAAGTCAATCTGAATACACGTATGCACAAAAAGAAAGGGTCTGTCTCTGGCACAGATTCCAATAATGCAAGGCTCTGAGACTCCAACACGACAATGTGGCCTCATGAGAACTACCAAAGATCCAGGCACACATCATGAAAGCAAAAGTGTCTGTCAAACAAAAAGTGGAGTTCACGAACTAACCCTGCATGAGCCCATGTACTAGTTTCCATGCTCTATAGTTCATAATTTTGTAAATTGTTTTGTTTGTCTCTTGTCTGCATACCTTCTACAATCAACTTCTCTCCCTCCCTCCCTTGTCGAACTCGCTTCTCACATGGTATAGTGTCTTGGACATCCACATTGAAAGGCCTCTCACTGTCCCAGTGGTCCAGCCTTAATCAACAACAAAACTGGCATATCCGGTGGAACCAATGGGGGGTACAATGACACCGTTCAATCTTACATGATCAAGACCTTGCTCATGGAACAACCCCCTCAACCAAGTATGCACCTCTCAAACATTACCATAGGCATATCAATCACATTCGTTCAAAGAACTAAAAATAGCTCACTTGTGAGAAGCCTTGTCCACACTCCTCTCCTGTATGAACATCCACTTCCTGAGCTTAAAACGAGCCCATTACAAGGTTCATGGCCTTGTGCAGGGACTTCATGGTAGGGAGGACTCCTTGTGCTCTTCCCTCCACCCTGGAGGGGCTGACTGACAAATGGTTCAGCCAGTTGGATGACAACCACTTCTTTAAGACAAAGTGGAGGTCCTCAAACCTCCCAAACTTCATCGAGCATACTTTGAATGACTTAGAAAATCTTAAGCTTTGGGCTAGTGAGACCCTCCCAAAACTCCTTACAAGATCCAAGGCAATGCTAGCAAAACTCTTAAGACATTTTAAAACTCTTAAAGAGTCAGAATGGGGAAATGGCTTGAGAAAGCTCTTCCTCTACGAACCTAACAAAGGCTTAGGGAGTCATTGGAAGCAAGCTCCACTCTAGAAGAGTTGAAAAAGGAGGCTAGCTGTTGGAGAAGTGATGCACGGCGGTGCTGGAGCTCTACTAGGAAGCGACCTAGAGGGCGCTGGTCCTCCGTCTCCAATAAAGCCTTGATCTCTCTAGCCCCCCGAAGAGTTGTGGGTAGCCGTCTTTGATGTCCTCGTATGCCTGGCATCTATATGTGTAGTGCTCCTCGTCCTCCACCTCCTCTCGGCATATCCTGCATAATCGCTCGTCCCATATAATGTAGTGTGGAACGGAGGGCTTGCTGCGGAGCAGGCGTGAGATCATGGTGACCTGCGGCCTCTCAATCTGCGTCCACATCACCTCCGTGATCCCTGGTGCCCATACTGCCGCTGGGTACATCAATGCGGGTGTCACTACAGTATCAAAGAGCCAACCCTTAGTCGGGGGCTCCTGAAAATGTGCCTGGAAGCAGTGTCTCTCCAATCCTGCAAGTACCGCATAGCCTCACGCCAATCTATCTCTCGCCGCTTGTGCCATGGAGAATACCCCTGTGCTGCCCGACAAGGTGACACCTAAGTAGACATAGGAGTCCACTACCTCTATCTGTCCTCCAGCTGCGGTGAAAGAGGCGCGATGGCGTAATGTCCTGGAGGTATGGAAGATCATGACCTTGGTCTTGCCAAGGTTCACAGTGAGTCCTCTGTCGCAGAAGGTATCGAGCGCCTGTAAATGTGACTGTAGCCCCTCCTGTGACTCTGAAAGAAGGACAATGTCATCAGCATATAATAATATGTGTACTGACGTACCTTCGAGGTCTCCTCCTAGCCCTCGTGCTCGCTGTATATAGTCCGTGATCTCGTCGATGTAGAGACCAAAGAGAGTGGGTGAGAGAGGCCAACCTTGTTTCACACCAATGGTCCTTGTTTCACACCAATGGTGCTAACAAGGTTGTCTGATAGGCCGCTGGGGCAGCACACCCTGCCTGTGACTAGTGCATACAAAGCATGGATGGCCCATAGCATGTCTGATGGTATCTGTAACTCCTTGAGTCTCCGTAATAGTCTCTCTCGAGGGACCATGTCGAAGGCTTTGCGGAAATCCACAAAGCAACAGTATAGTCTCCGCTTCCTCGCCTTCACGCTCTCAATCAAGCAACGAAGTACGAAGATATGGTCGATAGTGGAAAAAGTGCAGTGGAAGCCTGCCTGACCGGGTGCACTGCTCCAGCTTCCTCAGCGTGCGTACTGAGCTCTTCCTCTAGTACTGCCCCATAGATCTTGGCAAGGATGTGGCCTATCATAATAGTCCTGTAGTTCCCTGGGTCCATCATATCGCTAGACTTATGGATAGGCGCAATGGTATGCATAGTCCACGAGTCAGGTAATCCCTCAACCAAAGCACGGTTGAAGAGATGGGCGATCGGGTGGGAAACTACATCCACTACGTATATAAAGTGCTCTCCCTGTAGTCATGTGTGGTCTGCTGAACGGCTATGCTGTAGCCTATGGATGGCCTTTCGTACCATGCCTGCTGTGAAGAGGGTGGATATCACAGGACGCGGTGTGGGAGGGATCGGCAATGGCGACTGTCCTGGGACGTCATATAACTTCTCGGCGTAGGTGTGCAAGGTCTGAGGATCTGCTATGGGCATAGGTGGGCGTGGCTCGCGTAGGCCCTCCACGCAGTGGTGCAATCCCTACTCATGAGAAAGTCAAACACCTCTGCCTCCTTTCGCTCCTCGAAAGCTCGCCGCTTCCGGCGTGTGAGGGCTCGCATCTGTCGTCGTGCCTCTCTCTTTGTGATGGATCCCAAAATACTCTGTGCTCTGAGATGTCGATATAGTCTTCTACACTCCTCATCGTACCATCTATTCTGGGGTGTATGCCCGAGCCGTGTCGGATGTGCGGTGCTGTGGGTGGTGTATGGGAAGCTGAGAGTAGCGGATGTATGGAGGATGGAGGAGAAGTGGGCGGTGAGGGTATCCAATGGGGCGGAGGGATCAAGGGAGTAGATGCGCTCTCAAACATGGGAACTATAGATATGTGCTAGCTCATGTCTAAAGTGAATGGTGGTATGGGCATGTGGCGGTGCGGGGTGGGGTGTGCCGCGTATGGATAGGGAGAGATATGCGTGATCAGCTCCAATCGGTGTGGGTGGGATGGTGAATAAGGTGATGAGATGTGTCGCCTCCGGGGGTCCGATAACATAGTCTACCACACTGCCTCCATGCGGTGTCGTGGGTGGAATGCAGGTGAGACCACCCGAGGTGGGCCAGGTCTCCATCCCATTATATATAATGAGACGGTTTGCTGCTCCCATCTGGAGTAGGTGTCGGCCATATGAGGTGGGTGTGGCGCGGTCGTCTGAGGCTTTGAGTGTAGACCTGTCCTCGATGGTGCGAAGCATCTCAGGGTCATCAAAGTCATAGATATCACATTGGTGGCTCTAAGTGCGGGCATTGAAGTCTCCTACAAGGAAGACTTCGCTCATCCCGGTATACTCCATAATGGTGTCACTGAGGCAGTCATATGGAGATGCGGTGTCTGGTCCCTCCCTCTCTGAGGGGGGCTCAGGGGAATGTGTGAAGCGCAAGCCGATGGGTGCATTATAGCAGAGGGCGAAATACATTGCTCTCTCGTCTGATAGCTGGAGGCGTATCCACATGAATCGTGCCTCTCGGTCTCTGGCTACCACTTGTACCCTATGTTGTAGCGATTGTCTATAGAGCACGGCTACTCCCCCTGATCCTCGTATGGTGTGTTGTCTCATCTGTCGGCGGTGAACTGACTCCCACATATAGCCCTCAATCCTCCGTAGGCTCCTCCCCGAGCTCTCGTGTGTCTCTGTCAAGAAGATCATGTCTCTGCCCTCCATCACCTCCTCGAGGAGTCCTGGATGTGTCCACAAAGACCCATTGCAGTTCCAGACTGCAAAGCGCACCTCCTGCTGTGCTGTCTCATAGGCCGTGAATCCCTAGTCAATTGGTCGTCCATCGATGATGACACGACCGTCTCTAGAGATATAGGGCACGATGTCCTCCCGTCGGGCCTGGAGGACACGCGGCATGCATGCGTGTCTGTGCTCTACCTGCATCCGTGTAAGGTCGTCATCCCAATAGATCGGGGTGCCTGGTGTAGTGCGTAGTGCCGCTCGTCGTCTGAGGAAGTCTCTCCTCTTTGCCTCATCCGAGATCTGAAGGATAAGTGCTCTGCTCCGCGTAGTGTCTCGTCCTTCTCTCCAGGCTCTGGTGAAAGGAAGAGGCTCATCCGTGCGGTATCCAAGTAGTGTGCACAAGCAACGCCCGTCTTGCTCCGATGATCCGTCTGTCTCTGTGAGGCCAGAGACACGAACATTGAGCCTTCGGGCTTGTCGCATCTGCTTCTCCTAAATGGTGGTGTGTACTATGTGGATCTCCTCATGGTGGGTGTTCTTCTTTGCTTCCTGTCGAAGGTTTTTCTTGACAGCTTCGACCCATCCATCTTTTTTAGTCTCAAGCTTGCTCTGAACCACCTCTATGCACTCTTTCTTTATAATCGTCCGAATGTCCTCTAGGTGTGGGGAAATCTCCCCCTCCTCACGTATGCTGTCCAGTTTCATCTTCATATCAGTAAGCCCAGTGTGCAACTCCTCATTCTGTGAGTGCTTCTTGCGGATAGCAAGAAGCTCCTCCCGCAGGGACTCGTTTTCCTTCTCCAAGGCTGTTACTTTTGCTTCAAGAGCGACGACTTGGCGGGTAACCCCCTTCAGTCCAGAATCTCCTTCTTTTTTATGTTTCCCTATCAACTCTCAAAGGGTATGCTCTAAGGTGGCCAATTGTTCCTCCAACTTGGGAGCCACAGAGAGAGAGAGAGAGAGAGAGAGAGAGAGAGAGAGTTAGGAGTGGGCTATAGTTAGGGTTTCAGGGCTGAGATTTAGGGTGAGGGTTTGGGTTTAGGGTTAGGATCAGTGTTAGAGTTGGATTTAGGGTTAGGGTTAGGTTTGGGTTTAGGGTTGGGTACAAGAGTTTCGGATTAGGCCTGGGTTAGGGTTAGTTGACTAGGTTGATGAAGTCCTTTTCTGAGAGCAGCCATTGATCTAGGGTTTGGTGGATTAGGGTTTTGCTGTCAGCAATGGTCGACGGGGCAGACAGATTAGACTGCCATACTTAGGGTTTCTGGACAGAGCTATGATTAGGGTTAGGGTTTCTGGACAGAACTGTGATTAGGGTTAGGGCGGGTTGGGCGAGGCTGCTGGCTGCCACGCTTAGGGTTTCGCTGCGATTAGGGTTGGACAGAGCTGTGATTAGGGTTCGGACAGATCTGCGCTTGCATTAGTACTTCACATCAGAGAGTGCAGCACACGTCAGTACAGCAGTTCGTGCCCTTGCAGTCCAGCAGCTCGTGTCAGACAGGTGCATCAGCTCGCATCAGACAGGCGTCAGAGAGAGGTGCGTCAGCTCGCATCAGACAAGTGAGGCAGAGAGAGAGAGAGAGAGAGAGAGAGTCTTATTAACGTCTTCTGGAGGCCAAACTTGGCCTATGAGACAAAACCATGTACAAGTGTAGTAACCCTGCATAGAAAATGAAATGAAATAGAAAGTACTCGCTACACAAAGCTTTATAGGGCTAGAAAAGGCTTGGGAGACGTGGCTCTGACTCTGCATATAATGGCCACCTAATACATGGGGGATCCATAATGTGAGTGAGTAAAATACCCTAGCTACTGGTGATGGGTGGAGGTGGGTGTAGTATGTTGTACATCGGTGGTGGTCTGAGTGGCTCCTGAAGGAAGACAACCCAGGGGGTGGTGGTATGCCTCTGCTCCATCATGCGGTCATAGGCTGTCCTGATGCATGAGATATCCTCCCGATATAGTCGACGATATCCAACCATGCATGGTCAGCGTCGTGCTCTCTGAGATGCTGCCTGGTGGAGCGTGAGCCCATGGACCTCTCTGATGTAGCTCAGCTCGCTCGCTGGAAGAACTGAGAGAGAGAGAGAGAGAGAGAGAGAGAGAGAGAATGCTCAATTTTTCTTTTCCCCTTCGACGGGTTGGATGAGCAATGGAGGAGAGGGAAGGTGGACAAAGGAAGGTCTTTGTACTCAAGGGAAAGGTAAGAAAGCTTTTCTTTTTTTGTTTTTTGCACGCATCCATATGTATGACTTTCCTACCACTATTTCTATCCATCTCAAAGAGGTGTCGATCATTTAGAGCAAGGGAGAAGAACTACAAAGCCATGCAGAAAGCCTACGGGAAAGTATGCTGAGCATAAGGTAGGAGGAGAGAAAGATACTAGGGAAGCTAAAGTGAGTATGATGGATGGGAAAAGAGACAAGGATACTAGCAACGTAGCGCATGAGAAGAGGCATCAAGGGAAAAATGAATCTTGCATGGCCCCTTAAGATTAAGGAGTGATTAGAGATGGCCCAATGATAAGAAGGTGGTGGTCAAAGTCTATTTACTTAATCACATAGTTTAGGCATAGGCTTCTCTTGTTTTTGTGTGGTCAAACATGCAAAAAGCACATAGAACTCATGGGTTTCCTTTTGGATTTGAAAAGAGAAATCATTTAGATTCCTTGGATTGTGTGAAAGGTCCAAAGGCTAAGGTTAAATGGGAAAAGTCAAGGTGTCTTTGATCTTGGATCCTTGGATTGGCTTGAGATGAAGTGGCAAGGATCATAACAATGGTGAATAAGTACACATATCTCCGTAGGCTGTTGGATGGGCTCTAAAATCAAACAATTTTGTTCAAATTCCAAGGAAGATGAGTGTTTCCATTATTGCATATGTGAACTTTAATGTAGCCAAGATCTCATGGCTGAGACTTCCCCATCACAATAGATTGGAAGCTTTTAACTCTGACCATCACATCAAGTGTAGCACTATGGATGTGCTAGGAACATATGGTCACCTTTTGATGTCTTGCAGCACAATGTATGTTCGCCCATTTTTTCCCTTCACCCAACTTGCCTATTATTCACTTCACCCTGCGCGCCCTTTTTTCAGTACACAAACTTGCCCAATTCTATTAGGTCACAAAATTGCCCAATTTTATTGGGCCACAAACTTGCCCAATTTTATTAGGCCACAAACTTGTCCAATTTTATTAGTCGGCAAGTTAGGCCATAAACTTGCCCAATTTTATTAGGCCACAAACCACCCTAATTTTATTAGGCCACAAACTAGCCCAAATTTGTTAGGCGACTCACTCTCCCTTGAAAATTGGGAGACCCACTCATCCACTAGCCCAATAAAATTGGACGATCTCAAAACTTGGGAACCCCATTATGACTCGGTGGTAAACAAGCTTATCCATGATTGTGCGAGAGAAGAGAAATGAAGACAAGGAATTACAATTGAAGCCATCTCAAGTCTTGCATATGTCAGGGGTCGGTCAAGCATTTGACAATGAACAAGTGCAAAAATGGTTACACTTGGGGGGTGGTGGCCCAACTGAGTAACTTCTCTCTACATGTAGCCGCGTTGTGTAGGCTTCCTATCATGCTATTTTGGGGTGCGTAGTCCATGTCAAGGGGCCATTTTTGGCCTTCCTTCAAGGATCATCTTGGATCGCGCACAACCACTCATATGGCCTTTGGGCATCTATATACGCACCTATTGGGAAATCATTTGATGCCATACTTTTCAGTATGTCTCTGTTGCTTTGTTTATGTGTGTGAAGGAGACCTTTGGTATTCTGTTGTAATACTTATTCTCTTTGTTGCAACTCCACGTTTAAGTTACGTACCCAATGTGTGTGGGTAGTCTTATAGTGTATTTTTGGAATTTTGGGCTAGTCTTTGGCCTAGTCTTTTAGTACACTGCAAAGTTTTGGTCAAGTGCTTAGACTATGATTGAATGTCTAGTGTGTTGTTTGGGAGCATATTGGCGGAATTTTGTACTGTGTGCTGAAGTGTTCTCTGGATCTTATATCGTATGTTCTTTGCATATCATGTTACCCGAAGTTATACATGGTCTATGAGTGTGTTGACATTCATTATCCCTCGGAGTCTAATGTAATGTATCTATAGGAGATTTGAACTCACCACCTCCTCGCTAGGAGTGTGATGGGATAACCACTTGCCCCAAAAGCCATGGTTTAGGATTACTTTTTAATACTCTCTCTTAAGCTATAGTTCAACCATCTCCTTCCTATCAAGGATATGGTTCAACCATCAATCATCTCTTAATGGGTGGATCTCTGAGGAGGTCTACATGGCTGAACCGCGACGATATGAAGACAAAGACAAACCTGATTATGTATGCAAATTAAGAAAGGCATTGTATGGTTTAAAGCAAGCTCCTAGAGCTTGGAACCATAGGCTTGTCACATACTTGTAGGACCAAGGTTTTATTGTAAGAAAGGCAGGTTCTTCATTGTTCATTAAGAAGACTAATTCAGAGGTTATTTATCTATGTGTTTATGTGGATAATATCACTATTACAGGGAATGATGCCAATGGCATCAAGAAGATCAAGGCTCCGATGAAGGAAGAGTTTAAAATCAGTGATCTTGGATTGCTTACATAGTTTCTTGGCTTAGAAATTGTTTATACAGATTCTGGTGTTTTCATTACTCAGAGAAAGTACATCCATGATGTGCTAGTTAAGTTCAAAATGGAAAATGCAAAAATTGAAGGAACACCCATGGAATTGAACCACAAACTAAGTGCTCATGAAGGACCGCTGACATTATAGGTTATCAAAGGCTTGTTGTGAGTCTCAATTATGCAACTCTAACAAGAGTAGATAAATGCTATGGGGTGAGTACATTGAGTCAATTCATGCATACACAAAAAAAACCTCACATGGAAGTTGCCAAAATGATTGTAAAGTACTTGAAGGGTACCATAAATGAAGGACTATTTTATCCATTCACATCAGACTAGGATATCAAGCTATACTCTGATGCGGATTGGGCTTGCTCAAAAGATGATAGGGGTGCTACCTATCTTTTGCAGGATCTAAGTTGATTTCATGGTCATCAAAGAAACAATCAACTATGGCATTGTCATCAACTTAAGCTGAATATAGGGGCCTAGCAAATGCAACACAAGTGGCAATGTGTTAAAGCTACTCTACTCAGACTTGGGGCTACATACATACACTCCAATGATTTTTGGAGATAATATTAGCTCATTACACTTGGCTGCGAATCCTGTATATCATGCAAGGACTAAGCACATTGAAGTGCATTATCATTATGTGAGAGAAAAGCTACTTAGCAAGGACATACAATTGTCCTATGTGTCTACAAACCTACAATGTGCAGATATGTTAACTAAATATTTGGATGGAACCAAATTGAACATTTTCAAGATGATGATTGGATTGCAAGAGATTAAAGAGAATTGAAGCCCAAGCATATTAGGCTTGAGGGGGAGCTGTTGATTCAATTACTCCAAGCCTAAATACTTGATCACGAACATATGTACATTCATGTATTAGCACATGAATGGTCTCTTGTAAAAGATTGATTTTTACTCCTTGTAAAAGTGCATATATAAAAGCACTTGCAATCACGAGTTCTTAGGAGAATCTTTTCACAAATTATTTGGTGAGGATTTATGGCAAATCAAGTCCTAAAACTTTGGAACACTTTTAGGTAAAGATTCAAAATCAAACTTGAATCTTAGCTCCAACAAAAAGCTATAAAAGAGGACTAGTCGCATGGAAATGCAGCCTAAGAGAGTCCGATTTGGAGAGATACTTAAAGGGATTTCATATGAATATTGAGCTCACACTATAGCTCCACCATTGCCCTCACATTATGCAATCATTCATTGCCAATGTCAATGTAATTAATGTGCATTAATACATATAGTTTTCTCATACTTCATCTCTTCTACTCTGTCATGTATCACTCATAATAATGAACTTCACTAAACCATTTCTCAGCATGTACTAGCTCATTTCCACTGATTCAAGTTGGTATAGATTCATTAGGCCGTCTATTTTCTTGCTACAAAGTTTCATTCTTATTGCCTCAGCGAATCTCGAGTTATGAGCAAAACATTACCCTCTGGTCTGCATACTGTCGACACCCGAAAATGTCGGGATGCATCTCTAATTTGCTAAGCATCATTCCCTGAGCATAGTTTATCATTTCAAGTGAAATAACTTGCAAAAGTTAGCTACCCAAGTTAATTAGATATGCCCAAATGGATTTTGTTCAATAGTTAGCAGAGAACGAGTACTGTTCATTTCTCTGAGCAGGTGTAGTGACCAAAATAGCAAGTTTTTGGTTCACAATAAAACTCCAACTTATCTGTTTTGATCCAATGATTTGAAGATCATCTTCCAAAGTACTTGGGTGATTATTTGTGCTTCCTGGAAAGCTCATAGGGTCTACTTTGCACTCCTCAACTCATTTTTGGCTGGTGTGAAGCAGGAATTTGTAGCACCATCTCATCTCTGGAAGGTGTCCACCATCTCCTCTAACATCATTGTCCTTGACCGGGGAGCATAGCATCTTTAGGGCTTCCAAATCCTGTTGCAATTGTGTGAGTTGATCATCTTCTTGAGGTGCCACGTGTCCACTCACAGATTGCATCCTAGCATGCTCGATCTGCTAGGATGCAATCTGTGAGTGGACACGAGTCACCCGAGGAACCCAGCTCGACCCAAGGTGTCACATTAGAGAGAGCAAAGGAGCTTAGACGACAACGCTGACGATCGAGACCCCCACTCCGGAGAGCCCGTCCCCACCAGAGAGAGATTCAGGCGATTCACGCACGCCATGACATGGAGATGCAGAGACTTCAGCAGCGCATCCCTATCGATCTCGATGTGCAGAGCATTTTGAGGATCGCCACGATGCCATACCCACCGATGCACTATATCCTACACCCACTCCAGGCACTTAGAGCATTATGACACCACCGAGCCTCCCCTCCCTATGCATATCATATTTGTACATCACCTATTGAGCATATAGAGTGCATACCCATAGCACCCCATACCCTTGATGCCAGCTATTATCCACTCTTTTTATATTCTATTTTGTACCCACACTTTATTTTCCTTTTGGGATCACAGTGGATTGGATCATACTCATGTATATGTTTTGTCTCATAGGCTGATTTTGGTCTCTAATAGTCGCTAAAATGTCTTTCTTTCTTTCTTTCTCTCTCTCTCTCTCTCTCTCTCTCCCTCCCTCCCCCCCTCCCCCCCCTCCCCCCCCTCCCTCCCTCCCTCCCTCCCTCCCCCTCTCCCTCCCTCT
>CM035407.1:116987793-117137793 GCA_020310875.1 Ceratopteris richardii | reverse complement strand
TTAAGTAGACTAATAGAGAACTCAAAGATGGACAATGTGAATGTATGTATTAATGAACATTTATATACAACTCCATTGGCATGAATATCATTGCCAAATGGTATAGAGAGGTGTGGGCTAGAGTGTAGACCTCACACACACTCAAAAATCAGTAATGCTAGGATCAGGAGTGCTCTCTCTTACTCGCGACTTTTCATGTCCATTTTTTATAAGAGATGGGTAAAAATTTGAATTCAAATTCAAACTTTTGGCTCCCTATGATCAAGCTCCTAAATGCTTGGAGATATTCTTTCAATCAAACAACTAATTTTCCACGAATCCTTTTGGTAGGTGATTACAAGAGATTCCAAGTCAATTTGACTTTTTCAATGAGGTAAAGCGGTAATTAACCACTAGCATATGTTCCTATGCTTCTTCATGTATGTATAAACTTCAATGCATCCTTTGAGCCAAATGTGTAGGCTTGTAATTTACACCAACAACAATGACGGGTTTACTCCTATCACCTATAAAAAGGCTTTGCTCCGGGGGAAGCGCAGCGAATTTCAGTCTGGCTATTCAGCTTCACCTACTGATGAGACTAACTTTGCACCTATTTTTTATGATCACATGGCAGAATATTATGAGAATATGGATATTGTACTTCAGGATTTAGCTCTGGCATTGGCCCACATGTATTCTTCTCATACTGCCTCGTCAACATCATGAAGCTAGCTACTTGGAATATTCAAGGGTTGGGACAATACGGGAAATGGACAAGGCTCTAGAGATGGATTATCAGACATCAATTGGATCTGGTGGGGATCCAAGAACATAAAAAACATGATCATGTGGGAGTGCTTCTGCACACTAGAGATTTTCTGTTCTGTTATCATGGTCTTAAGAATGATTATTCAAGATGTCTTTTCATTATCAGAAAGGACATCCCTTATCAAGTGTTATTTGATGATCCTCAAAGAAGATTTTTGATCATTCATATTCTATTGCATGAAATAGCCTACATCTGCATAAATGTGTATGCTCCAAATTCTCTGATGGAGAGAGCTAAAACTTGGGAAAATATTATGCAAGCTGCTTGTTCTTGTGAGAAGCTTCAATTGTGGGATAACGCTCGTATCGTAATGTGTGGTGACTTCAATATGTTTGAGATGGATACAGACTGTGCAACTGCCCCCTCTTTGATCTCATCGCCGGAAAAGTGGTTGTGGAATGAAATTTTGGACCCTTTGAATTGTATAGATTTATGGGGATATATAGGAGGTCATACTCTTCATTATACTTTCCATTCTAGGTCGCATAGGAAGGCTATGAGTAGGTTGGACAGGTGCTATTACTCTCATATTCCTTCCCTCTCTCCTGTTTCCAAAATGTGGATTGATGCCACAATGTTGCTTTCGGATCACAATCCTCTTTTGTTGTTCCTTTTCGATTCAAATTGGACAGCCACTATTCCTGACAAACTCCACAGGATTCCATTGAGAATCTACCATGCATGGATTCAAACGTCGGTGTTTAAAGCAAAGGTTGACGATCTTATTCATTGAGTGCTTGCTTTAAAGCTTTTTGCTTCTTTGAAATGGGAAGCCCTGGTGGTGGGTATGCAAGATGTAATTCGAGATTGTGGTAAATACTTTTCCAATGTTTTGAAAGAAGCTAAAGTTGAAGCTGAGCATGTTATTCTTTCTTTAACCGAAAAGGTGGATAAGGGGCACCTACTCTCTGAGAGGGATTACTCGCTCTTGTATGATGCTTACAGATGCTTGCATTTCGTTGAAAATAATGCTATACATTCCACCAAAGTTCGAGCTAGTTGCATGAACGTGAATGATCTACATGCTACCTCTAAATGCTTCTTTGAATTCTTGCGAGCTAAGCATGTTGCAAATACTATTTCTTTACTAGAGATTGGGGACAAAGAGTTGCGTGATGAGAACTCTATAGCTGATGCTTGTTCGAACCACTACAAAAACTTATTTGCTGCCTCGTACTCCACCGATGACTGTTGGTTTGCGGCGCTTCATGAATCCTTGCTCATACTCCTCAATGCCCGGACTCACGGATGGCTGCTACTTGTGAGACTTCCATAACAGAAGAAGAAATTTTTCTGGTTCTTGGTTCTCTTAAGAATGGGAAGGCTCCCAATTTGGATGGTCTCACTAAATAATTTGTTCTTACCTTTTGGCCCTCTCTTAAATCACTACTTCTTAATGTATGCAATGAAATATGGAGGGATCAAAGGATGCCTTACTTGTTCAAGCAAGGGAAAATCAAACTTATTCCCAAGGTGGAGATCCCTAAACTGATTGGAGACTGGAGACCTATTTCAATGATGAATATTATCTACAAGATACTCGCTAAAATTATTGCCCTTAGGCTTAAGCCGTTTATTCATAAACTAGTGCACCCTTCCAGATTGGATTTATTCACAAGAGATCGATTTACGATAAGATCCTTATCACTCAAATTTTGATGGAACATGCTTCGATATCTTGCAAGGAGGTGGTTGGCATGCAAATTGATTTTGAAATGGCTTTTGATCGTGTGCGTTGGGATTTCATTGCTTCGACGCTAAAGAAACTTGGATTCGGGCTTAGATTCTGTCGTCATATCTATTTGCTATCTCATGACACTTTCCCAAGTAGAAATTAATGGAAGGCTTTTTGCACCCTTTCCGCTCCAGCAGTCAATACGCAAGGGTTGTCCTCTTAGTCCTCTTTTTTATGCGATGACCTCTACACCAATGTTTTATCTCTTACAAGCTAAAATGGAATCAGGATTTATCCGTGGCATTTCTTTACATGGAGTTAAGCACATTGGAGTTGGATTTGCAGATGATACCTTTCTCTTCGCAAAGGCACGTGAGGAAAATATTCAACATATACTTGCTTCACTGACTCCTTTTTTGGAGGCATCTGCGTTAAACATTAATATGGGAAAGTCGGCCCTCATTAATATCTCTGCGCGGCACTTTCATTTTCCTTCTTGGCAGGGGCATAAAATTGAGAGTAGTTTCATTTTCTGACATCTACGATATCCGCTAGGTATTAATGTTTCGACCAAGGATCAAATACAGTGGGTGCTATGCAGGATCAAAAGTAAATTGAATTTGTGGCACGTTGCGCAATGGCCTCTTCATATCAGGATAAAGATAGTACAATCTTTTTTGCAGCCCTACATCATGTATTACATATTGCTGTTAGATTGGAAGAAATGCCACTTGTATGCCTTTGAATGTTTGATCAAAAATTTCTTGTGGAATAGGGCGCATAACTGTGCTCTGGTCTACTCATCACGGGACTTTATATGTCAGCCTAAAAGTAAGGGAGGTCTAGGTATTCTTCATCTTCAATCCCATATGATGGCAAGACGGGAAGCTTTCATTATGCGTATCACTTCTGTTTATAAACCTCTTTGGACACATGTCTTCTGGAAGATCATGGACAATGAAGAAGTGTATTACAAGGGCACTTGGAAATCGAATGCATGGAATAAGTTTCTCTCTCATGCCCCATTACAAACTTCCTCTGCTATACTTTCCATGCTAATTAGGAGTTTTAAGCAGACCGCTTCTTTCCTTAAATGGAATGGGTGACAGTGTTACTTAGGAAACTCTTTCGCTTCAATGTCTCCATATTGGTCTTTCTTAGCTAACCCTCCCCTGTATTCTCTGGGTGCAGAAGCGCGATATTTCAATAATAAAGGAATTGACAGTATTGCAAAGTGTTATGATTCTAAGTGGGAATTCTTGTCCTTCCCTTCCGTTCGGGGGATTTATGCAGTAGGGCCTTCCTATAGGCTCTAAGTGGATTCAGCTAGTTCTCTTTTTTGCAACAATTCGAAATTCCTCTCTCGATTGATGCATCTCATCCAAGGCGGAACTGGCTTTGTTCTAAACGTACATGATGGTGGAATGGTGCCGCTAGAACATATTATTTCTCTCTTGTTGATTGTAATGACATTACTTCCCAATGCAATCTCTGGTGGAAAATGGACAAAACGCGAGCTTGGTGGCATACAAGGTTTGCAACTATTTGGGACTCATCTCTTACTTTCAAGATGAAAGTATTTATGTGGAGGATTTCAGTGGGGCGTTTTAAATTGGAGGCATTTCTCTCCAAACATGGTATATAGGGTGTTCGTTGTCCACATTGTGCCTCTTATGCTGAGACTATGCATCATGCCTTCTTGTCCTTCTCACATGTTCAAAGATTGTGGAATAGTCTCTTCCTCTTTCCCATATGGGATAGCAGGCAGTCCAAATTCTGCACCACATTCCTTTTGTTTGACTCGGGCAATAAAGCTACGACTGGGTTAGAAAGAGATGCGTCTTTTTCTTTCTTCGGAATATTTGGCAGCATATGAATAAGATGTTGTTTGGGAATAAGAGTTCCGTGCCGCACTTCTCTTTGACATTATCCAAAGCGAAATTGAGGTTGGATATGGATGTTATGTCAGCTGAACATAGATCGACAATCGCTGATAATGTTTCTTTAGTATGCTGGTAGGAAGTAGCCTAAAAGGGGAAGGAAATGCCTTCCTTGTTCCCTGTAAATTACTCTCTATTAATGCAAAAGTGATCTTCTCACTATATATATATATATATATATGTATATATATATATATATATATATATATATATATATGTATATATATATATATATATACATATATATATATATGTATATATATATACATATATATGTATATATATATATACATATATATATATATATATATATATATATATATATACATATATATACATATATATATATATATATATGTATATATATATATATACATATATATGTATATATATATACATATATATATATATGTATATATGTATATATATATATATATATATATATATATATATGTATATATATATATATATACATATATATGTATATATATATATACATATATATGTATATGTATATATATACATATATATATATATATATATATATATAGATATATGTATATATATATATATATATATATATATATATATATATATATATATATATATATATATATATACATATATCTATATATATATACATATATGTATATATATATATACATATATATGTATATATATATATATATACATATACATATATATGTATATATATATGTATATGTATATATATAACAAAACCAAAAAAAAAAGTGCATTGTCAACTTTTACATATGTCCAAAACAAAAAGTATCAGAATTAAACTTTATTTATGCATAGCTTGGACAAATAGATATGACATCCCTACTCATGCCATAAGTGCCCTAGAGTAGGTGAACACTTTAATAAAGAGTCTTTCTAAATAAAGATCTCTAATAAAGCCAAGGAAATGAGTTTCTATCACTTCCAAAAGTGAAGGGCAAACTCAGCCATCATAAAGTCTTGCACAAAGAACAAACAAATTATGTGTGTGTGTGTGTGTGTGTGTGTGTGTGTACATATATATGTATATAAATATGTTTGTATATATATATATATATATATATATATATATATATATATATATATATATATATATATATATATATATATATATATATATATATATATATATATATATATATATATATATATATATATATATATATATATATATATATATATATATATATATATATATATATATATAACCTATGGAGTCTTCTCTTTTTTGATTGTACACTCCCTTTTGTTAAAAAAGGAGGAAAATGAAGAAAAGTTTCAGATTTGAAATCGCAAAAATCAATTCAAACTCGAGTAAAAACTTCCAGAAAACATCAACAGTTTCTGACTCTACAACCAGGGTCTAATATTTTAAAACCAAGATAGATATCATTAGACTTTGTCTAAAAGAACCCAAGATAATTTGAATGAAGTACCAACATAAAATATCTATATTTGCAACTTCAGACTAGAGTGATTTTTTCAAATAATTATGATTGTGCTGTTTAACTCATTTCAGTGAATCTGGTGTATTGACTGACCAGAAACTTAAAAATAATAAGGAATATGCTATTTTTTCAAACAATAAAACTTTATAACTGATGCACAATAGACTTTGGTCTCTCAATCAATTAATTCAACATTGAAATTCATGCTTTTTATGTACAGAAATACTTTGACATCCGTAGCAGAAACATTGCAAGCCATAACCAGAACACACCTCAATGAAAGATACCCTTATCTGCAGGTCTACATCACCACTATTACTTTCTGCCCTCTTAAACAAAGCTTCCATGACACGTGGAATTATTCCATCTGTAGAACCTCCAACTGTGAAACCAGTCCCCATTGTGTAAGTTTTCCCAGATCCTGTCTAAGAATGTCAAAAAAGTGCCAGTCATTTGGAATGAAGAAATTATCTAAATAGAATAAGAGCACAATATGTGATTTATTTTCATTATCCAGACAACAGTAACATGGACTACAAAAGGTAGCAAGATATTCCTTTACAGAAAAGAAACCTGTCCATACGCAAGTACAGTAGCATTGTAACCCTGGAAAAGTCCATCAATGAGTGGAGCCACACATTCATCAAAAATGGAATTTGAAGAAGAGCACGTACTTCCGTATACATGATCAAATGTGAAAACATTTGAGCCAAGTTGTACCTGCAAATGACGAAAAAACTTCACTAACCTGCAGTAAAGCATTTCAATTTGAAGCCAATAAATTCAGTTGCATTTTGTCCTCATAAAATGGTAGACATATGAATCTAAAAGACAGTAATGAAAACATGATAGGCTTATTCTTGTTAGTAGTGAAATATTTATTGTATTATTTTCATGAGGACAAAAAATTTAAGCACCTCAGAGGCTAGACCAGGTTGAATGTACACCAAGGGTATACAGGTGGCATCTTCCCCAGAAAGAGAGAGATATATATACTTGAATATTCTTTACCCACAAAGGTAATCAAGTCTTTGGTTTTGTTGCCCAGCTGGTGGAAATATAATGCACACATTGGATGTTCCCCCACAGCTATATTATTCAGAGTGTCATGTTGTTGTTGTGCTAGTCCGAAGGAAGTTTTTTGTGATGTTTTTTGACAATGACAGATGACAAGGAACAGTAAATTTTTTATGTCTTTTGACAGGATCATTTTAATCAAATGTCTATCACTATATATATATAAGAGACACAAGTTAGAACTTACAACTACTGTAGACTTACTACTAGTTTGTGTGTGTCTTAGACTTTGGTCTTGACTCTTACTTGTCATTAAATTATTCCATAGCTCTAGATTTACAAATTGGCGACCAATAAACAATGGACATTAGAATCTGGATAGTCGAGTTTGAACATTTGACACTTAGCCAAAAATGTGAAAGTTGAAACCCTAATTTCTAACACATTCGCCCGACTACTGACTTCCTTTGCCCTAAATTCTAATTCATTCTCATTTGCAAGCCTTACGACTCACGAGCCACTGAGGAGGGAGCAATGGAGCAATGCGTGCGGCATGAGTATTGACGTTGTAGCCTCATGCCTGTTTAAACTGAGAATTCACGAGTCCAAAGTTCCATGGATTGTGATCCATCGGCTACTCTTTGCCAAAGCATTGAAGTGTCATTGTGCTCAAGAGCATCAGAGATATTCAGAGGGGAGCTACACTGCTAGACTTGCCTTGTCCACATTCCTAACAATCAGAGATGTTATGTGTATGAAGGTATGAAGCAAACATTGAGATTCAAATTTTCAATGTCTTTCGTTAGTTCTATGAATATGTGGAATTTGGATGCCCGACCATTTCCTACTAGCAACTCTGGGAGTAGTTAAGTCCTTAGGAAGTATAGAGATTGTATCTCTGAGCATGAAAATGTGTGTGTAATGGTATGGAGGCTGGCGTATGAATACAGATACCCTTGAGTTAGGAAGTGCATGGACTTTCCCTTCAGACTGAGAATGGGGGGCCTTGAAATTCTCGAAGGATGCTCGAACCTCCACGTGAGGCGAAGATGAATGAAGAAGAAGATGGTCATGAGGCAAGTGACAAGAGATATTCATTGTTCTGTGCAAAATGAAAGTACATGATGATGATAACCGTTCTACGCAGAATTTATGCTGAATGGTTTTGATGTTTTTAGAGGTACTATTGGGGAACTTGCATACAAAGAGAACGAGGCAGACTTTATTCTTTTTTCGAGAGAACAAAGAAGGAACTAATATTAATATAGGAACATTACAATGAAATCAGATCACCAGGCAGGAATCAGGGACTTTTTTTGTTCATTTGGATTCTTCAATGAAGTACTCTTGTACTCAATGTCTTACCCAATAGAGAAGACCTTGGCTGGTACTCCATGAATATCATTACCTAGGTTTCATAGCTGATGTTTCATTGGAATAGGAAGTTTTTCTTTTTTGTTTTTTTAATAAGTACACTGCAAGTGTTTTATATGCAGCTCTTGAATGTGGCCTGTGATGTTTGAAGTGGTTAGGTTGCCAATTTGGGTAGATTGTCCCTTATCGAAAGATTTTAGATAGTTGTAGATGGATAAATTTTTGGATAGCTTGCCAATTCAAGTAAGTTGTACTTCATAGAAATTAGTGAAACAAGAATTGTAGGCGGATACTTTTTATATGTTTTTTCAGCCAAGAATGGGCACTGATAATGGTAGTGTCTTTGGCATAGCATGTGATCAATAACATCTATGGTGGAACTGAGTTAGCCTCATGTCCTTTTGATGAGCTTCGCTCTTATGGCTGACTTTGATATGCTGAGTTTCATATCTAACTTTGATGGGCTTCTAGCATTCCTTTCTATCAATGAACTTCGTGCTTATATTATACTATGCTTATATACTTATGGACTCTAGGTGTAGGAACAACCAAGCAAACCTCACACAATGGATTTTTCTGACTTTGGTGGAAGTACATATGATTTTAGTTAGTGGTTACGTATACCTGATTAACTGTGTATGAGTTGTTTTGCATGGACTTGAGCATGTCTAACATGCATTTGCACTTGCCTGTCCCCAATAAATTTACTTGATGAACAAGTTTGTTTATGCTTTTGGAAAATGTGCATGCTCTTGAATACGAAGACTTAGGACTAGCATCATATTGTCTCATATGATTATCTGAATGTCAAAGTGTTTCCTTCTCATTCATAAATGTTTCTACATAGTGGTTTCTAAGATGCAAGTTTTCTTTTTATGTAGTGAGACCCGAGTAAGCAGCTTTATGTTGTATTTGGTGCGCGTTTTAAGTGCTACCATAGTATTTCAAGTACATTGTTTTGCTATCCAAGTATTCAATTCAAAGGTACTTTCATGTACATATAAAAACAGAATATAAGATATTGGTTTGCACTCATAAAAATGTGTGCAAGAATGTAGGAGTATGAGTTATCTCTTTGTATGCAAGCAGATGAAAATAATCATGAACAGATAAGTGAAGATATTGAAATGGGACTGGACAACATGAGTTATGGCTGATATATATGCCATGTTGCCATTGATTTTTATTGATCAAGTATTGAGTTTTCCATGTTGGAAGACAACTACAGTGTCAAATGGAATCTGTCTTCGCAAAAAAATGCATGTCACTTGACAAGGATTACTTAGAAGAAACCTGTCATATGAAAGGTGAAAACAAAATTTTCCTGTCATATGAGAAGTAGTGCTAGCTGTGAATTTTAGTCCCTGGTCCAGTCGTAGCCTGTCAGTAAACCGGTCAACCATCTCATCTTGATCGGGCAGTCGTTTACTTGTCTAGGTCCACCATTTTCCTTGGTGCAGTAGTCATCCACCATTTATATTGGTCCACCATTTGTTTTAATCCAGTCATCCGAGTTTGATCTACTTGGCCTACTATTCTTCTTCGAAGTCCGTCATTTGTCCAGAAACTCGATGTCAGCAGGCAAGGAGCCCGTGATGTACAAGCATCCGTGTGTTAATGAATGTAGAATGTACAAGCAACATGCACATCTGCGCATATGCAGATCAGTGAAGACATATACACGCCCGAACCGCACCCAAGTGCGTGTAGACACACACACACACACACACACACACACACACACACACACAAGCACGGACGCACGAGGACAAGTAAAGCGAAACTACAACGTTACCTGGGGCTCGCCAGGGACCACAGTTATGCAATCTTTACAGCCCTGGAGACGTTCAGTGGCAGTGAGAGGGCGAACTCGCACAGCGACCACAATGCGCTGTGACGAAGGAGATTCCTTGCCGTCAATAATGGTCGCTTCTGGGGAGCTGGCTCCAGGAAACGGTGGGGGAGGGTGAAAAGCAGGGGCTGGGTGGGGCGAATGGGGAGGGGAAGGTGAGGCCCCATAACCTTCTCCCTCTGAAATTCCGCCGTCGCAGCAAGGGGTATTTAGACCCTCAGGACAACTGACAGAGTCCATGAACAACTGTCCTGCTAACCTTCTTTTCTTCGCGTTGGACTAGAGGGCCAGCTCTCTCGTTAATTTGGCACAGAGAAATGAAGATCACCATCGAACGCGCATCGCGCCTCCTTGCATCTTGTTTTGTTTCCTGGTTCCGCCACCTTGAATTCCCAACTCGAAGAAGTTGTACGTAGAAGAATATGCAATATTCTCTCTCTCTCTCTCTCTCTCGTATAATGAGTCTTAACATTGCATCCATACCTCATCCAATGTTTTTCTAGCTCAACAAGTAAGATACTTGATCAACTCCATATGTAATAACCAGAAGCTTTCACATTCAAGAATATTGAAGGGGGAGAGTTGTGATTCTTCATTCTACGCCGCATGAAATACCCAGTAAAATACACCATAAAATATCCATTTCATCTTGGTATGGCCGTTAAGGTACTAGTTGTCTTCCCTTGCTTTGTGGGATGAGTGAGATCCCATGGGCTCTAAGCCCCCTTCTCTTATAGAGTTGTTTTTTTAATTAATTATTCATGCAAAGAAGAGTAGGCTTGGGCCGAACTTGCTTATAAAAAATAAAAAAAGATAGAAAATTATCCTTATGAAGTGTGAAGAGGAAGAAAAAGAATCAATTATGTAGCTCGAGAATAATTAAACAAAATTCCATAAAACTTTGTAGGTTTCTTTTGTTGGGCAATTCGGTGGTTGTAATTCGTTCTATTTGGATCGCTTGTAACTTATATTCTTCCACTTAAAATAAGAGAATACCATTTGCTTTTATCGGCATGTCAAATCATGTGTCTTTGACACAACACCATCTTCAAGTTTTTTAGAGTAGCACACAACTTACATAGCCTAAATTGTGACTATAAGAAGGTACAAAGGTAACTCTTTCATTTGTCTTGAGGATTTCTACCTTGAAGAAATTTTGATCGGAGAAGTTCCAATCATCCCTATGCAACTTTGGAAGATGGCTTCCCCCTACTAGGGTGCCCCTTCACAAAGACATAGGCTCTCTGTTTTGGACTTTGATCTGCAACTAACTAGAGACTCAATTTTTGCTTTTTCGAACTTCAATAAGACCCCATAATCTACCACATGTTCTTTAAATCAATGCAATTGGATGTTCTTAATTACTCAAGCAACCATCCACTATAAGATATGTTATCTATCTACAACACTCTTTGTCTATGTGTAGAGATATAGATATGTAGACTTGATTGTTTTTCATAACTCACATGAAGAAAAAACTTGACTTTGGCAAGCTTTAAGAAACTATACGAGGGTTCAAATGATGCTTGGACTCAATAAGAATGAATACAATAGGAGTGCAAAAATCTATAACCAGGTACAAAGAAATTTGTGAATGTCTAGCTATAGCTAAAGATAGAAGTGATTAAACTATATATAAGTAGAGTGCCTCCTTGCTAGAGTTGTTTACTTAAAAAAAAATGAACTACAAGACAATGCAAAAACTCATGAAGATACATGTATGAATCCAAATAGAGTTTAAATAAAAAGATTAATGTTTTTATTATCTAGGAAACTAGTAATAAGTGTAGTTGCACTTTTTAATGGCTAATGTTTGAATTTGATTGATGTTGGTGGAGCTTCCTAACTTTATTCTTGATCTTTGGATACTCACGTTTGATTGATCTATTTGGAAAGTTCATGGATGAACCCTCTTTTAGGATTGAGACTTGATTTTCACTACAACATATCAAGGGCATACCGACGTTGTACATACCGACGATCATGCCTCGACGTCGGTATGACCGTTAAAAAGTTTGAGAAACCACAGATGCAATACCGACAGAATGAGCCTCGGTATAAGCATCGGTAATTTACTGGAAATTACCGACGCCCATACCGACGCTTATACCGACGCTTATACCGACGCAACATTTTAACCGGACCCGAGAGCAAAAATTCGACATTTGCTCACGTTTTGAATGAAAGTCCGCTTCTGTCGAGTTTGCACGCGCGAACTACATTCTGAGCATACTGTGTACACACATCTCTCTCTTTCTCTCTCTCTCTCTCTCTCTCTCTCTCTCTCTCTCTCTCCCCCTCCCTCTCTCTCTCTCTTTCTCTACACACACCTCTCTATTTCTCTAGATCTGAAATTTTGGTAAGTATCGCACATACTGTAGCACCCTTTCTCTTTCTTTGTGTTTTCCCTTTTCTAATTTCTCTTGTCTTTAGTTTTGCAGGAGCTTTTTGGCGTGAGTTCTTTGGAATTTGACGAAGGAAAACATTAAGTGGACTTTGACGACAACGCTCCAAACAATTAGATCGAGGTAAGTGGTTATTTTGTTTTTTATTGATATAGAATAAGATAGAGAGAGAGAGAGAGAGAGATGAAAGAAAGAGAGAGATCTAGAGAAACATAGAGAGAGAGAGAGAGAGTGAAAGAGAGAGAGAGATGAAAGAGAGAGAGTGAAAGAGAGAGAGAGAGATGAAAGAGAGAGAGTGAAAGAGAGAGAGATGAAAGAGAGAGAGATAGGAAATAGAAAGAGAATGAGATAGAGTGAGAGATGCATACATACATAAACACACATATGCATACACATACTCACATACATATTACATACACACTCACATACATATTACATACACACTCACATACATATTACATACACACATATTACATACACACATGCATATACATACACATACATATTACATACTCACATGCATATGCATACACACATATGCATACATACATGCATATTACATACACACATGCATATTACATACGCACATGCGTATACATACATGTACACACACATATGTATACATGCGCACATGCATATGCATACATACATACACACATATTTGCATGTACACACACACGCACACATACATACATACACACACATATACATACACACTCACATATGTATACACACACATATGTGCATACACACATGCATATGCACACATACATACACTCTCTCTTTCTCTATGTCTTCTCTTTTTTAATTTCTCTTTTCTTTTGTTTTGCAGGAGCTTTTTGGCTGATTCTTTGAGATTTGGAAAGAGATGATGTCGATTGGGCTTTGACAAGAGAGATCAAAAGAATTACATCAATGTAAGTGATTGATTTGTTTTTTATTATAAATAGAGATAGAGAGAGAGAGAAAGAGAGAGAGATGTTTTAGGGTTAGGGTTTTAGGATTAGGGTTTTTGACTTTTACACATATATGCACATAATACATATGCACATGCATACATATACACATGCATACATACATACACATACACATACACACACATCATATATACATACACACATATGCATACACACACTTGCATACACACACACACATGCATACACACATACACACATGCGACATATACATACACACATATGCATGTTTTAGGGTTAGGGTATAAGGATTAGGGTTTTTGGCTTTTAAATATATACACACATGCATACACACATGTACACATATAAACACATAATACATATACATATACACATATATATATACATGCATACACACATACACACACTCACACACACATACATACACACTCACATATGTATACACACACATATGTGCATACACACATGCATATGCACACATACATACACTCTCTCTCTTTCTCTATGTCTTCTCTTTTTTAATTTCTCTTTTCTTTTCTTTTGTAGGAGCTTTTTGGAAGATCCTCTGGGATTTGCCAAGAGACAATGTCGATTGTGCTTTGACGAGAGCGATCAAATGAATTACATCAATGTAAGTGATTGTTTTGTTTTTTATTATAAATAGAGTTAAAGAGAGAGAGAGAGAGAAAGAGAGAGAGAGAGTGAGAGAGAGAGACATGTTTTAGGCTTAGGGTTTTAGGATTAGGGTTTTTGACTTTTACACATATATGCACATAATACATATGCACATGCACACATATGCATACATACATACACATACACATACACATACACAAACATCATATATACATACACACATATGCATACACACACATGCATACACACATGTGACATATACATACACACATATACACATGATATAAACACATATTATATATATATATATATATATATATATATATATATATATATATATATATATATATATATATATATATATATATATATATATATATATATATATATATATATATGTATATATATATATATATACATGCATACACACATACACACACACACATATATATATGTGTGTGTGTATATATATATATATATATATATATATATATATATATATATATATATATATATATATATATATATATATATATATATATATATATATATATAGAGAGAGAGAGAGAGAGAGAGAGATAGATATATACACACACATAATACATATACACACACGTGCATACACACATATACACATATAAACACATAATACATATACACATACACATATATATACAAATGCATACACACATACACTACAACATATCGGGGGTATACCGAGGCTTCTACCAAGGAAAATGAATGGGAGCAATTTTGCCCCGACGCCGGTGTAACGGTCGGTGTAGGCATCGGAACCAAAGGGCCGGTATAAGCCTCAGTATAAGCGTCGGTATATGCGTCAGTATATGCGTCGGTATAAGTGTCGGTATAAGTGTCGGTATAAGCAACGGTATGCCCCTGGGCAGAATAGTCGGTATAAGCATCGATATCTGCCTGGGGATACCGACGCTTATACCGTCGCCTATACCGACGACCATATCTGCAAATTTTTTTTTGGCAGAGTATGTTGTCTCTTACTACAGCAACATTCCCATGCTGCTGTGTAGCAAAAGACAATACACTCTGCCCAAGAAAAACCGGAGAACATGTGACATGTATGACAGGCAATAGAAACATGATTTGTTAAAGCAAAACATACTGTCAAATACAAAAGACATGGGAGAAATCAATCATGAACCATGTACAAAGAAATGAGACACATTGACATGATATTTATAAACAACAATCAGAACACATGTATATGTGTGTATGCCTATGTATATACATGTGTATGTGTATATGTATTATGTGTGTATATTTGTATATGTGTAAATATTTGTATGAATTTTTAAAAACCCTAGAACCCTAATCCTAATGACCTAGACCTAAAACATGTGTATGTGTGTATTTTTGTGTATATATATGCGTATGTGAATATATATATATATATATACATATATATGTGTATGTGTGTGTATGCATATGTGTATCTATGTAAAGACCCTAAAACCCTAATCTTGAAGACCTAGACCTAAAACATGTATATGTGTATACATGTGTGTATATAAGTAAAAGCCAAAAACCCTAATCTTAAAACCCTAACCCTAAAACATGAATATGCGTGTATGTATATGTCACATGTGTGTATGTATGTATGCATTTGTGTATATATCTATGTGTGTGTGTATGTATGTATGTATGTATGTGTGTTTGTGTCTTTGTGTGTGTGTGTATGTGTATGTGTGTGTGTATGTGTATATGTATTATGTGTTTATATGTGTATATGTGTGTATGCATGTGTTATATATGTAAAAGCACAAAACCCTAATCCTAAAATCCTAACCCTAAAACATGCATATGTGTGTATGTATATTTGATGTGTGTGTATGTGTATGTATGTATGCATGTTATGTGTGTATATGTGTAAACATCAAAAACCCTAACCCTAAAACATGTATATGTGTGTGTGTGTGTATGTATGCATATTCATATGCATATGCATATGTGTATGAAATATGTATGCATGTGTGTGTATGTATCTCTATGTCTCTCTCTTTCTATCTATCTATATCTCTCTCTTTATCTCTCTCTCTCTTTCATCTCTCTCTCCCTCTCTCTCTCTATTATTATCTCTCTCTCTCATCTCTCTCTCTCTTATTCTCTCTCTCTTTCATCTCTCTCTCTTTCATCTCTCTCTCTCTCTTATTCTCTCTCTCTGTCTCTCTCTCTCTCCCCCTCTCTCTCTCTCTCATTCTCTCTCTCTTTCATCTCTCTCTCTCTCTCTCTCTCTCTATTTCTCTCTTTCTCTCTCTCTCTCTCTCTCTCTCTCTCTCTCTCTCTCTCTCTCTCTCTCTCTCTCTCTCTCTCTAAAAAAGAACAAAACAATCACTTACATCGATGTAATTCTTTTTATCGCTCTCTTCAAAGCCCAATCGATGTCGTCTCTTGTCAAATTCTAAAGAATCGATGCTAAAAAGCTCCTTCAAAACAAAAGAAAAAAGAAATTAAAAAATAGAAGACATAGAGAAAGAGAGACAGTGAAAGAGACACACATCATTTACCAACATGTGTGAGAGAGAGATGTGTGTGTAGGGGGAGAGAGAGAGAGAGAAAGAGAACCCTAACCCTAAAACATGTATGTGTGTGTATGTGTGTATGTATATGTGGTGTGTGTGTATGTGTATGTTCATGTATGCATGTGTCTGTATACATATGTGAATGTGTATATATATGTGCATGTGTATGTAATATGCATGTGTGTATGTATGTGTGTGTACATGCATATGTGTGTGTATGTATGTATGCATATGCATGTGTGTATGCACATATGTGCATGTATACATATGTGAGTGTGTATTTATATGTGTGTGTGTATGTAGTATGCATGTGTGTATGTATGTATGTGTGTGTACAATCAAATATGTGTGTATGTATCTCTCTCTTTCTTTCATCTCTCTCTCTCTCACTCTATATCAATTGAAAACAAAACAATCACTTACATCCATGTAATTGTTTGGAGCGTTGTCGTCAAAGTCCACTTAATGTTTTCTTTCGTTGAATTCCAAAGAACTGATGCCAAAAATCTCCTGCAAAACAAAAGAAAAGAGAAAGTCATAAATCCTAACCCTAAAACATGTATATGTGTGTATGTATATGTGATGTGTGTGTATGTGTATGTGCATGTATTCATGTGTGTGTATACATATGTGAGTGTGTATACATATGTGAGTGTGTATATATATGTGTGTGTGCATGTAATATGCATGTGTGTATGTATGTATGTGTGTGTGTACATGCATATGTGTGTGTATGTATGTATGCATATGCATGTGTGTATGCACATATGTGTGTGTATACATATGTGAGTGTGTATGTAATATGCATGTGTTTATGTATGTATGTGTGTGTGTACATGCAAATATGTGTGTATGTATGTATGCATATGCATGTGTGTATGTATACATGTGTGTGTACATGTGTGTATATATATGTGTGTATACATGTATGTATGTATGTGAGTATGAGAATGAATATGTGTGTGTATGTATATGCATGTGTGTATCTAATATGCATGTGTGTATGTAATATGCATGTTTGTATGTAATATGCATGTATGTATGTATATGTGTGTATGCATGTGAGTATCTAATATGTATGTGTATGTATATGCATGTGTGTATGTAATATGTATGTGAGTGTGTATGTAATATGCATGTTTGCATGTAATATGTATGTGAGTATGTGTATGCCTATGTGTGTGTATGTATGTATGCATCTGTCTCTCTATCTCATTCTCTTTCTATTTCATCTCTCTCTCTCTTTCATCTCTCTCTCTTTCACTCTCTCTCTATCTTTCTCTTTCATCTCTCTCTCTCTCTTTATGTTTCTCTAGATCTCTCTCTTTCTTTCATCTCTCTCTCTATCTCACTCTATATCAATCGAAAACAAAATAATCACTTACATGGATGTAACTGTTTGGATCGTTGTCCTCAAGATCCACTTAATGTTTCCCTTCGTCGAATTCCAAAGATTTGATGCCAAAAAGCTCATGCAAAACGAAAGAGAAGAGAAATTAGAAAAGGGAAAACACAAAGAAAGAGAAAGGGTGCTACAGTATGTGCAATTCTTACAAAAATTTCAGATCTAGAGAAACAGAGATGTAGAGAAAGAGAGAGAGAGAGAGGGAGAGAAAGAGAGAGAAAGAGTGAGAAAGAGAGAGATGTGTGTACACAATAGGCACAGAATGTAGTTCGCGTGCGCAAACTCGAGAGTAGCAAACTTTGGTTCAAAATGCAAGCAAATGTCGAATTTTTGCTCTCGGGCCCGGTTAAAACATTGCCTCGGTATAAGCATCGGTATGAGTGTCGGTATAAGCGTCGGTATAAGCGTCGGTAGTTTACAGCAAAGTACCGACGCCTATACCGGCGCTCATACAGACACCTGTATACCAACGATTAAATGACCGTCGGTATTGCATCCGTGGTTTTTCAAGCATTTTCAATGGTCATACCGACGCCGAGGCGTGACCGTCGGTATGGGCAACGTTGGTATGCCCTTGATATGTTGTAGTGATACACACAAACATACATACATACATACACACACATACATACACACACACACACACACACATATATATATATATATATATATATCTTTCCTTGCTCACACCTTCCGAGTCCCCTTAGCTCCTCGATCTCTCTTTCACTTGCTCTTCCTCACTTCCTTTTGCTCTTATTTCTTTTGTCCACATACTTATCCTCTACACACTCTTGTCCTCCGACACTCACGCTTACACACTGACATGCATTAGCACTACCTTTCCCTTTCCCTCATGCACTCTTTCTCACTCCCCCACACTCACCTTCTCTCACTTCCCCTTACATCTAACTTCTCTCGTGCACACTTTGAGTATTTCATCGAACAGGTGTATAGCACTTCGATGCATCAGCTCATGTTACCTCAAATGTGCACCTGAGTATGCCCCTCAAACTTTGCAAGGGCCATGCGCATGTTTGGTCATCAGATTCGGGTCCGGAAGTCTCGTCCCCATTCAGTTCGTTTTTTTTTCTATTAACAATGTTTGAGAAGTCAGTTGCACAAACAAGAATATTATGTCAGCAAACAATCACGAACCTCATCATCGAGATGATCATCACATTCTCCAATCTTTTGCCTCAGAGTAGCTGCATTCTATCAATGGTTTCTCCAAGGAGTTCACTTCCCAATCTTGAGCACTTCTTATGTGGCAGCAGCAACCTCTGTCCTTCCAACTTGGGTACGTCCAAACTCACGAGAAGGAGATGCAGATATGCACACAGCTAAGCTTTTAAGGTAAATCCTTTCGTCCTGGTTGGCATCGAATGGATAGATGAACACACAGCCCGTCCCCTCCACCAATTCATTAGCAATTGCAACCGAATTCCCTCTTATGAATTCATCCACAGAAAGACCTTACATAATAGACCATTCACAGTTCTCACAAATGACATGGTGTAAGTACATAAGGCTTGGGGGTACATCATATGATCCATCAGAATAGACACCCATAGAAACCCAAGTGCCCTTTGGAGTACCAAGCACCCAGTTGTGAATATGATCACATGCAGATCTTACTACTGAAAGGGCACTTGATAGCTTGTGAGCCTTGATGATGGCAGCTTATCTATGCTGTATAACACTGTTGAGTTCACCGTGCAGCCAAGAATCATCTACAACAAGTTTCCCCACTGGCTGCTCTCCGTGTTCAGTTTCCACAACAACATGGCTCACATCTGGATATTTTGTTGAAGAGTGGTTAACCAAATGATGACATTTTTCACTATGAAAACGAAAACCTGTTACCGCTCTACAATCTGACCATTGCACGATTTTGATCAAGCCTTGTTAGGCCAGTAATGTTCTTTTCAAGTATTGAAGGAGCGAACTACTTCATGATGGATGCATTTCGGTTGGGTTTACAACAACAAGAGCCTTGTCGTGTTTTGTTGGGTATTCCTCCGGTTGTCATCATCCATCAAGGGAGAAGGTGGCCAAGTACATCATCTCTTGCGAGTAGATCCTTAATCCCCTGCCCGTGCACACATCTGTAGTGCTATTACCACTGACTCAAGAGTCAAGCAGCTCGTCCAGCCACCTTGTTCTCTTTGCCCTTGCCCAATTGAACTAAACTCTTCTTGCAGAACCCCATGTCCTTCTCAATAGAGGGAAGTGCATAAATCAACTGTGAAATTGTGTGGCCTGTTTGTGTACCTCCCTTCCAGCCACCCATAGCTCCATGTTCTCGCTATCTTCCAAACACATTTGCAACAGCATTCCTTTCGAATCAAACACGCAGAGTACGAAATGTATAGTTATGAGCATTGATAGCAAGCTCCGATTAGTTTCAGCTACCTTTGATGTGGGACATAAATTCACTCATCAATTCTTTCTCCTTTTCCTAGTTGCAGAATTGCACATCTTTGCTCTTTTGGGCAACCGTCTCATACAATTTTAGCTCACTCTCTGAATGTTCCTCACCCCTTTTTTGAGGACTAGTTTATTTGGATTAGCTATAACATCAGAAATTCTTTGCAATATTCCCACATTTACGGACTGTCTCCTGCAATGATGTGCATAGAAAGCGAATTATAAGACCTTTGAAATACTGCGTGCAACCTTTGGTTATCACGAACTGATCCCTATCAGCATCGGAATAGCACACTAATTCTTCGCCCTCTGAATACAGGTAGCTGATATATCTATCACCCTTCACTATCCTCTCATGCTTGCCTCTTCCAGCAAGTCAACAAGGAGCGACCTCCCTTAATTTTCTGATCAGTGAGGGGGGAGAACCAAAGTGAGCAACCCTTCCCCTCAGCATCGACTCCCTTTCTGCTATCTTTGCCAAGAATAGAGGTACTCTTTTCCCCCCCTTGCCTTTGTATAACTGCATAGATTTGAAAAATAACCAGCATCACTTTCCCCCCTCTCTGTTCTTAGTCGAGGAGACACCTCACCTGAGAGGGGGAGAGAGTGTGACGGGGAGAGAGGAGATGTGAGAGAGAGTGAAAGAGGAAGGGAGTTTCACTGCATAACAGAGGACGATGACTATATGAAAAACATCCTAAAAAAAAACCATGCTTTCGCAAAAGGTCATCTCAAAGGCTAAAACTATGTCAACGTCACGTTCTCATCTCCCAAAGTCATCAGGCAAACATCCCCACTGAAAATAATAATATTGATGCCCTATAATGCTTTCAGGCTTGCAAAGAGTAGATTGTTGTGTCAATGGAGGAAAGCTCTCCGATCAAACTGTCTGGAAACCAAATTCAGTCCTCGCTTCACAAAGTCCAGACCATGCGGATCCATGAACGCACATGCAAGGATTTGCTTGTTGTCAAGTTTTAGCTTCTCATGCTCCTCTTTGTCTCTGTCCCAAAAACTCTCTCCAGGAATTCGACCTGAATCTGAATATAAGTTGTTGCGAACTCCTCAAACTTCTCTGAAGGCGCTCCTCATTCATCCACTATCCCGTACTGCTATGCATGCATAGCCCCCTTCCAACAACCCCGAAGCACCCATCACAATCACACTGACCTCCTCCTCTCCACTTCATCCTTGGAAAATGGCAGTCATCCTCTTCTTTGTCTGAGCTAACCACTCTAAATGCATCCCCCAACCTCCTTTGCAGTAGTCGCCCAGGTTCTCTATTCATTACACTCTCTTTTCCCCCTTTCTTCTCGAGCCCGCAATCTCCTTCCGTTATCTACCGCCACTGAGGGTGAAGTCCAAACACAACAGCGGCCCCCAAACAAAAATCCAAAACTGAGAGAGACCAAAAAATGATGCCAGCTCCCCCTTTTTTTTGAGACCACTAACCCTTTTCTCATAGCTTTCAAAAAACAGTTTTTGTTTTTCCCTCTGACTTCGCCAAAGTCTGTTGCTTCAGCAGGCCGGCTCCATTTACTTCAATTCTTCCTTCTAACAAATGTCAATAGGGTGGCAAAATACTTTGATGAAGCTTTGGCGTGCAATTCACAAGGTGAGATACTTATTTTTAGGATACACAATGGTCCCAAACAACTTGAGCCGACTAGAATTGGATTCCTAGAGTCCAAATTGGTAAGATCTCCTAGTTTTCCACCGGCCAAGGGAGCCATCAAACCTGGAAATGCAAATAGGTACTTGCTCTTCCGATGGCCCTTTTTTACTATATCTTTTCCATCTGACTTTAGAATCGTTTAAAATCTTTCCAGCTGTGCGAGATGACTGCCGGATAGGTGGACTGTTCATAGGTACATCATTCTTTTTGCTAATACTTTCGACTTCTTAGACTTCAGGCTTTGCCTTTGAAATAGTTTGATTATTCTTTGACTTCTCAAGTTGGTCTTTGTTTTTGTTGAAGTTCTTTGTTTGACCAGCGCCAGCTGTGAAATCTATTTCAATGCTTTTGTCCTGTTCAAAGCTCCTAGGCAGTGGCAAGCGCACTTCTTCAGGATTATGCATCTTTGGTTCCAATCCACCACGCATTTGAAAATACTATGAGTGATTCAAAGCAATCTTCACAAACAACATTTCCAGCTCCTTTTTGAAATTGCAAGGTGAGATAAATATCTCCTTCTAAACATCATTCATTTTCAATGGAAGGAGTACTTCTTCGATCTTATTCATGCAATGGCATCCCAGGGCATGTTCCCTTCGCCCCATATGCGGGACTTATCACGGCACAATCAAGCCTTGAAAACACCTATATTGCTTTTGATCCCTGTATCCACATTTGTGTGGATCTTATCACCCCCAGCCATCAATTTTCCTTGCAAAAAACCTATGTTCAAACAAATACTCCCCAAAATGGAACATGTTAGTGCATAAAAATTACAAACTTTTCAGCTAACATACTCCCCTTCACTTATTCGCGAAGTCGTCCCCGACGAGCCAAATATGTTCCTGCACTCAAATCATCCAACATTTGCTTCATCACTCAATCAGATACAAATCTTTATCTTGCATACATATTCTCTTCTTCCTCGATGTAGGACCTGCAATCACACTCATACAATCGTCGGTTAGTACGAAAATCCAATCATTTCAGTTACCATGTTTGTCCATCTTCATCGGCATGTCCATGTGTCTACGAACTTCATCAAAACATTAGAACCTTTTTTCATCAAATCACAATAACATCTACAACCAAAATGAAAAGACAATCATCCACATCACACATATATACTCGGCACACACATCATGATCCCATATCACACATGCATTCTCATTGTGCACAACATAGCAAACAGAAAGCAGAAACGCCTTTCCTTCCCGACACTCTTCTCGGCTATTCATCCAACATGTCATGAATCTCTATTCCACATACATACTCAACACACTTTCCACACACCATATATAATCAAAAACCATTCCCCTTCTACCTAGGGTTTCCACTACCCACTTGCTTTTCATCGACTCTTTTTTTTTTCTTTGGTTTTCAACTAAATTCCATGCTATGTCACAACCCCACCTCTCTAACTTGATGAATATATGGCAAAACCTCTCAAGTCTAACGTCGGGTCACCTCGACAAGACCGCTCGTCATCAACGCGATTCCGGACTTCACAAGTCGTTGCACCACCTAAGAGCAAAACTGACACTTCCCGAAGGTTTGCAGACGAACAATGCAACTAGCACGATTGGATTCCTCAAGTCCAAGCTTTCCACAGACACATCGAAGCCAAGACCCTAGCCGAGCTTAAGCTTTGATTCGACATACCTCATCGGGAGTCCACACATTCCCAGCTTCCGACAAACACAGACACATATTCCCATCCGAGCATCATGCTTTCTCACCTCTCTTTTGTCCCCCCTCGAGCGAGGGATTTGTCTCATTCTTTTTTTTCACATTTTTCTCTGTTTTTTTTTTAAATCATTTTTTCACATATTTACTCACACTTGCCGGCCTACGCCAAAGTTGGATGCCACTCGTGGACTCGACCACCCGATCGAGTTTGTTCCACCCATCTACCAACCCAACGCAGCGCGCGACACACAAACTGCTAGCCCTATGCGAAACCGACGTCGGTTCGTGGCTTTGACCACCCGGCCAAAGTGGATCCACCCACCTATCGGCCCACATAGGCGCGTAGCCACATGCACACATACATAAGCATATATATATTTTTTTCATTTCTTTTTCATTCCCGCATCTCGAGAATTAGGAAACAAAAGAAAGGACCTTTTTCCGACCCAACCAATTCCGACACACACATATAAACTCCCTGTGGACATCTCGATGAGACACCTCTCCTCTCTGCCGCTACTCAAGCCAAAATCCAACCACTAATGCCATAGTCAACTTTTCCTATCGAAACTCGCACACACTAACTACCTTGTCGACCTGAAACCCTAGAAAATGCCACTTCAGTCCTAGGCATACAACAGACTTGGTCCATCCGTCCTCACATCTCTGACTCGCAATCCGCAAAGCAAACCATAGTTAGACTAAAGCCATCCTCACCCACATCCATCACCTCGTCTATTTCTTTTTCATCTCCAACCTCTGCCTCGCAGAGATTCCACCTGACCTGATAGATGACCTGAAAAGCTACCATTATCCGTTGTTCCCCTCAATGACTCAAGCCTCGCTGCTAAGTCCCTTAATCCTTGCTTGTTGTACTCAATATCACTATGATATTGGAACAGGTCAGAATCAATGCTTCGAAACCAATTCCATATTTGCTCCATCTCTTCATCTAAATCTCTCATCTTTTTTCCAGATTCGAGGGGAATATCCTACCTCTTCTCAACTCGAACGGTCAACTTCTTGACTTCCTCTCTAATCGATCTTTCCTCCCAAATCCTACTCATATTTTCTTCATCCAAATCATCAATCTTCTTCGACAATTCATTCCTCGTCCTTTCTAACTCTGTTCTGAACGCATCCAACCTGTCCAACACCGCTTTCAACTCTTCCTCCACTTTCCCCACTCTCAGGCCCTCCATCTGTCCTCGAGTCTCATCGTCTTTCCGATTCATCCACCTACCGAGCTTGCTACTCAGCTTTGCACTCTCTTTTTCTACCCGTCCAACTTTCTCATCACTCTATGCTCTAACTCCAACTGGAACTCTTCCCCTACTTTACCCAATTGGTCATCATATCTACCAGTCATCTCTAGAAATTTCTCGATTTCCTTTTCCATTCGATCGACTCTTTGTGCAAGGTCATCATTGTCTCGTGGGTGCTCTTCTTCAATCGAAACTCCATGGCAATTGGCTATCATCAAGCCGGTTCTAAGGTCCAAGACCTCCTTTCTCGTGTCGTTGCTCTTCCTAGCCATTTTTTTCACTCTCAAGCAATTGGACTTGTCCTCTCAGGTTCTCATTTTCCACTTTCAACATTCTACTTATATCTAACACCACTCGGAATTGCTCCTCCCATTTGTCTACAACCTCTTCTATCTTTGCCTGATTTTTCTCCAATGTTTCCACCTTGACCCTCTCACTATCACGCTCTTCATGAAGACATTCCAATTGACGTTTTATGCTTGTCAGCAAACTCTCGTCATCTTCGACTTTCACATAAAAGGACGAACGTGACATGCTAACCTCTTTTGCAACATCCTCCTCAACGGGAACCTCTTTCACGTGACACACAGGCTCCCATAGCTTCTTGTTTCCGCATTCCACGCATCTAGGGACAAAGTCCAATGGACTTGACACACGAGGGCAAATCTTTGCAATGTGCCCGACTTTCTCGCAACACCAACACCGAATATAATTCGAGATTGGACCACCCCGACGACATTCATATGCATGGCTTCGCATTGAGTGTCCAAAGCCGTTTCGACTTCTAGTTCCTCTCCGAGTCATCATTCTCGAGCTAATTTCTCGAACATCTACAACTTGTGTACTTTGCGCCATCTCTCTACCAAGACCAAAGCAACCAATCCGGGGCTTGGCTGTGCCACACAATTGGGGCACCAAGCGAGCTCGTAGCAATCTCTATGAGATGTGCTAAGCCAATTCCCGACAGACGCACCAAAATGATAGGTCTCTTAATCCTTGGGAAAGTACATATACACAATGATATTTTACCCCAACTTGCTCATGCTAGGTCAGCTTTTATCACCCTAAGTCCCCAATTTCACTCCAAAGTATTGATGGAGGATACCGGAAAATACATGCACAAGGGAAAACCAACTCTAGTGGTTAACTCTCGGGACCTCCCTCTTTACTTGCTCACACCTTCCGAGTCCCCTTAGTTCCTCGATCTCTCTTTCACTTGCTCTTCCTCGCTTCCTTTTGCTCTTATTTCTTTTGTCCACATACTTATCCTCTACACACTCTTGTCCTCCGACACTCACTCTTACACACTGACATGCATTAGCACTACCTTTCCCTTTCCCTCATACACTCTTTCTCACTCCCCCACACTCACCTTCTCTCACTTCCCCTTACATCTAACTTCTCTCGTGCACACTTTGAGTATTTTATCAAACAGGTGTATAGCACTTCGATGCATCAGCTCATGTTACCTCAAATGTGCACCTGAGTATCCCCCTCAAACTTTGCAAGGGCCATGCGCATGTTTGGTCATCAGATTCGGGTTTGGAAGTCCCGTCCCCATTCAGTTCGGTTTTTTTTCTATTAACAATGTTTGAGAAGTCAGTTGCACAAACAAGAATATTATGTCAGCAAACAATCACGAACCTCATCATCGAGATGATCATCACATTCTCCAATCTTTTGCCTCAGAGTAGCTTCATTCTATCAATGGTTTCTCCAAGGAGTTCACTTCCCAATCTTGAGCACTTCTTATGTGGCAGCAGCAACCTCTGTCCTTCCAACTTGGGTACGTCCAAACTCACGAGAAGGAGATGCAGTTATGCACAGAGCTAAGCTTTTAAGGTAAATCCTTTCGTCCTCGTTGGCATCGAATGGATAGATGAACACACAGCCCGTCCCCTCCACCAACTCATTAGCAATTGCAACCGAATTCCCTCTTATGAATTCATCCACAGAAAGACCTTACATAATGGACCATTCACAGTTCTCACAAATGACATGGTGTAAGTACATAAGGCTTGGGGGTACATCATATGATCCATCAGAAGACACCCATATAAACCCAAGTGCCCTTTGGAGTACCAAGCACCCAGTTGTGAATATGATCACATGCAGATCTTACTACTGAAAGGGCACTTGATAGCTTGTGAGCCTTGATGATGGCAGCTTATCTATGCTGTATAACACTGTTGAGTTCACCTTGCAGCCAAGAATCATCTACAACAAGTTTCCCCACTGGCTGCTCTCCGTGTTCAGTTTCCACAACAACATGGCTCACATCTGGATATTTTGTTGAAGAGTGGTTAACCAAATGATGACATTTTCCACTATGAAAACGAAAACCTGTTACCGCTCTACAATCTGACCATTGCACGATTTTGATCAAGCCTTGTTAGGCCAGTAATGTTCTTTTCAAGTATTGAAGGAGCGAACTACTTCATGATGGATGCATTTCGGTTGGGTTTACAACAACAAGAGCCTTGTCGTGTTTTGCTGGGTATTCCTCCGGTTGTCATCATCCATCAAGGGAGAAGGTGGCCAAGTACATCATCTGTTGCGAGTAGATCCTTAATCCCCTGCCCGTGCACACATCTGTAGCGCTATTACCACTGACTCAAGAGTCAAGCAGCTCGTCCAGCCACCTTGTTCTCTTTGCCCTTGCCCAATTGAACTAAACTCTTCTTGCAGAACCCCATGTCCTTCTCAATAGAGGGAAGTGCATAAATCAACTGTGAAATTGTGTGGCCTGTTTGTGTACCTCCCTTCCAGCCACCCATAGCTCCATGTTCTCGCTATCTTCCAAACACATTTGCAACAGCATTCCTTTCGAATCAAACACGCAGAGTACGAAATGTATAGTTATGAGCATTGATAGCAAGCTCCGATTAGTTTCAGCTACCTTTGATGTGGGACATAAATTCACTCATCAATTCTTTCTCCTTTTCCTAGTTGCAGAATTGCACATCTTTGCTCTTTTGGGCAACCGTCTCATACAATTTTAGCTCACTCTCTGAATGTTCCTCACCCCTTTTCTGAGGACTAGTTTATTTGGATTAGCTATAACATCAGACATTCTTTGCAATATTCCCACATTTACGGACTGTCTCCCGCAATGATGTGCATAGAAAGCGAATTATAAGACCTTTGAAATACTGCGTGCAACCTTTGGTTATCACGAACTGATCCCTATCAGCATCGGAATAGCACACTAATTCTTCGCCCTCTGAATACAGGTAGCTGATATATCTGTCACCCTTCACTATCCTCTCATGCTTGCCTCTTCCAGCAAGTCAACAAGGAGCGACCTCCCTTAACTTTCTGATCAGTGAGGGGGGAGAACCAAAGTGAGCAACCCTTCCCCTCAGCATCGACTCCCTTTTTGCTATCTTTGCCAAGAATAGAGGTACTCTTTTCCCCCCCTTGCCTTTGTATAACTGCATAGATTTGAAAAATAACCAGCATCACTTTCCCCCCTCTCTGTTCTTAGTCGAGGAGACACCTCACCTGAGAGGGGGAGAGAGTGTGACGGGGAGAGAGGAGACGTGAGAGAGAGTGAAAGAGGAACGGAGTTTCACTGCATAACAGAGGACGATGACTATATGAAAAACATCCTAAAAAAAAACCATGCTTTCGCAAAAGGTCATCTCAAAGGCTAAAACTATGTCAACGTCACGTTCTCATCTCCCAAAGTCATCAGGCAAACATCCCCACTGAAAATAATAATATTGATGCCCTATAATGCTTTCAGGCTTGCAAAGAGTAGATTGTTGTGTCAATGGAGGAAAGCTCTCCGATCAAACTGTCTGGAAACCAAATTCAGTCCTCGCTTCACAACGTCCAGACCATGCGGATCCATGAACGCACATGCAAGGATTTGCTTGTTGTCAAGTTTTAGCTTCTCATGCTCCTCTTTGTCTCTGTCCCAAAAACTCTCTCCAGGAATTCGACCTGAATCTGAATATAAGTTGTTGCGAACTCCTCAAACTTCTCTGAAGGCGCTCCTCATTCATCCACTATCCCGTACTGCTATGCATGCATAGCCCCCTTCCAACAACCCCGAAGCACCCATCACAATCACACTGACCTCCTCCTCTCCACTTCATCCTTGGAAAATGGCAGTCATCCTCTTCTTTGTCTGAGCTAACCACTCTAAATGCATCCCCCAACCTCCTTTGCAGTAGTTGCCCAGGTTCTCTATTCATTACACTCTCTTTTCCCCCTTTCTTCTCGAGCCCGCAATCTCCTTCCGTTATCTGCCGCCACTGAGGGTGAAGTCCAAACACAGCAGCGGCCCCCAAACAAAAATCCAAAACTGAGAGAGAGACAAAAAATGATGCCAGCTCCCCCTTTTTTCTGAGACCACTAACCCTTTTCTCACAGCTTTCAAAAAACAGTTTTTGTTTTTCCCTCTGACTCCGCCAAAGTCTGTTGCTGCAGCAGGCCGGCTCCATTTACTTCAATTCTTCCTTCTAACAAATGTCAATAAGCTGGCAAAATACTTTGATGAAGCTTTGGCGTGCAATTCACAAGGTGAGATACTTAGATTTAGTATACACAATGGTCCCAAACAACTTGAGCCGACTAGAATTGGATTCCTAGGGTCCAAATTGGTAAGATCTCCTAGTTTTCCACCGGCCAAGGGAGCCATCAAACTTGGAAATGCAAATAGGTACTTGCTCTTCCGATGGCCCTTTTTTACTATATCTTTTCCATCTGACTTTAGAATCGTTTAAAATCTTTCGAGCTGTGCGAGATGACTGCCGGATAGGTGGATTGTTCATAGGTACATCATTCTTTTTGCTAATACTTTCGACTTCTTAGACTTCAGGCTTTGCCTTTGAAATAGTTTGATTATTCTCTGACTTCTCAAGTTGGTCTTTGTTTTTGTTGAAGTTCTTTGTTTGACTAGCACCAGTTGTGAAATCTATTTCAATGCTTTTGTCCTGTTCAAAGCTCCTAGGCAGTGGCAAGCGCACTTCTTCAGGATTTTGCATCTTTGGTTCCAATCCACCACGCATTTGAAAATACTATGAGTGATTCAAAGCAATCTTCACAAACAACATTTCGAGCTCCTTTTTGAAATTGCAAGGTGAGATAAATATCTCCTTTTAAACATCATTCATTTTCAATGGAAGGAGTACCTCTTCGATCTTATTCATGCAATGGCATCCCAGGGCATGTTCCCTTCCCCCCATATGCGGGACTCATCACGGCACAATCAAGCATTGAAAACACCTATATTGCTTTTGATCCCTGTATCCACATTTGTGTGGATCTTATCACCCCCAACCATCAATTTTCCTTGCAAAAAACCTATGTTCAAACAAATACTCCCCAAAATGGAACATGTTAGTGCATAAAAATTACAAACTTTTTAGCTAACATACTCCCCTTCACTTATTCGCGAAGTCGTCCCCGACGAGCCAAATATGTTCCTTCACTCAAATCATCCAACATTTGCTTCATCACTCAATCAGATACAAATCTTTATCTTGCATACATATTCTCTTCTTCCTCGATGTAAGACCTGCAATCACACTCATACAATCGTCAGTTAGTACGAAAATCCAATCATTTCACTTACCATGTTTGTCCATCTTCATCGGCATGTCCATGTGTCTACGAACTTCATCAAAACATTAGAACCTTTTTTCATCAAATCACAATAACATCTACAACCAAAATGAAAAGACAATCATCCACATCACACATATATACTCGGCACACACATCATGATCCCATATCACACATGCATTCTCATCGTGCACAACATAGCAAACAGAAAGCAGAAACTCCTTTCCTTCCCGACACTCTTCTCGGCTATTCATCCAACACGTCATGAATCTCTATTCCACATGCATACTCAACACACTTTCCACACACCATATATAATAAAAAACCATTCCCCTTCTACCTAGGTTTTCCACTACCCACTTGCTTTTCATCGACTCTTTTTTTTTTTCTTTGGTTTTCAACTAAATTCCATGCTATGTCACAACCCCACCTCTCTAACTTGATGAATATATGGCAAAGACCTCTCAAGTCTAACGTCGGGTCACCTCGACAAGACCGCTCGTCATCAACGTGATTCCGGACTTCACAAGTCGTTGCACCACCTAAGAGCAAAACTGACACTTCCCGAAGGTTTGCAGACGAACAATGCAACTAGCACGATTGGATTCCTCAAGTCCAAGCTTTCCACAGACACGTCACAGCCAAGACCCTAGCCGAGCTTAAGCTTTGATTCGACATACCTCATCGGGAGTCCCCAATTGGTCATCATATCTACCAGTCATCTCTAGAAATTTCTCGATTTCCTTTTCCATTCGATCGACTCTCTGTGCAAGGTCATCATTGTCTCGTGGGTGCTCTTCTTCAATTGAAACTCCATGGCAATTGGCTATCATCAAGCCGGTTCTAAGGTCCAAGACCTCCTTTCTCGTGTCGTTGCTCTTCCTAGCCACTTTTTCACTCTCAAGCAATTGGACTCAGTCCTCTCAGGTTCTCATTTTCCACTTTCAACATTCTACTTATATCTGACACCACTCGGAATTGCTCCTCCCATTTGTCTACAACCTCTTCTATCTTTGCTTGATTTTTCTCCAATGTTTCCACCTTGACCCTCTCACTATCACGCTCTTCATGAAGACATTCCAATTGACGTTTTATGCTTGTCAGCAAACTCTCGTCATCTTCCGCTTTCACATAAAAGGACGAACGTGACATGCTAACCTCTTTTGCAACATCCTCCTCAACGGGAGTTAATGGAATTGTATAAGATCAAACATCGGAAAAGCACTCCATATTACCCGAGAGCAAATGGACAAGTGGAGGTCACCAACAAAGTTCTTGAACAGATTCTAACGAAGACAGTAGCTGTGCATAGGAGAGACTGGGATGAGAGACTTTTGGAAGCCTTGTGGGCATATCGAACATCCTACCGAGTGACGACTAAGAGTACCCCATTCTCCCTAGTATATGGCGAGGAAGCCATCTTTCCCAGCGAAAAAGAAGTTTCGATATTAAGAGTGGCCATCGAGGCTAGGCTGGGAGAGGAAGAGTCATTAAAGGAGAGGTACGTACAACTGGTCAACCTAGAAGAAAAGAGACTCATTGCACAACAAAGTCTGGAAGCTATTCAGAGAAGACGTAAAGAGAGGCATGACAAGAATCTCAGGACCTATGCGATTCAAGAAGGGGATTTGGTGCTAGTCTATGATAGTAAATATTATGAATTCCCGGGGAAGTTACAGACAAGATGGGCAGGACCGTTTAAGGTGGTGGAACTAAACTCCAATGGCTCCATGCAAATTCAAGATTTAGGAGAAGAATGTGCTCCCGTGAAGGTTAACGCGCTTCGAGTTAAACCATATTTCAAGTGACATTAGGACGGGAGAAGCCAGACAAGATCCAAGCAGAAGGACGTACTAGATTCCTTGTACATAGATGTATAGTTATATATATATATGCGCATATGTAAGCTATGATTTGTGTGTCATAAATTTTCTTCCTTGCTAGCTCAAGAATTTTGGACTTCTAATTATTTTTTGTGTGTTGCGAAGAGACTGTTAGGAGCTAGGTAATAAAATGGCAGATCAAATAACGCAACTCTATTTGTACGAGCTAAGGATATATTTCTCGGACCAAACATTCACCCACATGGACATAGATGTCGACGACTTTGAGACGGAATATGATGTGGAGGAAGCGCATTGGCTGGTATGCTTCATAAACCAGGGTTTGGATGTTATGTTTTATATTGAGTGTTTTGAGGAATACCTGACCCGACATGTAGGATGGGCAGGGGATCGATATTACTATTTCGACCCTTCTAGGGAAATGCCTAACGAAGAGAACGATATCACTTGGGCTTGGGCAGATGTGTTGACGATAGGAAGTGATGACGGAGCTCCTGAAGTTGAGCCTGACTCGCCCTAGGGAAGTCGTCGAGATGCGAGTACGAGTTGAGGCTATATGAGACATCCCGGAGACCCACATTCTAGATCGTCTAAGGATAGGTACAGGAGGGACTAAGGCATAGCTGGTTGTAGTTACCTAGTGAAAAGTTAAATCGATGAATACATATGTAGTATCTGTAATTGAGAGAATGGAGTGAAGAAGTGGTTGATCTGTCAAAGGCTAGAGTGTATATGTTTGCATGCATGTGTGGGGAAAGTGGGGAAAATCCCTTTCTTCCTCTCCCTAATTCTCAGGACTTGGGTAAATTAATTAACTATGAAAAAAAAAGAGAAGAAAAAGAAAAGAAAAGAAAAAATTTGTGTTGCTATGATCGTACCAATGCGTTATGGTGGGCTAGTAGGTGGGTGGATTTATCCTAGCCGGGTGGTTAGGACCACGAGCCGCAGCTAGTTTCACCATAGGCTTGGGATGTATATGTTTATGTCTTAGCTACGCGCCATAACGGGTTGGTAGGTAGGTGGAGCCATCGTGGCTGGGGAGTCACGACCACGAGCCGTATCCAGCTTCGTTATGGGCTAGCTGATATATGTTATGTGTTATCATTGTGTGTTTGTGTGTTGTGCGCTACATTGCATTGGTAGATGGGTGGACTCAACCTGATCGGGTGGTCAGGTCCACGAATCGCATCCAAGGTCAATGTAGGCCAACGTATGAAAATAAATAAAACCTATCTATGAAATTACTCCCCACTCCTGAGGGGGAGAGGGAGAGAGGAGAGGGCGATGATCACCTGGAAGGGAACGTTATTTGCTTGTGTGATTGGTATGTGATGGCTTGTGACAGATCAGCTCACTTTGAATCAACATTCTTGAAGGCGCGGAGACTCTATATGTACTTATGGATGAGGCTTTAGCGAGGTAATGCAACGGTCTTGCTTTATAACTTGTGTGCTCTATCGGAGGGTTTTCCAGAGTGTGGGGCACTCTCGGGTTTTTATGAAGGTCTTGACTTGCACTCGAGTCTCGATGGCTTCTGTAGGACGACGATGGGGATTCTTCGGGAACGTCTAGTCATGGAATAATTGTACATAGTGAATGGTAGGTGCAATAATGGGGTATGCATTTTGGGTATGTTGCATCTCCTGTTGGATTCATTTCAGTTGTTGTTGTTCATTTCGGTATTTCCATTTTTGTTTTTTCGCAATGACAGTTGAATGTGTAAAACATGGAAAGGTATGCATGTGTTATTTTGGTTGAGACTATGTTCATAATGGAATGCATGAGCAATTTGATGTATGTGGAATTGGAGTTGCATATATGTGCACGCTCTGGGATCATTTTGGAAGTGACTGATTTGTATGTATTCATGAGTGATTTTTTTTTAGCACTAATAGCTTCAATGAGTGCAGGTCCACTTGGAATGATGGCTCGATGAAAAGGTATGCGAACCAATTGTAAATTGACATGTTCATGGTTGTTTGGATTTTATTGCAGTAAGAATGGCTTGTCGAGGACGACTTTGCAAATAAGAAGAGGGGAGTATGTTAGCTCACAAAATGGTTGGTTTTTATGCACTAATGTGGGTCTATTTGGCAGGAAAATACGTTTGATTTCAGGTACTTGAAGAGTGGATTTGATAATTGATGAGAAGTGTTTGGAGTGTGTAGAGCCCCTCCTACGGACATGAGGCCTGGGAACCCTTTGGTGACACAAGAGGAGCTTTTGGTGACAACCAGTTCTGATTCACATTACCAGGCCATGCTGCATGGAATGTGCTCATGACCGGAACTCGAGAATCATAGAAATTTTCCCACGTAATTGTGAACGCTAGCGGCGCGTAGGATAAACAAATTTAGATTCCCCAACGGAGAAAGAAATCAGATGGAGATAATAAAACTGAGCATTTCTGGGTTAGGCTTCATTCAAACCAGAGAAACAAAGATTTTATTCGGTCAAGGGTTGCCCTATGAATGCAGAATTCAACTCTGCTTAAGGCAGTTATGAATAACATCAAGAACCAGAAGAAGAAGAAGAAAAAGAAGAAGAAGAAGAGGAAGAGGAAGGTATTGTGGTAGCAATCATCTTAAGTATGGTCTAGTGGAAAGTCATTTACACAATGCTTGTTCATAGAAAGGTTATGTGGACATGGTACCACAGCATTCCATCAAGCTCCTTGAAGGCATCGTGGAAGGATGCAGAAAGTCAAAGAAACATTCACATTTACTTCGTGTACATGGTTACCTTCATAAACATGGCTTGGAGGGCCATGTGCTGCTTGGGAATCACCTTGTAACGGTGCTTGTGGAGGCACAAAAACTTGATTGTGCTCGTGTGACTTTTGACATGTTACTTTATAGGAAGGAATACTCATGGACGTCACTTATTGCTGGCTATGTAAAACATGGCAAATCACACTATGCACTATGTCTGTATGAGTGCATGAAAACAAACGCTGATATTCAGCCTATCGGTCACACTTTTGTTGCACTTCTAAAGGCATGTGCGAAGGTTAAATGTTTACAGAAAGGCCTGGAGATCCACTAAGACATTGCTAAACTGGGGTTGGACAAGAAGGATGTCTTCATTGGTAGCTTTTCCGTTGTCAAAAAAGTGGGCTCTCTTGCTGGTCGTTTCTGGGGGGGGGTTTTGTTTTTTTCATGGTTCTGACAAAAAAACGGAAAAGGGGAGAGAAAGGGGGGGGTTTTTTTCGCATTCGGGCAAGCAAGGAGGAAGTCACTGCTTTTTGGGGGATCCTATCTACGGAGGAGAGGAGCTTCTGATTCAGGGGGCTATCCTCAATGGTTCTTCTCAAAATCTGACGGGGGGAGTTTTCTTCTCATTCCGTAAAGGGAAATTGGAGGCAGATTTTCAGAGGTGACACACGTAGAACTCGAGGCCTGCCAAGAGGAAGGAGCCTCAGGAAGGGGGAAAAAGAGTTGCTCAGTCTCTGTACGGGAAGGCTAGCAACCAGTGACAGATTAAAAGAACGGCGGTGTTACACTTGGAAGAGTGTTAGCTGGAAAATTGTTAATGATTATGCCCTAACATGCTCTATTTCGGAGATTTTTCATTTGAATGTAGGTGTTTTGCAAGGAGAATTGATGGTTGGTCGTGAGAAAACCGATTAAACGTAGATGTGTGGATCAAGGGAGGGCAAAGTAAAGTTCTCATTGTATGGAGTTCTTGTGCATGCTGGCTGGTCGACACATTCTGGGCATTATTTTTTGCTTTGTCCATACGTCCGCAGATATATGGCATGGACTGGATGACGGTCGGGTATCTCAAGTAAGTGAGCGGAGTGTCCTTGAGCAGAAGGCATACATTCTCTTTTACGCTCGAGAATAGAGGACCAATTATCTCCAAATTCAAGGCAACCTGGTTCAACAGCTGGGAAATTTGATGTTTCAAACACTCCAAAAGGTGGTCCCAGGAATTTATTGAGTGTTGTGATTGTGGCGACTAGTTGAAGAAAGCAGAGAAAAGACTGAATGAGGAGATTGAAGAGGGTCTCTCATTACCTTGATAGCAAAATAGAGATTAACATTACTGCTGTTGTTGAAAAGGAGATGATTTCAAGTCATATGAATCACTTTGTGGAGATGGAGAACTCAGGACTAGTGTCAATGTTGGCATATGACAGATATGAGGATCTTGGGCGGATGTATAATTGGTTCAAACGTGTATCACCTGGTTTGGCACTTGTTCGTGATGTTATGACTGCCCACTTGCACAACATGGGCAAGCAGCTTGTAACTGATCTTGAGAGGCTCAAGGACCCTTTAGAATATGTTCGATGTCGTTTAAATGAGAAGGGAAAACATGATAAGATCATAACCACCTCATTTAACAATGACAAGTCTTTCCAAAATGCGTTGAGTTCTTCTTCCGAATATTTTTGCTCTGACAGAAAAACGGAAAGGGGAGGAGGTTTTTGTCAGGACTTTTCTCCTCCCTCCATTCTTCTTTGCCAGCTAAAAAAGGGGGCGGCGCCGAATCTCTGATATATCTCTCTCTTGGACTGGAGTGGAAGCTCTCTGTTTTTTGTTTCGTGCAGCAGTAAAGGGGTCTGGCATCGTGGAGAGCTTTTGTAGAGAGAGAGGGAGAGGTCCTTAGTTGTCGAAAAAAGGGGAGGCTGGCCGTGTGCTCAGGGGGGGATAATGGCTTCATCTCTTCTGTACACGTGATGCGGTACAGCTTCCTGGCTACAACGAGATCAGCATGGAGAGACTCCACACGCACATAGACACAGATTTGGCGTCGTGAAATAGCATTCAGTGAGGCGTTCTATGAAGTTCACCCTGGATTCTCTTCATTGGGAATACTGAGGGAGCTCATTGGAAACCCAGTAAAATCGTGAAGCGCGGAAGTTGTAATTTCTTTTAGATATCCTCAAAGTGCGAGCTGTACAAGATTGTGATCAAGGAGTTCATCATAGTACGGTACTTTGAATTGATCAGAATTGATCTTGTGAAGAACTTCCTCTCAGTAGTAGCGGAGGAAGCCCTGGAAGGCTTGTTTTCAAGGTATTCACAGTGGCCACCTATAAAACATCCGCCTCGAGGTATTCAACGTGTGCTCTCCGTGGTCCTGTTGCATCTGTTTGTGTGTATTCTTGCTTTAAAAATGGTGTTAGAGTTTGCAGTTATGTCCGATGGTCCTATTCTCACGGTGAGTGATGGTGTTACATTTCTGCTTATGCATTATGTATGGGTTCAACATCGCCTGCATTTGAAATCTCTTTTGATGTACTATCCTGAGTGATTCATCATTTCCAACGTCGAATTCATTACAGGAGTGAAATACGTTTGGGATCTTATTGAAGTTAATGATAGGAACTACTTTACTCGCCTGTTGTATTGAACATGCAGTCTGCATAATTTACTCGATGGGGATGTTAATGTGTTAGTGGAGACCTGAACTGATTAGAGCACCTTTGATTACGAGCTATCTTCAAGTTCAGGTCATTTCAAAGGTTCTAGTGACGATGTACATATTTTGCAATGTATCGTGGAAGTTTCGTCGAAATGCGAATTGCAATTGAGGTTCCATGCGTACATGGTTGCAAGTGACTTGTCAAACAGTTGGGAGGTGTTTTTTTATGGTTTTTGGGGAGGTGTTCAAATAGCTTATTTACGTGACGTTTCAACTTTTTATATGTACAAAGGATTGCGAGATATGCTTGTTGATTCATGCTAGACGGGCTAGCGCAGCAGGGTATACTCGTTTCTCTCACTGCAGCGAGGTGATTGTGTTTGGAAACTGATCAAATAGTGAAGCTATCTTGCAATGTTTTCCTGCTGAGTTTGTCAGTAGTTGTCGGAAGACAACTCGAAAGTGTTTCGAGATATGTACGTGCTACATGATTTCCTTGTGGATGCAGTAAGGAGGTCGAATGTTTTTTGACTCCTGAGATATGCCGGAAGGTTAATGTTGTTGAGGGAGGATCACATATGGTAGCTATATTTTTCGCAATCCCTGAGACCTATCAACAATTTGTGGTGCTGGTGAAAGATCCCTACAGTTGGCCAGAAGCAATTATCTTGGCATGAGGTTTCATCAAATTAGTGTGGTGTGGGTGCTCACGTCATTTGCAGTTGCTATTTCGTCGATGTGGCTGCTAATGGTATGATGACTCTGCGAAGTTTCAATCTTGTTCATAGATCAAAGTTGTCAACTTTGCCAGTTTGAACGGCAAGAGTAGCTGGGTTGAGCTGAAGGTTGAAGTGTCTTGGCTTTTTTATTTTTATTTTTTTTTCTGTGCATCATGTTGTCGTTGAACATAATTTTCATGCACAATATACGTTCCGTTCACGAGGATATGAAGCAGAATAATCTGGAATAGAGAACACAGGTTATACTACAGTCCATTGCTGCTGCTTTTACATGCACTTCGGATGGATAACGATATAAAGACCCTTGTGGAATTCTTTGCCGAACTCCCTAAACTGTGGTCCAATTTAGGACATGAAAAGGTGAAATTCTATAGGGTACTCTTGAAACTGTGGAACAATCGGGGACATGTGAGAGGAGGTGTGTGTTAGGGGAAGCAGCTGGGTACAAAAGATACACATTAGGGAGTGCATTATATTATTCATATGCATATGAATGTGTGTACTAATGCTTGGGTGTGTGTGTTTGGGTACAGGCATAAGAAGGTGGGGAGTGGGTATGAGTGGATTTTGGGTAGGAGTGGGTGAGAAAGTGAGAGGGAATAGGGATTGTGAGTGAACAGGCAAAGTGGTGTAGAGATGGTGCGAGGATGTGCCTGTTCAGAATAAATGCCTAGGAGAGTGATAGGAAGTGAATGGGAATGAAGAAAAGAGAATATCTGTGTGGTTATATGCATGAGAAGGTGTGTGTGAGTGCGTGTATGAAGATGTGCCTGTGACATTATGGGTAGGGTTGTGGCCATATGCATATGTGAGAGTGAAAGAAAGAAAGTAACAGTGTTATTGCGAGGGGTTTGAGCAAAATAAAGGCTTCACAATCATCTTTTCCGTAGGCTTAAGAGCCTGTTCATTTTGGTGCGTCTGTCGAGAAGCATTGTGAGATAATTGCGGGCTCTAAGTAATCCAAGTGGACCAATTGTGAGGGATTTGAGCAAAATAAAGGCTTTCACAATCATCTTTTCCTTGGGCTTAGAAGCCTATCAAAGAGAAAGGGTGAAGCTTCTTCACTGTTGAGCAGGATGGTTATGCAATATCGAGTCTGTGAAGTCGGAGCTTATTCTGACGGGTATGGGTACAAGTGAACATGATAGAACATGTTATATGCATTGATTTCTTTTATATTCGTTAACATGCCCCTCTTTGCACTATTTCCAAGGCATATCAATCTATGAGCTATTGTCTCACACAGGCTTTGTTTGGGGTTATATCCATTGATGGTTCTTTGTAATTTATTCATATTGGGCACGGAAAGTTAAGTGACGGGATTATCCAACTGTTGGAGCATGTATGAAATGAGTGATTCTGGAGTGAGACCTCACCACTGTAGCATTCGCTTCGCTTTGACTATATCATTGATGCACTTTCCTGGGAACATTGAAAATTAGGAATTATGTCCAAATAATTTGTCTGTGGTCGACTCCCATCAAACTCCCTATCTCTGTTTTCTACTGCGATTGGGCTCTGTTTTCTACTCTGGTGCAATTTTTTCTTTTTTTTGCTCATATCATGCTACTGTTGTGGTCATGGCACAGGGTCGAAGTCTACACCATGTTTTCTTGGGTTTCCATTTGTGTTTGACTGCTAAAGAACTCTAAGAGGTGTTAGTGCACCTTCGAAGTTGCGATCTGGCTCAGGTCTAACGGCTTATTTTTTCTCTCCTTGCTTAATCTGCAAGATTTTAGGCTCTACACATACTCCTCTACTTGCCCCCCCCCATGAAAAATTGAAGGCAGTTGTGCTCTATGTCCTACCTTGGCCGTATCAGGCGAAGATGCCCAGCCATGTGTCCATCTATCGTTTTGAGGCTGTCGGTTCCCATGCTTGGGATACTCTGCACCATGCATCTGTATCTCAGAAAGTTAGTCCACCTCTATACAACATGTACATGACTTCTTACTTGGTTGCCCTTTCCACTACTCGAAGGCTGATGAGAAGCTTGTGGAGTTAGTTAAGGCCAAGAGCTATAACAGAAATGGATGCTAATGTTGATTTGCAGATGATCTCCTACCTCAAGCTGAAATTCGGGAATGCAATCATGTCTAATTATGGACTAATGAGCCGCACCATGGAGGTCGATTTTTGTTGTTCTATTACAAAATTATAATTACGTAAGGTGTTATCCCAGTAATAACATCATTCCAACACACGAGGGGAGACTTTTGGAGATAACCGAGCGCTCATTTTGTATCACTTCTTTTACATTCACCACTATGGCAATCTCTCAATGTAGTTCTCTAAGCCAAGCAAACCTCTTTTCAAAAAACGTATGCGAGAGGGAGTGCTCATTATAAAGAGAGAAAGTGTGTGCATAGAGGGTAAGTTAGGAAGAAGCAAGTAGGTGTAAAGGAGAGAGCCCGAGTGTGTATGTGATTGAGGTAGTGTGCGCATGAATGTATAAGTGGGAGGAAGAGAGTCAACTCTGGAGTAGGTATCAGTGTACATATGTATGAAGGTTTTTTTTATCCTTTTTAGTGGCCTTTGAGTATGATTGTGGGCTTAGAGGAGTGCCGACAAACCAAATCTAAGTGACTTAGGTAAACCAACAGCGGTTGCGGGCACCTTTCCCTTGGACTAAAAGATCAAACAGTCACCATCGTATGGCCTATAAATAGTGCCAAATTCTTTGAATAGCAATTATAAACCTGCTTCTCACACTTTCAAACTGAACATATGATAGAATTGACAAATCATTCAATGAAGGTACATACTTCATATCCTCCAAAACAAACAATCGTATCCTGCCATCCAAAACAATCAAATTTTTTGCGAATATTTTGAAAGATGCACATAAGCATACACATATATAAAATTATATGCATATATATATATATATATATATATATATATATATATATATATATATATATATATATATATATATATATATATATATATATATATACTTTTTTTAATATATCTTTTTTTGATAAACTTATAAATTATTATCTGAAAAGTTTTTACCAAGTCAGAATATTCTTCCTACCTCATGATGAAATGAAGAAGATAATCAACAATCTTGGTATAGATTATCAATGTATACATGCATGTCCTAACGATTGTATTTTATATAGAGGTGAATATGCAGACTCTTTGACATGTCCCAAATGTCAATCTCCTCGATATAAGGGCGAAGAAGGTAAAATCCCAAGAAAGGTATTGAGACATTTTCCATTGGCTCCAACATATGTTTCAAAGCCCCAAATTATCAAAGCTTTTGACTTGGGGACATGATCACAAAAGTACTGATGGAATAATCATAATTCCTCATGATAGTGTTGCTTTTTAGCATATTGATTCTACATGGCCTGAATTTGCACAAAATCCACAGAATCTAAAGTTAGGAGTTGCATTAGATGGGGTTAATCCATTCTCCATGAAATCTAGTAAATGGTCAACATGGTGCATATATATCTTGCTCCTCTCATTGACGATCTCCAAGAGTTATGGAGAGGTATTAATATCATTGATGTATCAAAAAGGATCAATGAAAGACATATTACGGTTCATGGTATTGTGGCTTGGACTATTCACGATTTTCCAAGATATGGTGTTTGTTCAGGTATTGATGTAATTTTTTTATTCAATATGCATGTAAATAAATATGATTTAATCTAATTTTATTTTTATCATTTTCATGATGCAAGAATATCTACTAAGGGTTATAAAGCTTGTCCATATTGTGGTGATTGGTTGAGATCAATCTATAGTAAGAATCTCAACAAAAATATTTATCTTCGACATCGATGATTCTTGCCTGATGATCATCCATTAAGATCTAAAAGAGAAGCGATACATTTTAATGGAAAGCTTGAAACAGATCAGTGTCCAAAACCTATGACGCCTATGGATTGGTATAAAAAATGGACAGATGGACCTCTGATAGATCCAGAATCAGAAATCTTCAGTGATGATTCAGATAATGAGTATGTGAAGAGAGGTAAAGAAAAATTGGCACTCACAGAGAACATATCAATATGGTTTTCTTTGGAGTATTGGAAAGAGTTAAAAGTATGTCATCTTCTTGATCCTATGCATATATTCAAAAATATTGGTTATTCACTATGGCAGCATCTTCTTGGACTAAAAGATACCCTAGCATCAAGGAATGATTTGAAAGATAAAAAATCCAAACCAAAGTTATGGCCAGTTTTTGATAGGCATCGACAAGAAACGACTTATGCACTTGCTCCTTGGGTACTTACAACAAAAGAGATACAGACTATCAACAATAGAATTCAATTGATTAAGACTCCTACAAGATATGGAGCATCTTTTCAAAACATGTTTACTATGGATGATAAGAGCTTATCTGGGTTAAAGACCCATGAATGGCATAACTTTTTTAAACATATTTTACCTTTGGTTATCGATGGATGTACAACGAAAGGAGTACGAGATGTGATCTATCGTCTTGGATCACTTATAAGGTAATTATGATATTTTTATATTTAATCTGTATGAATATTAGATATCTTTTATATTTTAATTTTCTTTATAATTGTTTTTATGATATGTATAGGTGGATTACATCCAAAGAGATTGAAAAAAACTCGATCCCACAAAAGAAAACGTGAATGCAAAGAGCTATTATGCTTGATGGAGAAAGAACTTTCTACTTCATTTTTTGACATTCAGGTTCATTTATTAGTCCATCTTGTAGATGAAATAGAGATTGCAGGTGTTGTCAACACTCGATGGATGTTTTGGGTCGAGCGATTTATGGGAATATTAAAAGGTTATGTGCGACAAAGAGCGAAACGAGAAGGATCCATGGCAAAGGGTTGGATGCTTGAAGAGTGCATGTATTACGTTAGTGAGTACCTTGAAAGAGTTTATGAAGAAGCTCCACGTGCATGGACCAACGAGTCTTCTTCAAAAATAACAGATGAGGTATTATCAGGTAAGGGAGTTCCATTCTTATTTACATTTCAAGAAAAAAATGATGTTTCTACTTTTGTAGCATATAATAGCGAATGCATGCAAGCATTCCTTAGCGAGTACGAGGAACTTCAAAATCTCCGAAGTAAAAGGCAAAAAAACAAAAGATATAGACGTAATCTCGATAATAATGAGATTACAGATATATATTCTTCTTTCACGCATTGGCTATATAGTCATTTGCAATGCGCCAACGCAAATAATGAAGAAATCTCAGATGAGCAAAGAGAGTTAATGATAGGTTGTGAACGAAAGGTAATTTTATTAAAATAATATTTTATTTTTTTCATATATGTATATTAGTTTCTATTTACTAACTGAATTTATTTTGCAGGCTCGAATGTTCACTAATGTGTGGGCTTTTGGACATCATATTAGAATCAAAGCCATTGATTCTTTACGTAAAACAGAGGATTCTAGTATTGTTGCTTCTTTCAAGAAACTATCACGTGCTAGCTCAAAAGACACGAACCTTATAGATAGCGAACTTGGTTACGTAGGAACTATTGTTGGTATCTATGAAATTTCATTTCGTACATTCAAATAGGTAGAAAAAAGTTTATATTTTTTATGATAGAGTTAGTTATTTTTTTAAGCACCTAATAATGGGTTTTTGTTGTTATATATTTTGATAGGTCATTTTGAAGGTTGACTGGTTTCGAGCCGAGTATAAAGGTAGTAATTCCACATTAAGAAAGGAATTATCTGGGTTTTGGGCAATTGATTCTTCCAAGGTAATGCGATCTACTAAAGAACCATATACTCTTCCTACGCATATTGAACAAGCATTTTTTTATAAAAACCAAGATGCTCATCCTTGGTGGCAAGTCATTCATGTGCAACCTAGAGGTAGGTCATTGTTTGAACAATTTATTATTAGAGAGATCGAAGAAAGTCCTCTTGATGATTCAGCAACAGATACTAATACATCAACATCTGAAAGAGAAATTAGAATCATTATACGTGATAATGATACTAATCTTTTTGATGAAGAGGATAATTCTCTACATGCTAATTCTATTGATGAGGAAGAGAAATTACCAAAAATAGATATTAATCCATCAATAGATAATGTGATTCATGAGAACATAGCTTTAACAATAGAAGAAATAAATGAAAGCAATAAGGATAATGAAGATGAGATTATATTGATGTCGTACCAAAATGATGGCAATAATGAAAACATATGAGCAGATTAGATAGTAAATTCTACTCTAGTTATCGATCAATAACTTGAACCTTTTGAATGGATATCAGATAATAGATTTTTTTATTAACTTGAATAACGATGAATCCTACTAGAGAGATGAAATCATGTTCTTTTAAGTTAGAACATGAAGCTCGGGGGTATGCCTAATTATTTTACGAGGAGCAAATTTTTATCATGTATGTATGCATATGTGGATGTATTCATGTGTATTATATGTATACATATATTAGTATGCATATATATGTATTTCATGTATATGTATGTGTTTGCATGTGTGTGATATATGTATACATGTGTTAAATATGCATATGCATTTATGTAAAATATTCATGTATTCATGTAATATATGCAAGTGTTTATGATTGTGTAAATGTATATATGTATATGTGTCTATGTGTATATATGTACATGTAAATATGTATGCATGTATATATATGTTTATGTGTGCATGTAGGCATGTATATGTGATGTGTACATGTATATATGTATATATGTCTATGTGTAAATGTGTACATGTAAATATGTATGCACGTATATATATATTTATGTGTGCATTTAGGCATGTATGTGTGATGCATAATATATCTACTCCATTTTATATTTATGTATGTGTATCTACATGATGTGTATATATCTTTATATATATTATGATCCTCATTGATTTGAGTAGCTATATATAGAGGCATAAGGTTGAGAGGAGAGACATCTCTCTAGTAGGACATCGGAGGAATAGATGCAATGTGTATATACTTCAAACATATGGCTAAAAGGTTGAATTAGAGTTTTTAAATTAGGGGTTTTAAAACCCTAATATCGAAATTAGTGTTTTCAATTTAGAATTTTTGAAATAGGATTTATTTATTTATTTATTTATTTATGTGTGTGCATGTGTTGTGTATGTATGTGTATCTATATGTGCATATGCATGTGTTGTGTGTGTATATATATGCATGTGTATATGTATATATGCATGTAAATATGATTATATGAGTCTATGTGTGTGTACATATGATTATGCATGTGTATGTGTATGTGAGTATGTGTACGTGTATGTGAGTATGTGTATGTGTCTATGTGTATTCATTATATGTGTGTAACTGCATGCATGTGTATGTGTGTGTAAAAATATGCATGTATGTGTGTGTATGTATAAATGTGCATGTATGTGTATATGTGTGTAAATGTGCATGTATGATGTATATGTGTGTGTATGCATGTATTTGTACCTCTAGTCTCACTCTTTTCTCTCTCTCTCTCTCTCTCATATACATACATACATGCATAAACACACACACTCATATCCACATATATATACATAAAAGCAGTGCATACCATGCATTATCGCGACGATGAGCCATAAGTGTTCGCGTCTCTATTAGACACCACTTAAGCGACCATCCTGTCCCAAACTCTGTCTTAAGTGAACTAAGTACATATTTTTTATCCCTCTCATCATGCTCACTACAAAAATAAAAAAATAATGTAAATAAAACATAAGATATTTATTTCAATTTATATGTAAAATTTTTACTTACTTCCACGGTAAGTGGACAAGGCGCAGGTAAGAGTCGCATAGTGCCCGCATTCTTCTCTTGAACTCCAATCCATTCCCTATGTACACAATGTTCCCCTCTGGCTCTATATCGCACTCTAGTCCTAAGGTGCCTATGCATGTCCTCATAGGCAACTCTGCTCTGCTCTCGTGATCTGGAGGTGGTATAGGTGTCTTGAAAATAGATAGATAAAAATAAATAAAAATATGTGTTATAATATCATTAAAAAAGTATATGAAAAAAAAAACATACCTATGAGCAGATAGCTGTCTTCCTGCATGTGGAGCCACAGAAGAGCCCTCCTCTGATCGTTGGGTAAGCATCTGGATCGTATAGTCAAGCGCCTCGTCAGACATCTCTGAGTAATCACGCATGATGGCCCCTAGAGTATCAGACGGAACTCTTGCTCTCATAAGACTTTTTATGAGAGTGAGTTTCGCCTTTCTCTCTCTACTAGGATCCATAATACCTAACATATAAAACAAAATGGGTTAGAAATCAATATATATATGTGTACATATGTATCTGTGTATGCATTAAGTATGTGTATGTATGCATGTGTGTGTATGTATGTGTGTGTATGTGTGTATGCATGTGTATGTGTGTGTATGCATCATTATGTGTGTATGTGTGTGTGTATATGTGTGTGTGTAGGTGTGTGTTTCTATGTGTATGTGTGTGCGTCTATGAGTGTGTATGTGTTTATGTATGTGTATGTGTCTATGTGTGTGTATGTGTCTATGTGTGTATGTGTATGCATGTTGTATGCATATGTGTGTGTATGCATTATCTATGCATATGTGTGTGTATGCATTATGTATGTGTATGTATGTGTATGTATGCATGTATGTATGTATGTATGCATATGCATATGCATTATGTATGTATATGTATGCATGTATGTGTATGTGTGAGTATTTCTCTCTATGTGTGTGTGTATGCATATATGTGTGTGTATGTGTGTGTGTATATGCGTTTGTATGTGTGTATGCATGTGTATGTGTGTGTATGCATCATTATGTGTGTATGTGTCTATGTGTGTATGTGTGTATGTGTGTGTGTGTGTCTATGTGTATGTGTGTGTGTCTATGAGTGTGTATGTGTTTATGTGTATGTATGTGTCTATGTGTGTGTATGCATCTATGTGTGTATGTGTATGCATGTATGTATGCATATGTGTGTGTATGCATGTGTATGTGTGTGTATGCATCATTATGTGTGTATGTGTCTATGTGTGTATGTTTGTGTGTGTGTATATGTGTGTGTATGTGTATGTGTCGCTACGTGTCTATGAGTGCGTATGTGTTTATGTGTGTGTATGTGTCTATGTGTGTGTATGTGTCTATGTGTGTGTATGTGTCTCTGTGTGTATGTGTATGCATGTATGTATGCATATGTGTGTATGTGTGTGTATGCATTATGTATGCATATATGTGTGTCTGCATTATGTATGTGTATGTAAGCATGTGCATTATGTATGCATCTAAGTATGTATGTATGCATATGCATATGCATTATGTATGCATGTATGTGTATGTGTGTGTATGTCTCTCTATGTGTGTGTGTGTATGCATATATGTGTGTGCATGTATGTATGTGTGTGTATATGTGTCTGTATGTGTGTATGCATGTGTATGTGTGTGTATGCATCATTATGTGTGTATGTGCCTATGTGTGTGTATATGTGTGTGTATGTGTGTGTGTGTGTCTATGTGTATGTGTGTGTATCTATGAGTGTGTATGTGTTTATGTGTGTGTATGTGTGTGTATGTGTGTATGTGTATGAATGTATGTATGCATATGTATGTGTATGCATGTGTATGTGTGTGTATGCATCATTATGTGTGTATGTGTGTGTGTATATGTGTGTGTGTATGTGTATGTGTGTCTATGTGTATGTGTCGCTACGCGTCTATGAGTGTGTATGTGTTTATGTGTGTGTATGTGTCTATGTGTGTGTATGTGTCTATGTGTGTATGTGTATGCATGTATGTATGCACATGTGTGTGTATGTGTGTGTATGCATTATGTATGCATATGTGTGTGTATGCATTATGTATGTGTATGTATGCATGTGCATTGTGTATGCATGTAAGTATGTATGTATGCATATGCATATGCATTATGTATGCATGTATATGTATGTGTGTGTATGTCTCTCTATGTCTGTGTGTATGCATATATGTGTGTGTATGTGTGTATGTGTGTGTGTATATGTGTGTGTATGTGTGTATGCATGTGTATGTTGGTGAATGCATCATTATGTGTGTATATGTGCCGGGAGAAATCAAATTTTCTTTTTTACATTCCAGAGCATCGCATATGCGACGCTCTCCAGTTTGCCCACATCACAAATAACGTCGCTAGTTAGCGACGCTATTTTTGATGCACTCATTTAGCGTCGCATAAACAACGCAGACATCGCTTATGCGACGAATGCCTGTAAAAAAGAAAAAATCCGAAGGTGCTCTTTTTTTTTCAATTCGGGGGCATCGCTACGCCCCCCTTTGTCTTGTAGTGTATGGTTTGCAATGCAATGTAAACATAAATGAATCTTCTAAAATAAATGCAATGTTCCATAAATGCTTGAAATTTTTTCATATATTTGATTCATTTCCATAATTGACTTTAATTTGTTTTAGTCTATTGAAAATCCAATTGTGGGCACCATGTACCACGTAGTTTGTCCTTGCTTAATTGTGAATATTTTTCTCTTCGATTTAGGAAGACTCGATATGTACAACATGTCTTAATATTTCCTCAAGCTTTATGATATGTTGTAATCTCTTTTTATAACATGAACATAAGTCATTTAGGATCTTTCATAAAGACTCTTTGAACATATAACACATCAAACATTGGAAAATCATGGGGGCATTTTTCAATCTAAATGCCATCACTATAAAAGCAAATGATCTCCATTGTATGTCAACGGTTATTTCCAATATAAGGACATTCAAATTCTTCTTCATAAATTGTCATTCACATGTACACAAGGTCCTCAATAAGTCTTTGACCATTCACATTTATTCTTTTTTCTTTCTTATCCATCTTATGTTGTCTTCTCTTTCCATGATTCTTCAAATACCACAAGTTTTTTTCTTCACTCACCGAAGATTCTTTGTCTTCATCCATGTCCTCTCCATAATTATCTACACTTTAATGAGCAAAATTCCATTGAATAAGTGAGATATCCCTACACACATGATTTACGAAATTGATCCTAATTGTAGTTCTCTCGTGTTAGAAATATAGAGAATTACCTCTCCAATCTCAAATAATATTCACTACAAGAAGTGACCCTCTATATCGATAAATGACGTGGTACAATTTTATCACTTCGTGATTGTGTGTTCCATCGTATATCGTTGCTTACACAAGGCGTTGAAAAGCATCTCATATGTGATGCCATCACATATGCGATGCTTTAAAAAGCATTACATATGCGATGATGTCAAATAAGCAACACTTTTGATGCATGCCATTTATGCGATGCTCTAGGCATCACATATCCAACACCAATAATCATTGCAAATTTAGCATCATTATATGAATATATAGCATCGTTTATGTGACACTTATTTCTAATCATAACAAAAAAAAGTGCATCTTTCTTCAATCATCATTCTACGTGCATCTAATAGAAGAGAAAAGCAACATTCATATCTACATTTCACTTACGAGATCTCTCTCTCTATCTCAGTTTCTCTCTCTTACACACTCTCTCTCCCAGTCTCTCTCGCTCTCTCTCTCTCTCTCTCGCTCTCTCTCTCTTTATTGTATGTTATTGAAGAAGTTCATCAAGCATAATATATAGCTAATTGTTTTAAGTACAATTTTCATTGTGTATACCGTTTAAATTGTTTTGTTTTCATAAATTAACACACTCGCACATATATACATAAATATACATACACATGCACATGCACATACCCACATATACACATATACATACATGTGCACATGCACATGCATGCACATACACATACATATACACACACATATACTTATACACATACACATACACATACACATACACATACACATACACATACACATACACATGCACACACACATATACATACACATGCATAAACATATCTACATGCACATGCACATTCACATACACATACACATACACACACATACACACATACACATGCACATGCACATGCACACATATACACACAAATATACACACACATACTTATACACATACACATGCACGTGCACATGCACACATATACACACAAATATACACACACATACTTATACACATAGACATGCACGTGAACATGCATGCTCACGCATGCACATACACATACACATACACACACATACACATACACATACACATACACATACACATACACATACACATACACATACACATACACATACACATACACATACACATACACATACACATACACATACACATACACGTACACATACAAATACACACACATACACATATACATACACATGCACACGCACAAACATATCTACATGCACATGCACATACACATACACATACACACATACATGTACATGCACATGCATGTGTACATGTATGTGTATGTGTATGCGTATGCGTATGCGTATTGTAACCTGTAGGCTTATTCATCATAAGGAAATCAATCGTACTGACTCACACCAGAATGGATAATTCTTGTATCCTATGTACGGAACTCGAGTCACTAATCATTCAGCTAAACCATCAGCCATTGTGAGGATATCGCGTAACATTTGCATTGCTAAATCATTACACATGAGCCCTGGGCGTACCTACATGCAAATTCTTTACCGTCCTCTTATTTTTTCTTCAAATGCTAAACCAGTGACTAAATTCAATGCCAACATTATGTCTAACACCACACACTAATCGAACAGCACACCGCAGCATAGGCGCCATCACGTATCCATCATCAAGCATGTATAGGGAAACAATCATTATGAAATCAAACCAGTACTCACAAACCATCTCCAACACAGGTTATCACCCGAAACGAACAGTTCACAATACATGCGGACGGTGAAGAAGAATCAAAGATGGACCTTGTAGTTGATAACGCCTTGGTAATGGATCGAATGTGTTGCAGACGGTGTGGAAAGCCTCAACCTGCATAAACTTGACTTCTCCACGATAGGATCTATTGCGAATAATAGCGATTCTCTGTTCATAGACCCTTATGGCTACTTCAACATCCTAGAGATGGTCTTCTCAATAGTCCCTCTGGAACTCCTTTAGTATACTATCCCTCAGTCTATTGTCCAGCACTCGGCTCCCTTGTCCCATTCCGTCGTCTGCCCCTATCCAATTCAGAGCGACTGCAAAGCCAAGCCCAATCGACCACGTTGCCTTTTCCCTCTATCTGTACTCGAAGCTCCACCCAACAGCAGCTAAAGTTCCCCACCGATGGCAAAGCGGAAGACCTCCCCTGCATTCTTCTCCGTGTCCCCTTCCCCTTGATCTTCTCAGCTCGAACAACACAGGTAGAATATTGTGCAGTGCTGAACTTGAGGGCTTTATCTTCAGAAAGGGACCAAGCTGAGGATGCGATGCACACTGTTTGATCTAGTTTGGCTATCTATGGTTTCAGCAGGCGACGTTGTGCTTGCATAAATGCTGAAACACAACGCTCTTAGTTGATGTGAACACAGAAAATCCCGTGGAAGAACAACCCCGGAGAGACGACTGAGGAATACAGCCCTCTTAATGATACCCAAAATGAATTCGCTTCCATCCCCTTTTAATGTGGCTATCTCTCCCACAAAACTGTACAGAATCTCTGCCTCCTTGGAGCCCTCGAACACTATATACTCAGAAGGACAAGGCTCTCTTGCACACGCACCCTATGGATCCTCCCTGCGTGATCTCCCGCAACTCTTTTTTTCACGAGCAGAAAAAAGGAAGAAGAAAACTAGCTGCTGCCTTCCCTCTTTTATTTATTTTTTCTCTGCGGGTCAATCAAAAATAGCGAGAGGCAAAAGGTCTACCGCCCGTGTCATCCTTCTGCTACCACAAAATTCGTGTAGCAAAAAAACAAAAGAAGTTTCTCCTTTCTGCACACAAAACAGAAAGCGGACAATTTTGTTTTTATCCTCTGACAATTAAAATGGCCAGCCTTTGGGATAAGAACAAAGAAATGGTTGAAACACCTTCACATCTCTGAATTCTTCTTCGATGAGGTGTCGAAGATCAATTTCCAAAAATCGGTCAAACGATTGTATTTGATGATTGATAAGAAAGCATCCCCCCTGAAACAAAGCCTCTTCTAATTTCCTCTGCACATCAGTATTTCCTATGTTCTTAGGAGGCTTCTCCATGCTCAATCCCTGCGAAGCAGCTTCTCAGAACCCTTGATGATAAAATATCCTCCAACTTCAAAAGCACAATGGCCTTTTTCAAGTGAAACCTTTTCTCCACATCCCTGCAATCTGCAATAAGAAGATCCCACCATCACTGGAATCCTCCCAATCGAAACATTCTTCACAGTTTCTTCCTGTTCGATTTCTTCTCCTTTCCTGTTCAAACAGCCCATGCTTGACTTCTCATTATAATTCATAGTCGATAAGCCCTGCTTTCCTTTACCAATATCTGTATATATATTCTTTTTATCTTTCCCTTTTTTTTTTTTGAGCTTTCCACTTTCATAATGCTTAAAGACCTTGATGTGTATATTTGTTTGTATCTCTGCACTGTAAGTCAGCTTTCTTAATCGAGCCTCGTCCGAGAAAAGATGGCTTGCATGCCCTTCCTTTGATGTCCATTCAGGCAGTATTATCTGCAAGCCTTGAAAAGACAGATTTGCCTGCCTCCAGCCAGGGTTTGGAGTGGGCTTGGTACCCACATAGCTAGGAAGCACCTCTAATCACCCAAAATTGCTTATCCCTCCAATATTCTCAATGTCGGCACCACTCCATCACATCTCCAATATACCCGTAGCAATGATATAAAGAAACAACCCAAGAAACCAAAGACTCGCAATGTTGTTGATCATGGGAATAATTCCAATCAAAGTGTTCCAAGAAACAATGCTTTGGACTTCGAGTTTGTTAAACATTCTCTGCAATATGAACTTCAATCCCTTTGAAAGCTGCTCCAGTGCTACTAAAACACTTCAACAACCGGGTGAATGTCACTGAATTTGGAGAAACTTCCTCCTCATACATAGATTCAATGCAACATAGAGCATCTTCAACACACCCATGTTCGACATATGCATCAAAGTGTTGCCAATTAGGGGCTCTTTTTCTAAGCCTATATTGATTATTCCATCATGTATCTCCCAGCTTTTTGATATGGTTCATGTACTTGCATAGGCCTTCAGACTCTGGTGGCCACCATGACAAAAAGCCATGTCCCCAAGTATTGCCTCCCTTGACAACATTCCTCTCTGACCAAGAAGTCGTCATGTAGTTGCAAATACCTCTCGTCAACCATTTGATCAATTCTTCAAGTACCTGCAATCAAACAAATTCCCTTGCCAAATACAAACATATTAGTGCATAAAAAGCAACCATTTCCTGAGCTAACAATATGTATGTGTATGTGTATGTGTATGTGTATGTGTATGTGTATGTGGATGTGTATGTGTATGTGTATGTGTATGTGTATGTGTATGTGTATGTGTATGTGTATGTGTATGTGTATGTGTATGTGTATGTGTATGTGTATGTGTATGTGTATGTGTATGTGTATGTGTATGTGTATGTGTATGTGTATATGTATGTGTATGTGTATTTGTATGTGTATGTGTATGTGCATGTGTATGTGTATGTGTTTTTGTTGTGATCAATTGGGTCATATGTTTTGGGAAATTATTGCATATGAAGATGCTTGTAGACATAAATTGGTAACCCAAGTTGAAAGGAAAATTTATAATAACCACAAACATTCACCTTTGCACTTGAATTTGGATGAGAACACAATTGATGAACAAAAACTTAAAGAAAAGGAGAAACCAATTCTTGAAGATATTATCAAACAAATTGAACAAAATACGAAAACTTCATCAAAAACTTCAAGACCTTTCACAAGAAAGAAAAATTATTTAACTCTACACGAAATAGAAGAAGTTATTAAAAATAATTGATAGATGAAGAAAATTTTGAAGATGATCCAATATGATCAGGTGTTGACGATGAAGATGAAGAGATCCACATATATGATATGACTCTATGAGATAATTGTAGTGAGAATTAGATGGTAAACATGTTTTTTATCTAGCTTTTGATGTTTTCATGAGAACGTTAATTAGCTCAATAAGCTTCATAAAAAATTATCTTTGATGATGATGATGATGATGATGATGATGACGATGATGATGATGATGATGGAATGCGATCTATTGAAAGTGATTGAATAATGAGGTAGTTGAGAATATTGAGCATGAGAATTTTTTCAAATTTTGCACCATGTTGATCAATTTTTCACTTAAAGTATGCACTAAAGGATGTACATACACATTGCTTGAATTCCTATAGTTGCACATCTGTTTGCACTTGTAAGTAGCATGAAAACAATTTCAACTCCATTTTACCTCATTAATGGCAATCATTTACTCTCATATGCACCATAAATGTTTGAAAGATGCACGTTAAGTATGCATGATAGGGTCTCATTACACGACCTTACATCAAGGTATGTTTTGAGCTTTACCTATGCACTATGGGTGATGGAAAGGATCTATGTAAATGCATATGAAGTGCATGCAAGTGATTGTGCATGCTTCGTCATAAAATTCCAAAACCTTATCTTTTGCATCATATTTTTTACCATGCATTTTAAAGTCTGCAATCGATAGGGCTACATCATACGTTCTTGCATATAGACTTTGCTTATATTTCCATGCACTTGACAGTTGATTTCAATAATTCAATGTTCTAATGGAAATTAACTTTCTCTTTGAAATTGATTTTAGGATTGATAATGATGTGTAGGTTTAGTAAGGGCAAATGCCAGAGAGATGCTCTTTCCTTGCTTTGAAAAGAGAAAGAAAAATTCCCAGTACTTTAGAGACTTGAACCCTATCCTCTTCATGATGATCAATACTCTATCCCTCCAAATAGTACTTTGATGAGAAGAGAAAGTTGATTATCTCCATCATGAGAAGATTAAGAACATGAGAAGATCACCATATTACTTTTTGATAAAACACACAACAGATATGTAGGTTTGAAATCGTAATATTCTATTCAAAATTATGAAGGAAACTTGGTCCATACAAATGATTTCATATACTACTGGCCAACGTTCAATCCAAATGGACATCAGAAAATCAAAGACTAGAATTTTGAAAAGCCTTTTTTTTTAATATCACCAATATATCTTTTACAAATAATCCATGGCTTTTTTTGAGATATTCTTCCAATTTAGCAACGTGCTTTTATGGAATTATTGGCAACATTTGATGTGCTAAAAGCCCAAGTTATTAAACCTATATGAAGGTTACAAACTGACAGAAGGGGAAAGTAGATATATGATATCATAAAATAATGATTGAGGAGCCACTGATGAACTAAGAAAACATTGAAGACACATGTTGGAATGATTGTAGAAAAGGCCTCTAGGATGCAGTTCCAATACTCCTTCTACTTCAAGGGGGATTCTTCCCTAGGGAAGTATAGCTTGTGACATGTCTGTGTGCAGGAATACTACTTGTCAGTAAGCCACAATGAAAAAAAAAGTTACAAGTACACAGATGAGAAAAGCCCTATTTCTTAAGACTTAGAATGACTGCAGTTGTTAAAATGATCCAAATGATCATTACAATGAGCTAGTAGGCACTCCAAAAGAGAAGAAATTGACTATAAAAATTCAATATTAAAGTACTCTCTACAAATAGAGAAGACTCTAACAATTGAAAGACACTAGCCAGGACTACACGATCACACTATCATGCAATCTACCACAAAGAAACCAACACTCTTTATATTCACCACATAGTGGCCTCAACACAATGTGGGTAGAGTCTCAATAAAGTGCAGAGGGTAGCCAAGAGATATCTAGGTAGAGAGTACAACTAGAATAGAGACCACACAATAGATATGAGATTATATGATATGAGATACAAGATCCAAGAGATGGGAAAAATGATTACCAAGCCTCTTCTTACATAGGCACCAAAGGCCAGAGGAGTGGCCTTGCCAAGGCTTTCACTATCCCACATGCCAAACTGACAAGACTGGTGGAGGAGTTGAATAATTTTGGCACTGGTATCCCACCACTTTTAGGTCCTCTAATTATATCTTCTTACACCATCAGAGCCTTGGGATGACCTTCCCTACATTTACCTACACTTTAACCATTTACTAACAAATCTACAAAAATTTATCCCATATTGCGACACGTGGGTGATCATGTTGTTGCCCAAGGTATTCATTCCAGAAGTGGGTGGAGGTGGCTCCCTGTTTTGTCCATGTCAAAAAGAGGTGGAGATGGCAACCTATTTTGGGTGTGTGAAACTTTTGGGCCACTTGAGTCTTTAGAAATTACCATTAGTCATCTTCACTTTTCAATGAGTACCACATTTTTTGAGAGAGTGAAATTTCCATAACCTTATAATTACCCACCATAGAGTCTTTTATTTTAGTCATGCCCTTGATAGAGGAATTGAATCATTACCTCATGCTCATATGGATATGCCCTTAATGCACAATTATAGAAAGCCCATACGGATATTGCTCTTAATGCATAATTGTAGAAGTCCTTGGATATTCATGGTGAGAAGGAGGAGAAGCCACCGTAATATGAAGCTATAGTCACCCCACATGATTCATGCTTTGCAAAAGAAGACGTCTTGTGAAACCCAAGATAGGGAGTCTTCAATGGAGGGTCACCTGAGATAATTTAGAGGTGAAGTCGCCCTCCATATTGCAAGCCAAGAGGATGAGTAGCCCATGGTATGGATGGGAGGAATAGTGTCCTAGTGGGACATAAGTGGGGTTGCCCTGAGTATAGTCGCCCTTCATGTGAAGGGGAAGTATAGTTGCCCAAAAACCAAGTGGAGGTGCTCAAGAACCAAGAAGATATGTCATATCTGGAGGAAGTGCCCCACGCAAACATAGGAGGTAGAGTCGCCTATGCAATCATGCAGTTGTTGCCCTTAATGTTCAATCACCCTTTGATGGAGTTGAGATGCCAAAGTCGCCTTCAAGGAGTTATGGAGGTCACATTCATGCAATAATAGGACAACAGCTGCCCATGAAGCAAGTAAAGTCGCCTTTATGCATAAGCCGAGGAAAAAAACCCTCCTAAAGAGGGAAAAAAGTACCATGATGGTCCTAAGTGCCATGCACGTGGAGCTTGCTTGAGACCATACAAGGCTTTATGCAAGCGATAAACCATATTCTCTTTTCCTTTCATAGCAAATCTAGGAGGTTGCTTCACATAAACCTCTTATTGAAAATCACCATTCAAGAAGGCTGTTTTTATGTCCAACTGATGCACTTTCCAACCTCGATGGGCAGCCAATGCAACCACGGTACGAATGGTAGTCATGTGTGAAGTAGGTGCAAAAGTTTCCTCATAGTCAATGCCATATTGTTGCGCATATCCTTTGGCAAACAATCTAGCCTTGTAGCGATCAATGTTACCATCATATTTACTCTTAATCTTGTAAACCCACTTTGTACCAATGAAATTCTTTCCTTTTGGCAATTCACATAACTCCCAAGTACCATTCCTATGTATGGAATCCATTTCTGATTGCATAGCGCTCATCCATTGTGGATTGTCACATGCATCTTCAAAGGAAAGTGGCTCTTCATTACATGTTGTAGCAATAAAAGAATAATCCACAAAATTACTTGATGCATGGTGAGAGCTTGATCTTGTTCTACCAAGTAAAGGTGCACTCAATTTGCTGTCCTGCAAAGTTTGTTTCAACCACTTTGCCATAGATTGTGCACTCTTGATAGACATGTGTTCATTATGTAAAACATCTTCAATATGTACATCATGCGTGGGCTGAATTTCATGCTCATTTTCAGCCATATTTTGACGCAAATGTTCAGCCATATGTGGCTGGAAATTTCCAATAGTTTTGACAATTTTTGGCTGAAATTTTTTAGCCACGTTTGGCTGGAAATTCTCTACATTTTTAGCCCTATTTGGCTAGAATTTTTCAGCCCTTTGAACCTCAATTGGCTCGTTTACATAGCCATAGTCAAGCACACCATTTTGGAACAAAGGCATGAGTGTATCGAACACATCTCGTGAGCTAATTGTTGGCTGTTTTTTGCATTCAAGTAGAGGAAAAACTAAATTTTCAGCAAATACCAAATCTCGACTCACAATAATTGTGTTCGTCAATGGATGGTACAAACGGCATCCCTTACTTTCAGCACTATAACCAACAAATATACATTTCTTTGCATTGTCATCAAGTTTGTGACGTTGTTGTGATGGCACAAGAGCATATGCCAAACAACCAAACACACGCATATGACTAACCATAGGCTTATGACCATTCCAAGCCTCATAAGGAGTGATGACTCTCAATGCTTTTGTAGGGCAACGATTCAACACATAATTTGCACACATGACTACTTCCGTCCAAAACTTATTAGGAAGATGCTTTCCTTTAACCATACATCATGCCATTTCAAGTAAAGTTCTATTTTTACACTCGGCAACACCATTTTGCTGAGGTGTATATGGCATCGTACATTTGTGTGAAATATCTCTTTCACAAAGAAAAGCATTAAACTCATGTGACATGTATTCACCACCACGATCCGTGCGTAGAGTCAAAAGGTTTTGTGAAGAAAAATTTTCAGCCATAGCTAAAAATGCTTTGAAGCAAAAAAATACCTCATTCTTTGCTTTCATAGGATACACCCATGTATGGCGAGTAGCATCATCAATGAAGGTAACAAAATATACATGCTTCCCAAAAGATGGAGTCTTGATCGGACCACATACATCACCATGAACAAGTTGCAATTTTCTCATAGTGTGTGTATGACTTTTGGAAAATAAGCACGATGCATTTTTCCAAGAATGCAACCTTCACGTGCATGCTTTTCAATGGACTCAAGTGTAGGCAAACCATGCCCTTCTTTTGCAACTAAAGCAAACTATTGAAGTTTAAGTGACCAAAACGAGCATGCCAAAGCTCCATTTCAGCCATGGAAGAAGTATGAGCAACCAAGGCATTCGAGGAAGCCCTCTTGTATGTATCCATGCGATACAAACCATTACATAATGTACCGGACATCACGATAACATTGCCATTGCTGAAATCATGAACCATACACTTATCATCAACAAAGTGTACATGAAGTCCAGCTTTGGCAATCAACGGAACTGAAATTAAGTTCTTCTTGATACCGGGCACATACAATGCATTTTTCAAGAGAATCACACCTCCATTTGCAGCCGTAAGCTCAATTTCTCCTACTCCAATGATAGGATAAGAGGCATTGTTTGCACACACCACATGTCCTCCTTTGGGTGCATCTTTCAAAGAGGCAAAAAATCTTTTGCATGATGTTATCTGCTTTGAAGCACCACTATCAAAGAACCAATCCGAATCGGCCTCACTCACAACCATACATTTAGAATGCAAAGAAACATCATAATGACATGTAACAACACATGCCCAAAAATCTTGAGCCATGTTAGCTTCATTATTCTTTGCATTTGCTGAATTTTCAGCAATAGACATGTCGGATTCCTTCTTCTTTTCATTGCATTTAACAAGCTTTCTACACTCATCAATAGTATGACCAGCCTTCTGACAATACTTGCATCTCTTCTTCTTTAGCAAATCACCATCATTATAGGAATGAGTGGAAGAGGAAGCTTAAGGCTTTGGTTTTGATGAACCCAAAGCTGAACCATACTTGCTTTTCCCCTTTTGTGAGATAGCAAGTACTTGCGTTCCCTCAATCAAACCACTCCTATTCACTCTAGATTGCTCTTCTTGCAAAAGAAGAGACACAACCTCATCAAATGCATACATATTAGGATTTCCCTTTGCAACCAAACGGAGTGTAGTAGCAAAGCTTTGAAAAGATTCTGGTAATCCTTTCAACAATGTAGAAATGAGTGATGCATCCGGAATGATCTCATCTATGTTTGCCAATTGCTCTTTCAAGTCCTTGATGCACGTCACATACACATCCACTGACTCATTTTCAGCCATACATACATCCTCAAGTTGCTTCCTCAAGTATGCAACACGTGCTTCATTATGCATGACATACAAAGAAGCAAGAGAGTTCCATGCCTGTCATGATGTAGAACATGACCGAATGTGTGGAACTATATGACGCTTCACAGAAAGCGCAATCAAAGCATGAGCTTGAGCATCTTTTCCATCCCATCTAAGCTGCTCCTGTGTAGGTGGAGAAGGAGAAACCACTGTACTCGAAGAAGAAGCTCCATATGTGACAGTAGTAGACTGTGAAGTAGAAGAACCTGCAGGTCTTCGATCTACATCTGCCACTATGTTCCAAAGTTGTTTAGCAACAAGAACATGCTTCATCATGTAATACCACATCGGATAGTTGGTCCCATCAAGCTTATCTTCAGCTTGAAGCATGCCAAACAAGTCATTGCTGCCCGCCATTTCACAAAGGAACAAGAATGTGATAAAATCTTCACTTCGATGAAAGGTAAAATGAGTGCTGAAATTTCAGCTCTCAGACCGTCACTCTCATGGCGATTCTGACTACACGAATGGCTTCAAAATGGGGGTAAAAATCCAGCGCAGCGCACCTGGTGGAAATGTTTCTTGGCTACTGAAATTCACTTTTCTATGCTCCGAAGTTGATTTGCACTGTTAAAAGTGTGCGTGCACCGCGACACGAAAAACCGAAACTTGATAAGGAGCTAAACCTGCTCTGATACCACTATTGGGTGTGTGTAGAAGTGTGAGAGACACACGAGAAGCACACACAAGGAGCACAAACGCAGCAAGACACACGGAGAAGACGATGGCTGGAATATCTCTCTCTATTGATGATGAACTGAACTGAAGTAAGAGCTGAATAATATCCCTAAGTACAAAGTACCACCACATATGAGTGAATCATGTATGTGGTAACATGGGGAAAAAACCTCTAGACAGAACTAGAGTAAAAAGTGCCCATGTATAGGGAAAAGGTTCACATCAAAGCTACTCGAGGAACACATAAGTGTAACAATTTATATGTGAATCCCTAAGTATAAAGTACCACCACATAGGAATATATCATGTATATATGGTTACATGGGGAAAAAACCTCTAGGCAGCACTAGAGTTAAAAGTTCCAATGTATAGGGAAATGGTTCACATCAAAGCTACACGAGAGAGACATATGTGTAACACTATCATTATGTCAATAAGATACTCTTTGTTGGAGAGATCAATTTGGCTTATATGCCTACATAGGATAATGTTGTAGACTTTTTCACAAAGGCTCTGTTATGGAGAAGTTTGAGGCTTTTTGTAAAGCTTTGGGTTTACTTCCTTTTGTGGATTGATTTCATTCCACATAGCTTGGCACTTCCTTAAACATGAGTGTGAACTCCTTGTACACCACATCATTCTGAGGGGATTTTGTTGATATATTTAAGAAGTGATGTGTGTGAACACACATGACTGCCAAGGTACTTTTTTCCCTCTTTAGATTTTTTTTTTCCTGGCTTGTATACATGCCTATAAATCGAATGGCTCATTCATCTTTGTACATCCACTTATTAGTGTTGTGTTGCTCTCCAAGTTTCTTATTCTTCCTTGTGTTATTCACATACTTTTACAATCCTTAAACTCCAATAGTAATGCACATTGAGATGCTATAAATGCGCTTGGGTGTTTCAAATTTGAATAGGGCTGGGTATGGTGCATGGGAAACTTCTTGTTCTATTAGAGGTGTTTCCTGCATCTTGTGGCTCTACTTAATAACAATCCTTTTGCATAAATAAATGCCCAAATCTTCCATGTGCATGAACATTATTATGCACACATGGAGATGAAGAATTGGAAGAAGATGCAAGGATTTCTTGTCATGGGAAAGATAATAATACCATGAAGGTCTCCATTGAAACTCCATTAGGCTCTTATGCCAATGTGATAAACTAGACTCCACACATGAGAGAATGACCTATGAATCTCCACCCAACCAATCATTATATAGATTCTTGGACTAGAAGCACTCTTTGGAATTAACTAGATTCCACATATGCATGTGAAACCTCCACCACTTCTTTAGCACCTTCTACTAGAAACTACTACTATTAAGTGTACTCACCACTTGAGTTAAGTCCCCCTATACTAGAGTTAACTTGAATGGATGTTTCTAGAAGATACAAGAGAACCTTTAGGTAAAACAATCTCCCCAAGGTAGTCATGGGTATTCATCCAAAGACCTCTTTCTTCCCATCCTTGAGAAATAACCACTAGGCCAAGTGTCGAACTTTTCTAATACTTGAGTCCTAAATGTTCTTATTAACTTGAACTTATCAAGTTACTTTATAACAATTTCCCTTGTACAAGTAGCATTTGGGGGGGAGTGGCACTTGATAGAAAGATTCCACAAATAAGACAATGCCTCCTTGATCAACACCAAAGAATTATTGTTGACTCGGTCTTGCAGATGCATGTACGTAGAGATAGTATAGAAACAAGATCTCACAAAAGCATACACAGAATAGAGAGAGACAAGAGACTGAACACAAGATTGGGTACAATCTCCCCTCACATACTCTAATGGACGAGTCTATCAGAATATGTGTGTTTATAAGTATTTTTCATTACATCTTGAATAGAAGATACGTGAGGGTGGTGCTTTGAAAATCATGCGTTTACAAAAATTTGCTTTATTTACAAAATCATTGCTTTCTAAGCCATCTACTATTTTTACAAAAATGTCGCTTTCTAAGCAATCTACTATTTCTACAAAAAATATCTAAAATACTATCTTTAATTATCTTCAAAAATATCCAAAATAAATCCATGCACATTCGCACCCTCATGATTCTTGATCTGCTAAATCAAAACACAATCACATTGAAAACCTCAAGACATTAAAATCCATATAACATTCCATTATTCCATAAAGTATAATATGCCTCCCAGTTGACAAGCAACTGACCTCAATTGATAAGAATAAAATATACATGGATGGCCAATCAGATGTCCCATCACTGAACAATCATAAGCATGTTCTGTGTAAAAACACATGCATGAAAAAGGAAAACTAGAATTCAATGTGACTGTGAATGATATGCAAAAATCAATTGATCATAATTTGGAGTTAATGATGTCTTATGAATCCATTGAGATTCTTCAAGTAAGTGATTTTTATATTTAACTAAATATCTATGATATTGCTTACCAGTGCATGTAGTACTAACATCATAATCAAGTATTTTCTCTAGAACTAAAATTTCAGCATCCTTTTTAAGTAACGGAGGATCATCTAAAATCGAAGTGAGTGGTAAAGTTCCATTAAAGGATTTCAATAAACTAATATGAAAAGAATTATGTATATTCCAATGAGAAGTTATGTCTAATCTAAAAGCATTCTCATTAATTTTTTGAATAATGTGGAAAGGTCCATAATAACATGGTGCAAGTTTAACCTTTAGATGTTGTTACATATTTTTCAGACGTCTTTTAATTATTCATAACCATACAAAGTCATTTTCATTAAATTTTTTAGCTACGCATTTCTTTTTAACATTACACATGTAATATTCTTGAGTCCTTTCAATGTGCTCATAAACCTCATGAAGTGTAGAAATATGATCTTGTGCAAAAAAATCAGCCATAGGAATATTATTTTGAGTGATAGACATGGGAGTGGGAAGCTTTTACCATACATAATTTCATATGGTGCATGGTGAGTAGTCGTATGTGTTGTATTATTTAATGCAAACTATAGTAAAGGAATATTATCATCCCAATTACTTGGATTATCTAAATAATAATAACGTATTAAATATAAAATAGTAATATTTTTAGCTTCACTTTACACATTACTTTTAGGATGAAATGCAAAGCTAAAGTCTATTTTGGAACCTAAATTTTGAAATAATGCAACCCAAAAGTGATTACAAAAACGAACATCTCGATCTGATAGAATAAATTTTGGAAAACCATGATGTGGAAAAATACATTTAATAAATAACTCAGCAGCTTGAGGTGCAGAAAGAATGTTTTTACAAGGAATGAAATAGGCTTGTTTACTAAACCTATCGAAAATTGTCCAAATCATATCATTATGAGATGAAGTTGTAGGAAGACCAGTAGTAAAATCCATAGAAATTTGTTCCCATGGTCATTAGGTATGGGAAGTGGCATTTATAATCCAAATGCTTTACCATGATGTCGTTTCACATGTTGACACACAATGTTATGGCAGATATACTATGCAATATTTTTTTTCCATATTTGGCGAAAAGAAAAATTATTTACATGTAGAAATAGTACTTTGCATGCCCCTATGACCCATATATGGTGGTTCATGCATCTCTTTCATAACAAATTCTTTAAAACCTTGTGTGATGCATATCTTGTGTTGGAAATACAAGAATTCATTATAAAAAGTGTAGTGATCCTCACTAAATGTTGTAGAATTATTGAATGCAATCCATGCTTGTGAAAAATACAAACTAGATGCATAAGTAGGAATCATGTCATGAAATGAATGAATATGAATAACAAAATTATTATTGATTGAAAAAATATTTGTTTGTAGGGATGGAAAGCGACTAAGGGCATTAGCTACACCATTAGCTTTGCCAAGTTGATATTGAATTAAATGCTAAAATTTTTGTATGAATAAAGCCCATTTAATGTGTCTTTCCAAAATCAAAGCCTAGAAAATCTATTTTGATTAGAACTTTATACCCATATTAAAGATCAATTTTGCTAAAGACACGTTGTGGTAGAGATTCGAATTCCAAGCTGGCAATTCAATCAGATGATCTCGAAGCTAAAATTGTGATGCTAATTGGCTTTTTTTTTTTGGTTGGAGATTTACGACTCCATTGGCCTTAGGACTATTTTTCACACTGCTATATCTTTTAGATGTTGATGGGCTCAGTTTCAATGGCATAGATCTCGAGGATGCTACAACAAGCCCTTTAGCATCAGCTGGACAACGATGTTTAGCATTTTTGAATATCTTCTTATATGTGATCTCTCTATCAACAACCTTTAGAGGAGCACCTATTGCTGCTCCCTCTCCATTTTTGCATTCTTGTGGCCAATGTAAATACCTTGCTAGCACAATTCTTGTTTGTCTTTCTTAGTGGTGCATTGTTTGCTCGAATGTCAGAACCTTCCTATCCAATACGCTGTTCTAAGAAGGCCATTGCCAAAAATTGATGACCTCCTCCCTGTTTTAGGAGTTGAAGAGCAGAAAAAGTTCAAAGTGTTTGAAATTCACTTAGATCAATATTTTGTTCAACGCAAGACTTGGAGGTGGTTTTCCCAAGGTATCTTACCTAAGGTATGGGATCATGTTGCGGCACATAATTGACAGAAAGAGTCCTGTTTATGGACATACTATGGAGTCTCTTCGAGAAGGGGATACGTCACTTTCTTTAAATGTGATGGGCTTGGAGAGGACCTCTATGCAGCCTGTTTTTCATCTAGAGGATTTCTTCGTAAATGACAAAGATATGATATGGGATGGTGACTACGAGGATTTTATCCATGTGGATGATAAGGGTAGGCGAATACTGAATCATTCACGAATCGATCGTTTAAAACCAATGCAGGCTACAGCAGGAGTGGCATGCTTTTTTAGGCATATCGGGGCCAGCAAATCTTGGGGGCCGCTTCTATCTTGGGAGATGGGGACCGTGAAAATGTTCGTGAGCTACTGCTGGATCAGTACGACGGGAGGGATACACTGCTTCCACGTATACCAGTCCCTATCCTTCGGGACATAACCACGCACTTGGAGAGGCTGAAGCTTTGAACAAGATCGGCTGGAGTGACAGGAACAGGTGGGCGTCATGTAGCAGATGATACCGCCAGAAGACCACCATCTGTAAAAGCTTCATTGTCTGTTTCATTTGGACAGCATGCTCCCCATAGAGCTTCTACAAGAGATTCTTCACCTGTTCGTCGCACCGTTCCTTCCCTAGATCGATCTTATCATAATGGAGATGAGAGGGAAGCAGTTGATTTGGGATGGCCTCGAAAGCATTCACGAGGTCTCCAGGTATTTAGAAGGATTGGGGCATGTTTCTCCCAGATGATAATGCATGCTATCAGCAGAGAACATTTCCTAGCGGCACCCGAGTCGCATAGTTGAGCAAGGGATTCATCTGTTACAGATATGAAGAGCGATCATTTAACAATAGGGAGAGGCCATGATGCTAATTCTGGTTGATGGAGGGCAGTGATAGACCTGATCGGAAGAGAAGAAGTTATGCAGAGCAAAGAGAACTCTAGAAGATCACATTGAATTCAGAGCAGATTAGCTGGAAGATTTAAAAAGATCATCACAAAGTAGTAGTGAGACTGTTGGTGGCGAAGCTAATGTGCTGAAGTAGGAAAGGAGATCAAGAGGACGAGGGCATCTTCATACAAGGCACGACAAGGGGATATACTCGATGAATTGGTGATACAAGAGCTAAAGACGATGCTCAGGCTTAAAACATAAGCATCCGTGGATGGCCCAATTCCAAATGGAGGAAATTTTTACTTTCATGTGAATTACTGGTCCAGAAGTATAATTCTATACCATGGCCTATACCTTGAAGAAGTGGTGTAGTTTTTGTGGGCGCATTCCGGAGCTTTCTATTTGCAAAAGTTGCTGTGGAGGAGCAACAGACATCATAAAGCTTTTAGAACAGCTGGATGGGTAGGAAGAATCCAACCACGATGTAAACACGGGAACATCTGAACATAGACAGCCACTCTTGACTTTTGGTGTTGTTCCATCCGATCCCTAATTGACAGTGCATAACCGACTTATATGTTATGAAAAAGTTGATTAATGCTCTTTATATGTATCAAGACAAGCATAATTGTCCACGGTGAGTTCTGTTCTCTGATGTTTCCAGGTTTTGAATTGGAAAGATGTCTAGCATTGTTTAAGGATATAAAGAGTTATGTTGCTTAAGATTGTCTGACTTTGCATATAGAGAATTGTAAGACATTTGCACTTTGCGATTGAATAGTTCCGATATAAGCAAATTTTGTGTGAGCGTGAGACATAGAAACCAAGCGGATTTTGAAGATTTGAAGTCGGTATAAGAGGCATTAGATCTGAGTATGGAATTGAAAGTAAAGTCAATGAATTTCGTGTTGTAATGAATTATGTAGATTGGAGTAATTCATAACGCAAGTATAGTCTTTTGTTAGCAGACATCAACGCTGTATAATTATTAACTAATTTGGATGGCTTCAATGCAATTTTATTATACGATCGTAAGGTGATGCATTTCTGGTCTTTGTAGTTGCTATTATGTATTTGAACGCATGGAGAAATGGACTTTATGGATTGTGTATAGCTCGACTGATAAGACAAGTGGGTTAAGATAGAATTATCAGAGTGTATATATACATGACTCTCATCAATATGAGTTTTGGTGTATTTCCATATGAGATAATGGAGATCTATAAAGTTTAGCTAGTCATGAACCCCTAAATGTGCAAAGCATGTGTTGTCCATCTACAATCTGATTTCATTTCTCCCTCGCCATAAAACCCCGCGACATACTTGGTGAACCCGACATGAAAGGAGGTGTTGAATAGATTTAGAGCTATAGACGTAGAGCCTAGCAAAAATTAAAAATGAAAGACCTTATAGCCCGATTTATCCGCTTTCAAGAAGAGGATAGACAACAAAAAGCTATTCAATCGCTTAATGACCGATTAATCAAGGGATGCGGATTTTCAGTGGGAAGAACATATCTAGGTTCTGCAAAGAGTACAAACTCGAGTCGAAGTACCTAGGTGTAGGTTTGACTCCGATGATGGAAAAAGAATTATGCGAAAACTTTATCTATGTGTCAGGATACGACATGCAAGACCGAATAATGCAAATAAATCAAACGACATGGTCTTGATACAAAGCGATACTCCTCATACCGTTTATGCTAGAGGACCTTGATAAAGTGACTTATAGATCTTTCCTAAGGTGGGTTCGTATGCCCAAAGATCAATCGATCCTAGCTAGAAATTATGAAAAAGAGTTCGAGAAACAATTCGAAGATATGTCCGAATATGATCAGCGATGCATAATACATCAAAGGGTGTTCTTATTCCTACAAGCAATAGATGTTAGAGCCAAAGAGGAACTAATTTCGTTTCTGCAAGACTTGGATTCCGAGTCGAGACTCACAGAGGATTGGACACTCGTTCATGATGTTGTAATAAGATATGTTAAGAAGCAGCAAATGTTTGAGAAATTTCAAAATGAGTGGAGAATCGATCTTTATATAGATAAAGATGAAACTCAAACTCCAAGTATTTTACCACTTGTGAGTAATATTCAAGTCCATCAAGTTATAGAGACCCCACTTGGCCAGGAACCAAACATGCATGAGTTTGATACACATGCTAATGGTAAGTGCTATCAAGAAAACTCTAAAAGTACGATTGATATGACCTCTAATATTAGAAGGTGCCAAGAGCCTGTAGGCTTCTCTATAATGATTATATCTTCAAGTGCTATATACGCACAAACTTTGATAATGGAAGGAGCAAAGGGACATGTCGAAGCCGATCAAAATCAAATCAAATAAAAACCAAATATAAACCAAGTCAAAAATCAACAGAAGTCAACAAGAAATCATGATGAGGCTTTACTTGTGCTCCTAAACCCCTCACATCCATTGGAGGATAAAGAAATAAATTTAGAAATAATCCAAGATATAGATAAAGAGTTGATGGAATTTACAAGGCTTAAAGGTGACCAAATGGTGATAAAAGATAAGTAGAAGAAGAAAATCTAATATATCTATCTAAAGATCAAGCTCTAGATGCATCATCAAGCAATGATGCTAAATAAGATTTGGGGTGTGATTCGATTCTAGTTGATAGTGATATTCAAGTATATGAATCAAATATGATAAATGATCCAATAACTAAATTGTGTGAAGAGATTCCAAGCGAGCATGATGCTAATCGGGAGGACATACAAATCAAGAGTCTTCTAGATAGTGATATGTATGCAAATGCTGATAAGCATGATGCTAAGTCTATGGGAAGTCCAAATAAAGATCAAGAGTATGCAAAAATCTTGAGTGATGCCATATTGAATGAGCATTCAGAGATAGAAGAGTATGTACCTATTCACAGAAGTAATAATGAGTTGCTGATTGAGCCTCAGTATAATGATATGCATGTAAATGACATTACACTCCATGTAAAGAGAGATATCAATGACCATGAAGAGGATGAGATATCACCATTTATTGATCCTCTAATTATTGATGCAAATGTCAAAGATGATTATGATGAGTCGAGTCCATGCACTGAAGAAATAATGCATGAAGAGATAAAAGTAGCACCTATTGAAGTGTATGAAAAATTTCATGATAGCATGCTACCTAAGGAGAATGATTGTGAGAAGATTGATTCAATTGACTCTGAAAATTGTCAAATGAATAAAGATCTAATTGAATCAAGCTTAGGTGCTGAAGTGCTCATATATAATGAGCCATTCGAGCAAGAATCAGTAACTGATGAAGTGTATGAAGAATATGGCCTAAGTTCATCTTCTGAAGAAAATGAACAAGAATCCATGGAGATGAATGTAGAATTTTATGATGGCATTGCAAATAAAGAAATTGAGTTTCCTTCAAACTATATGCATAGTCCTAGAAGGTGTTCAAATTGTGATGAGTTTGGCCTCAATATGCAAGATTCTAGTGACACTGAAGATGAAAGCTTTCTTGATTATGAAGACATGGATTCCCTTCGTGTTGAAGGAGAAATAGTTTGCGATCATGACAAAGATAATGATGCAAGGTTCCTGGATAGATTGGAAGTAGAAAACCTCATAATCTCCAAAACTCGGGTAGAAGGAAATGGTCTCACTAAAGATTGCAAATATGAATATGGATCATTATCTGAATTGGGTGAACACTTCCATTTGAAGTGGGATCCAAATGAATCAATTCAAGAATTCCATTCTAATAAAGATGAGAATATAAAAGAAGATAATGAGAAGGATGAAAGTCCTTCAAATGATTTCAAACATGAAATAGAAGAAAATACATGTTTGCAAGAAACTTCTGATAATGAAACAAACATGTTCAATTTGAGAACTTCATATACACATCTTTTTTATTCTGAATGATGAACTTGGAAGAACCATGAAGAAAGAAGTCTATACCCAAGCAATCAAGGCTTGGATTTTTAAATTTTCCAAGAGCTATATACGTCAGACAAGCCACCAAGAGATAGACAAGCAAACAAGGTGGCTTGTGTATAGATCTACCATATTTATGAATGTTACGCTGATCGATGTGATTCAAAGATGGCTCATTTTTAAACATAGCTTCTTTGGGGAGCATTTATTTGTGAAAATGTATTGGAAAGGAATCTTGAATTTACAAGAAATTCAAAAGTGACTTTTGTAAATATAAGTATGTAAATACTTAATAATTATTTTTTGATTTTCTAAGATGGATAAAAGTAAATATAAAAATAATTAAATAAATAAATAAATAGATATATAAATGCATAAATAAAGAAAGAAATAAATAAAAACATAAATAAGATAAATAAATAAACAAATAAATAAACAAATAAATACAAGTAAATATATGAATAAATAAATAAAAACATAAATAAATAAATAAATAAACAAACACATACATAAATAAATTAATTAAATAAATAACATAAATAAATATATAAATAAATAAACAAATAAATATATATATAAATAAATAAATAAAGAAATACTTAAATAAATAAATAAATATATAAATAAGTAAAAGAAGTAAGTGCATCTAGTATTCAAGTAGATGAAATTTATTCAAATAATCTTTTTTAAATATGATGCTACTTATGTGTTTTCTGAGTTTATGGGTACAAGTGAAGATTTGGAGCCGATTGCAAATCAGGAATTCGAATGGATTGTAAGAAAAGCAACTATTTTTGAATCATCTATACATATCGTATTTAAAAAAAATAGATATTTAAAGTGTTATTGTGGATTGCATGTATGCATATGAGTATTTTGATGGATTGATATTTCTTATCACGTGTTCAATGTTTGAATGCAGGAGAAGATCGAAGGAAGGCAATGGAGAATAAAGTAGAGTTCAAAAAAATCTTGTCTTTTTTCTTAATTCTCCTGTTAACCAAAATCTTTTTCGCACCCATTTGAGATGCATTGCACGCCAAATATGCATGTAAAAATGTATAGAAAACATGTCTTTTGAGTCCCTTAGATGCACGTTCATTTGCACATGAAATCGATTTGCAAGTACCATGAAAGAGAGTAGGACTGAGCTATAAGTGAAAATCAAGGGAGAGAGTCATTGCCTTTGTGAGAAAAATTATGAGTGGTGAGGAGCTTTGCTTAGAATTTGTGACAAGCATTTCCATACTCACACCATAATTGTGAATTATTGCATCTAAAGTATGCATGCATGAATATATATGTGCACAAAATTACTTCCATTTGTACCATTGTGTTTTTTTCAATGCATTCCAAGTACGCGTGTATAGGGCCCACTACATGGCCATGCATAGGCACGTGTATTTAATAATCCATGCACATGATTTGATTTGGAATTTATAGATTCTTGCAGATATGGTATGGTGCATCCGAAGGATGCACAGGTTTAGAGGGGGTGGATGTGATAAAGATTCGAATCCCAAGTTGGCAATTCAATGAGATGATTTCGAAGCTGAATTGTGATGCAAATTGGTTATTTTTTTGTTCGAGTTTTATGGCTCTATTGGCCTTATCACTATTTTTTACACTGTTATATCTTTCAGATGTTGATGGGCTCAGTTTCAATGGCATAGTTCCTAAGGATGCTACAACAAGCCCTTTGGCATCAGTTGGACAACGATATTTAGCATTTTTTAATATCTTCTTATATGCTCTCTCTCTATCAACAACCTTTGGAAAAGCACCTATTGCTGCTTGTTCTCCATTTTTGTATTCTTGTGGCGAATGTAAATACCTTGCTGACATAATTCTTGTTTGTCTTTCTTAGTGGTGCAGTGTTTGCTCGAATGTCACAGTCTTCCTATCCAATACGCTCTTCTAAGAAGGCCATTATCAAAAATTGATGACCTCCTCCTTGTTTTAAGAGTTGAATAGCAGGAAAAATTCAAAGTGTTTGCAATTCCCTTGGATCAATATTTTGTTCAACACAAGAATTGGAGGTGGTTCACCCAGAGGTATCTTACCTGAGGTATGGGATCATTCTGTGGCACATAATTCACAGAAAGAGTCTTGTTTATGGACATACTATGGAGACCCTTTGAGAAGGGGATGTGTCATTTTCTTTAACTTTGATGGGCTTGGAGAGGACCTCTATGCAGCCTCTTTTTCATCTAGAGGATTACTTCGTAATGAAAAAGATGTGATATGGGATGGTGATTATGATAATTTTATCCATGTGTATGATAAGGATAGGTGAATACTGGATCATTCACGAATCGACCATTTAACACTAATGCAGGTTGTAGCAGGAGTGGCATGCTTTTTTAGGCATATGGGGGCCAGCAGATCTTGGGGACCGCTTCTATCTTGGGAGATAGGGTCCGTGAAAATGTTCATGAGCTATGCTGGATCAGTATGACGGGAGGGATACACTTCTTCCACGTGTACCAGTCCCTATCCTTCGGGAGATAACCACACACTTGGAGAGGCTGAAGCTTCAAACAAGATCGACTGGAGTGATAGGTATAGGTGGGTGTCATGTAGCAGATGATACTGCCAAAAGATCACCATCTATAAAAGCTTCATTGTTTGTTTTATTTGGACAGTGTGCTCCCCATAGAGCTCCTACAAGAGATTCCTCACCTGTTCGTCGCATCGTTCCTTCGCTAGATCCATCTTATCTTAATGAGGAAAGCAGTTGATTTGGGATAGCCTAGAAAGCATTCACTAGGTCTCTAGGTATTTAGAAGGATTCGGGCATGTTTCTCCTATATCATAATGCATGCTATCAGCAGAGAACGTTTTTGAGCGGCACGCGACTCGGATAGTTGAGCAAGGGATTCATCTGTTAGAGATATGAAGAGCGATAATTTAACAGTAGGAAGAGCCCATGATGCTAATTCTAGTTGATGGAGGGCAGTGATAGACCTGATCGGAAGAGAAAGTAGTTATGTAGAGCAAAGAGAACTCTAGAAGATCACATTGAATTCAGGGAAGATTAGCGGGAAGATTAAAAGAGATCATCACAGAGTATTAGTGAGACTATTGGTGGCGAAGCAAATGTGTTAAAGTAGGAAAGAGATCAAGAGGAGGAGGGTGTCTTCATATAGGATAGGACAAGGGGATATACTTGGTGAATTGGTGATACAAGAGCTAAAGACGATGCTCAGGCTTAAAACATAAGCGTTCGTGGATGTCCCAATTCCAAATGGAGGAAATTTTCGTTTTATGTGAGTTACTGGTCTAGAAGTATAATTCTATACCATGGCCTACACCTTGAAGAAGTAGTGTAGTTTCTGTGGGCACATTCCGGAGCTTTCTATTTGCAAAAGCTACTGTGGAGGAGCAACAGACATCATAAAGCTTTTATAACAACTGGATGGGTAGGAAGAATCCAATCACAATGTAAACATGGGAACATCTAAACATAGACAACCACTCTTGACTTTTGGTGTTGTTCCATCCGATCCCTGATTGCCAGTGCATAACTGACTTATATGTTAGGAAAAAGTTGATTAATTCTCTTTATAGGTATCAAGACAAGCATAATTGTCCACGATGAGTTTTACTCTCTGATGTTTTCAGAATTTGAATTGAAGAAATGTCTATCATTGTTTAAGGATATAAAGAGTTATGTTGCTTAAGATTGTCTGACTTTGCATATAGAGAATTGTAAGACATTTGCACTTTGTGATTGAATAGTTGCAATATAAACAAATGTTGTATGAGTGTGAGACTTAGAAACCAAGTGGATTTAGAAGATTTGAAGTCGGTATAAGAGGCATTAGATCTGAGTATGGAATTGAAAGTAAAGTCAATGAATTTCGTGTTGTAATGATTTGTATAGATTGGAGTAATTCATCACGCAAGTATAGTTTTTTGTTAACAGACATCAACATTGTACAATTATTAACTAATTTGGATGGCTTCAATGCAATTTTATTATACGATCGTAAGGTGATGCATTGCTGGTCTTTGTAGTTGCTATTATGTATTTGAACGCATGGCAAAATGAACTTTATGGATTGTGTATAGCTCGACTGATAAGACAAGTGGGTTAAGATAGAATTATGAGTGTATATATACATGACTCTCATCAATATGGGTTTTAGTGTATTTCCATATGAGATAATGGGGATCTATAAAAGTTCGCTAGCCACAAACCCGTAAATGTGCAAAGCATGTGCTGTCCATCTACAATCTGATTTCATTTCTCCCTCCTTGCCATGAAAACCCGCGACAACATGCTCCATGAAGTTTTTCTAGCAAATCATCTATCCTAGGAATAAGATATCTGCTTTTATATGTGATCTTATTGAGTGCTATAGAGTCAATGCACATCCTATAACTCTTGTTCTTCTTCTCCACTGAGAGAACAAGTGCTCCAAAGGGAGAAGTACTAGGCCTTATAAGTTCTTTGTGGAGTAGATCCTTAACTTGATTAGCTATTTCTTTTTTATGTAAAGGTCCATGCCTATAAGGTGTTTTATGGGGAGGAGAACTACCAAGAATTAAGTCTATACTATGGTCAAGAGATCCCCTAGAAGGTGGTAGTTTAGAAGGAAAATCAGCCATAAAGCAATCCTGATAGGAAGCCATGAATGATTTATGCGCATTAGGAAGTGTATGCATATAATCAAGTATGTTATTGATAAAAACAATACATGAATTGTAGCCTTTTCTAAATGCACCTTTTACTTGAGTATGACTGTTTAATGGAAAAGGTTGGAAGTCATGCATTGCAGACAAAGAAATATATTTATTGTTAAACTTAATACTAATTGTGTGTGTATGATAATCAATGCATGTATTATAATGACGACAAAAAGGCATGCCAAGTATAACATCATAGGATTGCAAAGGAGCAACTAAAAATGTGCAATTATTTATGTATAAACCTATACAAATCTGAATGTTATGCACTTCACTTGTAACAATATATCTATTTCCTTGAAATGAATGCTTAACTTTATCCACAGAAAGAAGTGGGTTTAATTGAAGATGTTGTACTAGTTTACATGAGATAAAATCATGAGAACTACCATCATCATGTAAAATATTAACAACTTTACCATTAATAGTATTGTTGATATATTTAGGTAGTGATGTGTGTGAACACACTAGGACCATCGGAGCACTTTTTTCCCTCTTTAGGAGGTTTTTTTCCCCCGGCTTGTATATACGCCTATTGCCCTAATGGGCTACTTATCTTTGTACATTCTCTAGTAATACATTTCAGTATTGTGTGTTGTGCTCCAAGCTTCTTCTTCTTCCTTGTGCTGTTCGCGTGCTTCCGCAGACGTCTAACTCCAACAATTGGTATCAGAGCAGGTCGTCGCTTCATCTAGGGTGCCGTCGATACTCCTCCGTTTGCAGTCTCAGATTCGCACCAAATTTGGTGAGCATACTCAGGATGTTTCAGAGATCAAAATAGCTTCGTTCTATGGTACCGAAAATCGCGATCTGAGCTCGTTTCGTCCTCCAAACGCACTATCATAACGCTTGTGCATGCTATTTTCATCTTTTTATGCCAAAGGTATATACCAGTTTCTGTTCGCAAGTATAAGCGTTTCGAAGTCTGCTACAGGTCTAGCAGAATTCATCTGGGTAGTTCTGTTCAACTTTTTGAGATACAATCAATTTTCTGCATCAAGGTATTTTAGTCATAGGCCATGGCTGAAAGCATTGATGTATTCTGTATGTTGGCTGTTGAGGATAAGTTGGATGGTACCAACTACCCATTATGGGCTCATATGATGCGACATGTATTGGTTGCAAAAGGATTGTGGAGCATTGTGCAGGGTGTTGAAAGACGTCCTATTATACCTGTAATAACAGGTACTACAAATATAGGTACTGGAGCTAATGGAGATGATGTCGAAGATGATATTGTGCAGATTCCTATTTGTGCTTCTATTTCTGATGCACCTACTACAGAGCAGATTTGTTGGGATGGCAGAGATGCCCAGGCACATGCATTGATAGCTTTGTCTGTCAAACATGCCATTATTCCTCATATTCGCTCTTGCAAAATAGCTAAGGATGCTTGGGATACACTTACCATATTGTACCAAGCTAGGAATGAGGCTCGTGTTGCTTACCTACAAAAACAATTGGAGAGTGAGCACATGAATGAAGGTGATTCTATGGACAGTTTCCTAACAAAGATCAAAGACTTGAAGGAACATTTGATTTCTACTGATAAGGTTATACCAGATAGCTCACTTGTGCAGACTGTTCTGAATGGTCTTCCTGATTCATATCAGAGTTTTGCTTCTACTCTTCGGTTGATGATGAAAGGCAATCCAAATGCCTTGTCATTTGAGGAGTTAGTCTATGTTCTGTTGCAGGAAGATCAGTCCAGGTAGAACAGGTCCATTATGCGTGTTGCAGATCAATCTTTCCTGGCTAGTCACAAGGGCAAAGGAAAATGGAGTTCTTCTACTAGTAAGCAGAAATCTGCAAATGCTGCACATTCGAAGAACTAAGACAAAGATGAGAAAAAATTAGAAAAGCAGAAATTGTTTTGTAAGTACTATAAAGGGAATGATCATATCATAAAGAACTGTCCAAAACTGGCTACAAAAGAGGCAAAGAAGAAAGAGGCTGGAATGGTTGTTGTAGAAGCCTCTACACCAAAAACGGAGTCTGCTAATCTTGTGCAGGAAGAAGAATGGACGTTCACTACTGTTTGCAGCTTTGACCCATCTTCTCATGAGGAGTGCATGTTTGCAGTAGACTCAGATGTTTGGTACTTTGACAGTGGGGCGACCAAACATATTACCTCGTAGCACAGTTTCTTCTCTTCACTCGAGCCTGCCCCTATAGAAAATACTGTTACATGCGCCAATAACTCCACTTATCCTGTTATGGGAGTTGGGAAGATCATTTTGACTACTACTGATGGTAGTTCTTTCACTTTGTTAGATGCTTTATTTGTGCCAGGGATCAAGAAGAATCTGTTATCAGTTTCTGCATTAGCCAAGATTGGCTTGGTTATGAAATTTGTTGATGACAGATGTATAGTTCATGATCTGTCAAATGGTGATGTTATTATTACTTTTAGCATTTTATGTCGTGGGCTGTATAAGCTCATAGACTATGAAAGATCTGAAAATGATTTGGCATGTGCAGTAAATGATTCTCAGGCTATGTCAGATGCAAAGCTTTGGCATGCACACTTTGGTCATCTGAATTTTGCTAGTTTGCTATGCCTACAGAAATTTGAAATGGTGTCCTCTTTGCCCAAACTTGAGGCACCTGGAAAATATGTTTGTGAAGGCTGTATTTTGGGCAAAATGCAGTGTTCCTCCTTTCCAAAAGATGGTTCAGTTCGGGCTACACAGAAATTGCAGCTTGTACATAGTGATGTATGTGGTCCTATGCAGAGACCCTCTTTTGGAAATTACCTTTACTTCGTGACTTTCATTGATGATTTTTCCAGGCATGCATGTGTATATCCACTCAAAGCAAAGTCGGAAGTGTTCATGTGCTTTAAACAGTTTTTGGTTTTGGCTGAAAATCTGTCAGCATGTAAAATGGGCACCCTCCATTCTGATCGAGGGAAGGAATATATGTCTTTTGATTTTAATGCATTTCTGGCTGAACGTGGGATAAAACACTAGTGTACAGTGCCGTATACACCTCAACAGAATGGAGTTGCTAAACGAAAGAACAGGTCACTCATGGAGATGGCGAGGTGCATGGTCAAGAGTCAGGTTTTACCACATAGTTTCTGGCATGAGGCTATCATGTGTGCAGCATATGTGTTTTTGGTTGTTTGGAATATGCACTAGTGCCTGAAGAACATCGTAGAAAATTGGATGATAAGGCAATAAAATGTTTTTTTTTTGTACAGTTTTGAAAGTAAAGGCTATCGTCTATATCATCCACAGACTAAACACATTCTGGTTAGCCGTGATGTTGTCTTTGTGGAAGATGCTATTTAGCCATTGCTTTCATGTACTAAGGAGAATTCTGTTAGCTCCAAAGACATATATGATACTTTGATGCCTCTTTTTACAGGTGGACAGTCTAGTGCTGGTCCTAATGAGGCAACTTCTCAGCCTTTGCAGGTTTCATATGATGATGCAGATCATTCCATTTCTGATGCAGATTTACATGATGCACTTGTTGATGAGAGAGAGCTGATATTGAGCAGGCAAAACCTATACCAAAATGGGTGGTGCAGACTTTACGTGACAGCAAATTAGATGCACCTTTGTCATATCGTACTCATTCAGGCTCTCATAGTGCCTCCTTTGCATCAGATTGCTATGTTATGGCTGCGTCTAGTCTCTGTGATGAGAATGAGCCTATTTCTTTTGATGAAGCACATAATTCAGAAAATTGGATGGCTACTATGCAATCTGAATATGATGCTATAATGAAGAATGGTACATGGTCTTTATGTGACTTGCCTCCTGGCAAGAAGGCCATTGGCACTAAGTGGGTATACAAGCTGAAGCGTAAACCTGATGGTATAGTTGATAGGTATAAGGCTAGGCTTGTTGCAAAGGGTTATGCGTAGGAAAGAGGCATTGATTTTGATGAGACCTTTGCACCTACATGTCGTATGACTACTGTTTGGAGCATTTGTGCATTTGCAGCCCATCATGGTTGGAATGTACATAAGTTGGACATTAAAACAACATTTTTGAATGGTGACTTGCATGAAGAAGTGTATGTTTTTCAGCCCCGTGGCTTTATGCAGAAAGGGCATGAAAACCAGGTGTGCAGGTTAAAGAAGGCATTATATGGTTTAAAGCAAGCACCACGTGCTTGGTATGAGAAGATATATGCCTATCTGGTTGCACATGGTTTTAAGAACAGCCCAACTGAAAGCACCTTATATGTTAAGCGTGCTAATGATGTGCTTCTGATCATTGTTATCTATGTTGACGACATGCTGCTCACTGGTCCTATTGAGAAGCATATTGCTGATTTCAAGGCTGATTTGCATGCCTCATTTGAGATGTCTGATTTGGGGCATTTGCATCACTATTTGGGCATTCAGTTTATGCAAGTTGATGGTGGAATGGCTTTGTGTCAAATGAAATATATTGACACATTATTGTAGCGTTTTGGCCTTGAGGACTGTAAGCCTATTATGGAGACAGGTTTACGATTGAGTCTTCATGATGTTGGAGATGCATTTGATGTTGTTCTCTATCAGCAGGCTGTTGGATGCTTGATCTACTTATGCATTACTCGACCAGATATTCAGTTTGTTGTCTCATAGATGAGCGGGTTTATGCATTGCCCAGGAGTCACGCATTGGAAGGGGGCTAGGCACATCTTTTGCTACTTGAGTGGTACTCGATACTATGGGTAGGATCCATGACCTTATATATAACCAAAACCTATGACTAAGCATGTGAAAAGAATTTTAGAAATGTTGGAATTGAAATAGAAAAGGAAAAGTTTTGTCTTAGAAATACATAAACTAAATAAATGAGAGTGTTAGATAAATAAATAAATAAGGGTAAGAGAGTGTAGAAGTTATGTTAAATATCAAGTAAATGGAATAGGGTATCAATATGTGAAGATAGGCTAGTGGATAAATCATATCTCTTGTAAGTGAGAGGTGGTGGGTTCAAATCCGTTGCATGCTAACTAGGGAAAGCTAACTAGAGAAATAAGTAAGCTAACTAAGGAAATAATTAAGCCTTTATTGCCACTCATCAGTTAGACATGGTTCGCATGTAGCCAACGGCTACCAATGGAACCAAAGGGAACCAAAGTGAACCAAGCGAACCAAGAGAACCATGAGTGCGAGAGAAGCCAAAGATGCCAAAGTTATATCATAGTTCTATGCCTTAGCCGACACCTTGGGAGTAACCGCATGGATAGCCGAACTTGATAAACGAGTAACCACATGGATAACCGAATTGATAAATAAACTTGATAAACAAACTTTATAAACGAACTTGATACTTGCAAGAGTAACCACATGGATAACCGAATTGATAAACAAACTTGATAAATGAAGTTGATAAAAAAAATTGATAACCAAACCAGAACAGGAATAGTGTGACAGTGATCACAGTGAGCATAGTGAGTATAGTGAGAATAATGAGCATAGTGAGTATAGTGAGTACAGTGAGCACAATTAGTATAGTGACCACAGTGAGTACAGTGAGCATAGTGAGTACAATGAGCACAATGTGCATAGTGTGATAAGAGCACAGTAACAAATTCGAAAAAAACACATTGTCAAACAAAAAAAATGCAAAACAAATGCAAACCTAGATCGGATGAGAATGAACGAACTGGAACGGATGCCCAAATCGCGAACGAACATCGTGAATCATGATTGGATGCTAAGAAGTACACCTCTATAGATGCACATAGGCTATGATACCACTATTGATCTGATCTTGCAGATGCACATACGCAGAGATAGTACAAAAATGAAATCTCACAAAAGCATAGATAGAATAGAGAGAGACAAGAGACTGAACACAAGATTGGGTACGATTTCCCCCCACATACTCTGATGGATGAGTCTACTAGAGTATGTGTCTTTATAGGTATTTTTTATTATGTCCTAAATAGAAGATACATGAGGGTGGGGCTTCAAAACATGTATGTTTATTTACAAAATTGTCACTTTCTAAGCGATAAAAAAACGTCACTTTCTAAATAATCTACTATTTTTACAAAAACATCACTTTCTAAGCAATCGACTATTATTATAAAAGAATGTCTAAAATAATATCTTTTAATTATCTTCAAAAATATCTAAATAAATCCACTCGTGTTCACTCCCTCATGATTCTTCACCTGCTAAATCAAAACACAATCACATTAAAAACATCAAGACATTAAAATCCATATACCATTCTGTTATTCCATAAAGTATACAATTATTAAAGAACTTAAAAAAATCACAAGTATTGTAATTGCCATAAAAATCATTCTTTCAAGCTCCAAAACAAGTAAAGATCTTCAATATCAAGATTACAAATCAAAATATTTGGTTACTAATCCAACCTAATCTTAACATAATTTTGATCCTAAATGCCAATCATTTTCACCCTGCAATAGGCTGAAAATGTTGAAATGACACGTTTTCGATGAAGCTACAAACAAAATGTGCATCCAACTCCACTTACGTTGACTCAATGAAGACTTTTACCATCTTTTAAGTTTTCCAAGAGACGTCTCTCCTTGAAAATGGTGCTAGAAAGTGTTCCTCGCTTGAAGTATAATGGTCAAAACTAATAAAATGTCAATATCATGAGAAAATTTGATTGTGTTGTAGTGGGAATTACAAGACTAACATGATGGTTTGCATTAAAGAAGCATATTGATACTAATCAATTTCCTAATCAAACTCGAACAACTTTTTAATTGCAAGTAGAAAATTTTTTGTATGTTGTGCTCAATTACCCAAACATAATCATCTTTGGTATAGTTTCAAAGAGATCGTCAATGAACATGGATAAAATCCTTAAACTGTTCATTGCATAAGGCTCAATTGGGTTTGAAGACACTTAGAAACAATATAAGAGTAGAAAATGGTATCAAGTGACAATGGTCTAGAGAAGGGTTAAGAACTCTATTCTTTTACTCAAAAAACGTTCATTAAAGCTCAAAAAACGTAGTTGAAGATGAAACATGAGAAGAAAGCTCTCTCTATTTACTTCACAAGTGACCAAAAAGCTCTTTTACGATAGAGATGGGCCTTTATGGTGATACCTCCTCTTGCACCATATTTTACAAAAGATAAATATGATCTTAAAATGTTAAAGGTCTTTTCTATCTACTTGAATACATCATAAATTCTTTGAGAAAACCCTTCCCCCTTCAAAAAGCTTCTATCTTCTCGGTTCACTTCTTTTTCTTCAACCAACACAAGGCATATGAAGTTTTGGTTTGTTTCTTTCGCGAACCCCATCCTTGCACCAATATGTATAAGTTATAGTTTCTAGACCATATCTACCCTTAATTCTTTCTAAGTCATTTTGAAGAGAATGAATGTCTCTGCTTGCCATGGCTTTAGCCTTGATCTTTTACCTTGTCATGGGCATGATTATCTTTATCCATTTCCCAATGACATGGCTTTAGCCTTGATCTTTTACCTTGTCATGGGCATGATTATCTTTATCCTTTCATGTTGTCTTCCCTATGAATCAACTAAATCACTCCCTCATTAAGAAACTTTGGTAGGTAACCAAACATTAAAGTTTCTTCTCGCGAGAAGGGCTCCACCATGATGTATTTGAAAGAGATAAAGAATTCATCGATGAGGCCATTAAGGCCATGGTTAATATAAGTTTGACCAACTTGAATGCACTAATTAGTTTGTCCAACAATTTTCTTATATTTATTAAAACCAAGAACCTCTTAACCCACAAATAGTGGACATGGACAAAGTGGTGTGATGGCATTGCACCATGATGAATTCCATTTCTCGAGAGCTTCACGATGATGCCCTCATGGTCTGAAACCAGATTGTAGATGACTCATGCGGTACTTTGCATAGACCTGTGCAATATGTCGAAATACATAGTACATAGAGAGCACGAGCTTAAATTTCCTAGAATTTACATATGTGGTCGAACCTCTAGTCTATGGTTGACTAGGCTACTATGTGTTTTATCAAATAACATATAAAAAATTGTCTGATGACCATTTGGCCTTTTACGTGGACACTAACAGTAACAATCTCCCACTAAAGGCCAATATGGCCAAAGTGAACTATGGGAGAAAAAATAAAGAATGATAAAGGATACCTAAGTGTGAGTATACAAGTTATACCTCCCACCTGATGGGCATGTTACTTAGTGTACAAGTAATTGTGCCAGATCATGAATCAAGTATCCTCCATCGAGTGACAACAATGTCGAAAGCTATCATATGGTAGAGCTTTAATCAAAGCATCTACAACATTATCTTGAGTATGAACCTTCTCAAGCATAATGCACTTAGTGACTAAGAAGTCTTGGATGAAGTGATACCTCACCTCAATGTGCTTGTCCTTTGCATGGTAGACCAGATTCTTAGTGAAAGCAATGGCACTCTGACTATCACTAAGCAAACGAGGTACATGTTGAGGTAGACCCATATCACAAGCAAGACGGGAGAGCCACAATGCTTCCTTACATGCCTCACTTGCTACACTTTTGTAGTGTAAACTATTATACATTCTTGAAGATGATATCTCCAAGAGATAGTGCCTCCAATAAAGTGAAAAATATACCCTAGTATAAACTTTTGATTGTCTACATAATCAACATAATCAGAATCTATGCAACCAATAATGGATGCCACTCCTCTAACAAAACATAGACAATTCACCTTAGTGCCACTCAGATATCTCAAATTCACTTTGGTCACTTCCCAATTATTCTTTCCAAGATTAGACACTGTTAAAGTTACAGTTATTCTTACTCGTGGGTTCTTGGGATGGTCAGGGGTCTGATAAATCAGAGGCCCTATATATATTTTCCCAATTCACTGCTTAACTTCCGACAATCAACTTTATTAATTAATTCCAGCAATCATAGTAGATTCTAGTGCACTTCAGCGCTGTCCTAGAGGGGTGTGAAGGGAGACAGACGTTCATCCAATAGATTCACGTCAACCTAACCACGTGACTACACGCGGGGTGCTTCTTAGTATGCTTCCGGATTTGGGTTGAGATCTCAATTTATGGGTGATAAAAGCTAGAGTTTTTTAGTTTAATTTAAGAACTAAGATTCTTATGAAAGTATATTCCTAGCGTTTTGATATGCTGCAAAAATCAATTCCTCTTCAATAATCTGATTAGGCTTCTCTTCAATAATACAATTTTTAATAATAGCTATTTTGTTGTTTTCAGATTGTTTTTTCCTATTAGGGATAGGTGGAAATAAGATTTCTTTTTCATCGGATTCAGGAAAAGCAATAGAACAAAAATTTTTAAATCTAGACACTTGATAATCGTCTAGTGAAGTGTATAACATTTCATTTACAATAATATCTTTCACTTTTTGTACTTCTATATTATCCTTGTTTTCGTTAATTCGAGCAGTATTATTTTCTAATGGTGTAGGTAAAAGTGTATTTAAAATAAAAGAGTTATCTATTTTCTTTTTAGTTGGAGTTTTACTAGTGGAAGCAATATTTGTATTCATGAAAAATAGAACACTACAGGCCATAAGGAAGTGCGTTCCTATATTTAGCTAAAGCTTCTAAATATGTAGGCAAAATTATTTCCTCCCTAGTTATTCTATTTTTAAATATATCAACTACCTCGTTTTCATTTTGTTTTGAATTAGTATTTCTTTTTAAATTAGGTGGAAACAAATCCTCTTTATTCTTAGGTTCTGGTAAAACTATAGAAACTAAAGGTAAAACCATGGAAACATTACGATCGTATTCTACTGTACGTAAAGTTTCATCAACTATTTGGTCTTTAATTATTTCTATTCCTTCACTTTTGTTACTAATCGTACTATCAATAGGTGATGGTAGAAGCGTTCCTATAACAACAGAGTTATCTAATTTTTTATTATCAGTAACAGATCCGCTTGTTGACGCTAAATTCTTAGACATATGAAAACAGAATATATAGACTTTAATTAAATTGTAAAGTGTAAGTATGAAAAACTTTAGGATCAAATCTAAGCCTATACAAATTCTTATAATAAGTTCTAATACAATTCCCACATAATATTCCTATACAAATTTATATTTCTAAATAATCATAAGCTGCTTCAATTTCATAATCTTGAAATCTCGTAATCTCGTAATCTTGTAATCTTCTTCACAAAGATCTGTGGGAGAACAACATTAGGAAAACATAAGTATGTTTTTAATTAACATAAAACATTCATTTATTAATCTAAATATGCTTTTATGCACAAGTAAACATGTCTATTTAACTCACACACACATATACTTCTATATGCATATGCATTAATTCTAATATGCACATGCACTTAATATACAACTCTTGCTTTATCACTCATACATGCATATACTCCTAACATACATGCATACAATCATACTTGCATGCATACCCATGCACTAGACATGCTAACATACATGCACACATGCACTTATAAATACACACATACATGCAAATTCACTTCACATACTCATGCATTCACTTATCATATGCTCATGTACTAAAATACTCTCACATATGTACATGTACACATGTATCCCTTCACATGCATACATGCATATCCATATGCATATGCATTTAACACTTCTCATGCATACACTAATCTTTGCATGCATACACATCATTCATACATTCATACATGCATACACGAACACTAATCACTCATGCATACATATACATCACATCTACATGCTTTCATAACTCCTCATGCATAAATACATATGCATATACTAATCTTTGCATGCATATACATCTATATGCATACATGCACATTCATCACTCATGGATATGCATAAACATATATGCTTACCTATCTTAACACATGCATATCTAACTTATGGTCACATGTAAACACATGCATAACATTCTAAGATATAATATCAACACATTCAAACACACTTCTCATGCATAAATTCATGCATACACATGCACAACATGCATACTAACTTATATCTAACATCCAAATCATATATATGCATTAACATGCATTAGTATATTCATGCTTAGTATATGCATGCACTTGCTAGCATACATAAGCATGCATACTAACATGCATTCATAAACATGCACTAACATCTAATATGTATGCACTTACTCTCATGCATTTATACATACATATGCATGCATACATACCAACATGCATACATGCATTCATACAAACATGAACTTGCATATTTGCATTAAACATATACATGCCTACACATGCATCATGCATATCATACCGACACATGCATAATACACATACATACTTGCATCATACATATGCATCGTTCTCTAACATTATGCATACATGCTTACATACATGCACACATGCACCACATCACATGCATACATGTAACATAATTCACATGCATACATGATCATACACTCATGGATACACTTGCACTCATATGCATAATCATACAATAATCAATTCTCTCTCTCTCTCTCTCTCTCTCTCTCTCTCTCTCTCTCTCTCTTTCTCTCTCTCTCTCTCTCTCTCTCTCTCTCTCTCTCTCTCTCTCTCTCTCTCTCTCTCTCTCTCTCTCTCTCTCTCTCTCTCTCTCTCTCTCTCTCCCCCTCCCTCCCTCCCTCCCTCCCTCCCTCCCTCCCTCCCTCTCTCTCTCTCTCTCTCTCTCTCTCTCTCTCTCTCTCTCTCTCTCTCTCTCTCTCTCTCTCTCTCTCTCTCTCTCTCTCTCTCTCTCTCTCTCTCTCTCTCTCTCTCTCTCTCTCTTTGGCTTCACATCTGTGCCCGTCCGAGTCTATAGCTCTCCTATAGCCCTCTCTCTGCATATCTCTGTCTGCCATGAGCGTCGCCCGATTGCACCTCTCTCCTCCATCTACGTGTCATCAATGGTCACCCATCATCACCCAGGCATGCAGCGCCAGCAGCCGCCCATTTCAAACTTCTCTCGAGTCTGTCTCCTCCAATCATTTCGGTGGTCACCCCGGCCTCTCTAGCTCCACGTGGCTCTTTAGCGCCTGACTACACGACTCTTCTCTCTCTCTCTCTCTCTCTCTCTCTCTCTCTCTCTCTCTCTCTCTCTCTCTCTCTCTCTCTCTCTCTCTCTCTCTCTCTCTCTCTCTCTCTCTCTCTCTCTCTCTCCCCGGAAGCATATCTCCTGCACGTGGTCAATTAGTATGAGCACCGTGGTCTGTATGTCCCTCAGTGCATCCACCACCTCTGAATTGTGCCGCCATCTGCCATCTCTCTGTCTCTCTTTCGCATCCTCAGCACCACCACAATGCGCAAGTCTGTCTCTCTATCGATAGCCCTATCGGTGCATACAACGTCCTCAACAGCCTCTCTCTCTCTTTGCACGATGTTGTGTGCAATCAGTGCTTGTCTCTACCCAAACCTCTGAAATCTATGTAGATTGTGTGTGCAACACGCAGAAGAAGCCTTCAAACTCCCTCTCTGCCATGTAATTACCATGGGGAGGCATCTTTCTTTCTCTACCGTGAGCACGAAAGTCTGCAATAGTCAAGAACTAAGGGGGAAAACAGAGAATCTCTCTCTCTCTCTCTCTCTCTCTCTTTGCCGTATCTCTCTCTCCATATCTGCGCAAGTTCTTCTCCTCCGAGTGCATCGACCTGCATAGATGACTGCATGCATCACCTCTCTCTCTCTCTGATGGAATCGTACCTGTAGGAGAACAACATTAGAGTAAAAATATATTTAGAACTCATATATATAGGGACTTTTAGATTTTACATGAGCATGCTAACTAAAAGTTATAGTTAGTTACTAGTTAGTTTAACTAGTTAACTAATTAGTTTAACTAGTTAACTAATTAGTTTAACTAGTTAACTAATTAGTTTAACTAGTTAGACTTCATGCATACTAACATTAACTAACACACATTTAGAGTTAGACTAGAACTAACTAAAACTTCAATTTTCCTACATATATATTTCCTTTCTTTAATTAACAATTTAGATTAATTAAATACTCACATAAACTAATATATATTATATTAAATCCATTAGTTATTAATTAAATTATCTATTACCTAATATATATTATAACTAAAATATAATAATGAGATACATTAATTATCATATGACCTATCATATAATGTCACTAATATTAAATAAATTCTTCAATTATTAATAAAATTATTTCTTATAATTGACAATTATAGTTTAGATTAAATAAATATCATGATAAACAAGGTTTAGACACATAGGCGATATAAACTTATGTATTTAAGGTAATTAGAACTAAGCACAAATAACTACACCAAAAGTGAATAAACAATCATAGGTACATTAACATGTTTAGACTCTTAAGCCAATGCATACATATAAACACAAATGCATACTATTACTTAGTTACTCACATTACACACATCTTTATAGTTCATAAGTAAAGTCATTTATAGTTCATAAGTCATTCACAGTACTATAGAGGGTATAGATAAGGGTAAATATAAAGATAACTTCAAGGGTTCAACAAAATATCTTTTGCCATTATTCTAAGTTCTAAATATATGTTCATCTTCTGCCTGCAGGTACTTCAAAGAAAAATTAGTCAATTATAAACTAATGCATTAAAATTATGTGAGAGAGATATCAATTAACCAACTTGGAATCAAAATATTTTTATTTTCCCATATATTAAATCAAGTGAGGAAATCCTTCCGACATCTGCCCCCACCAAACCTGCACATCGTTCTTGATGGGCCAACCTACAGTTCAATGGAAAGCAGAATCAATCTCTTTGATAAAATCTAAAATTTAACTCTAAACAATGTTATAAAAAATGCTTTTAGTTTCTAATTATGTTTTTGATAATAAAGAGAATTCCTAAAATTACATAAAAATGAATTGGAAATCGTTTCGGTCAATGCATACAGTCAAAAATACAAATTTAGAAAATCCTTAAAGGCTATTTAGATAATTGTGGTACTTACCATTCCATTAACCCTATTCTTAAGTAAAATTTAATTTATATAAGTATGTTTTCTTTTATTTCTTAGACGTCTACCATAAGATACATTTAACTAATTCTTCTGCAGCAAACCTCCGCCTCATATAGCCCGCATAGTATTTCAAAAGTGGTTTCGAGACCACAGCTGAATCATATTTTTCTTTTTCTTTTCTTTTGTATTCTCTTTTTTCTTTTTTTTTTTTCTTTTCTTTTCCACATCTTGCAGTAGCCATTAATATACTGCTTGATGGTCTCATTTTTCTCTTTTCTTAATTTTTCTTTGCAACTTTTTTGTTTAAGGGGAAAGGCTTAACCCTTAATAAGAGCAGAGGATCTAGAAATTTGCTACAACTAGAATTAGGATCTCATTTGCTAAACGGTTTCAGAAAGTAAAGAATTCTACTAGTATAAAGTAAATTTCTCTTTTACTAGGGGTCGCAGTTCAAGTGTTCCACTCTCCTATCTTCACAACGCATTATAAGTTCCCTAAATCAGACTTTCAACCTATATACATATTCCTACTTTAATTTCTCATTCATTATTTACATAATTTTAATAAATTTCTTTTTTATATCAGAAACAAATAAAACCCTATTTATGAAATGCATGAAGAAGAAAAATAAATCATACAAATAATTAGAATTAAGTCACCTGGTTATTCTTCATCTTCATCTCCGTCCTCCAGGAAGTCTTCGTCTAACTCAAACTTATTACTTTCTCTTCTTTTAAACAACTTTATTCTTTTTCCTGCAATCAAATTTCTTAACACAGAACCATCAAATTATCGTAATTTATAAGTACCTCTCTCAAAAACTGAAACAACAACATAAGGTCCGAACCAACGTTTAGTTAGTTTACGGTGTGCATCGTATTGAGTATCAAACGTGCTATCATATACAAGCACCCAATCACCACTCTCTATTGGTTGCGGTCTTAGTCTATGTTTCTTATCAAAATATAATTTATTTTTCAATCGAGATGTTTTTAATTTTTTAATTGCTTCTTTTATATTTTCGTTACCTTGTTTTAGTTGTTTAATCTTAAGTGCTAATAATTCCTCTCGTGAAACATTATCTTTCCAACGTAAACTCATCAATTAACTATCTGAGTGTAAGGGAAATATCGGTTTTTGACAGTACATGAGTTCAGCCGACATAAGACCAGTTGTCCTCATGTACGTCATCCTATCAGCCCAAAGAGCAAATGGGAGATATTTTGGCCATTGTCCAATATCTCCATGGCAAGCTTTAGAAATAGCATTCGCTATGGAAGGATGCCCTCGTTCTATTTTACCATTTGCTTCTGGATTATAGGCAGTCGTAAGAGACAATCGAATTCCATGTTGTGCAAAGAATTCTCTCGCCTCTCTAGCAACTAGTTCATCTTGATCTGCTACTACTTTTTCTACATATTCAAATCTGGATAATACTTCTTCTAAAAGGAATACACATACATTATAAGTAGTATTGGAATGAAGTGCTCTACCCTCGACGTGTTTTGTCAAATCTTCTCGTGCAAGAACGATGTATCTCATACCACTATTGCTTTTAGGCATGGTCACAAGGTCGACTACCCACTTGTAATGAATACAAGGTGGATAGGTCGGGTGAAGTGGGTCTCTATGCTTGACAGAGGAATGTAATTGGCATGTACTACAAGTGCTCACAAATTCTTTAATAGTTACGTACATTCTGGGCCACCGATAGCTTTCCCTAATCTTTTCATATGTAGCTGCAAAGCCTTTATGACCAGCCCAAAGACTTTCATGCATCTCTTGCATAACTTGCGCTTGAAAAACTTTTAAACCTAGTACTCTTTGAGGGTTTCTTACCTTTCCTCTAGCATGTCTCCAAAGATATCCATCTTTCAAGAAGAAGTTGAAAGACTTCTCCCTGATGTTCTAGAATCCATTTGAAGACCAACTTGGGAGAGGTTGAAATGAACTCAGATAGTATCCTATATCTCGCCACTCTCTTTCATAATCCTCTTCTCTAAATCTCTCATATGTATAGGTAGATGTTTCATAATTAATTAAATTTATATGATTATCTATTGTTTTATTATCATTGTCAAACTTTGCTCTTGAAAGCATATCAACAACGGTGTTATTTTTACCGGCTATATGAACAAAAGCAGGGTTAATAAATTTAATAAAGGCTATCCATCATAACATAGCTATATCCAGAGATGAACAATTGGCTATTAAACCTATTAATGGAAGACAGTCAGTCTCTACTATTACATTAGCTCCTATAAAGTATTCTTTATCTGTTTTTAAAGTTGTAACTAATCCCCATAATTCTCTCTTAATTTGAGGGTAATACCTTTGAGTATCATGTAAAATCTTCGCTCAAAAGCAAACTGCGTACCTTTGCTCCTCCTCATCATCCTACCCAATGACCCAGCCTATACCAATAGGACTAGTGTCAATGGTTAGGATTATAGGCTTATTTCTTGTATAGTCAATACGTTTCAGAATAGGAGCATTGATAAACAATTGCTTTAGACGTCTCATCGTTCTAGAATGCTCATCTATCCAAAAGAATTTCTTTCTTTTTCTTAATAAATCATAAAGTGGATTCACTACATGAGCAAAGTGAGGGATCTAGAGGACATAGAAAACACATGCACCTAAGAATCTCCTTCACTAACATTGCGACATCGCTCAGAAATCCTACTAATGGCATCAACTTTTGCTGGATAAGGCCTACGACCGTAATGACCACATAAATGTCCAACTATCAGCACTTCATTAACACCAAAAGTTGATTTCTCTAGGGAGAATGTTAGTCCAACCTCTTCAAATCTTTCAAATATCTTTTCACAATCAGAAATATGGCTGATGAATCTAAACTTTCATCTTTTTCTTTTTCCACACACCCTTTTATTGGAATGTCATCAATAAAAGGCATCATCACTTTTGGGATAAAGTCATGTAAGACCAGATTCATAACATTCATCATGTGTGCCACAGAATTCATCGCTCCTTGTGGTAAAGTACACATGCGTACTAAACCCAAAGGAGTCTTCATCGTGGTCACATATCGACTCTCAATAGCTAATTGAAACTGATCATATCCTGAATACAGGTCTCCCATTGAATAGATAGAGTGACCGACAAATGCCTCAGCAAACTCATCTACAATGGGACCCGTTCCTACATTCCTAATAGTGACTTTATTCACAGGCTACAAATCCTGAATAAAGCATAACTTTTTGCTCTTTTTCGGTACCATGAACCACCTATTGGAGTATGGTGCTGATTCTCATGGAAATCTTCTCCTTTAATAGTCTCATTAGCTCAGGTAAATGAGCCTTTGGAACTGGTATTGGACGAAGATTCCAAGGAATGTGTGGTACAGTGAAAATAATTATCGGAGCTACTAACTTTGGGTCTGCACATCCTATCTCGTGTGGGAATAAAGAAAACGCTTTACCATGACAAACAATCATTTTTGTAAACTGCTCTTTTTCTCTTTTACAAAGAAATTCATCACCAAATTTAATATATTTCTTACTCTCCTCTGTAGATATATGACCTATCTTAGATCGATCTCTAAGTATAGGATCATCTGATACTCGCCAAAATATCATGACTATCTTTGGGTAAGGGTTGAGCTACAGGCTTTATTTTCTTTTCTACAGTTTTATATTTGGTTTCTATGCTAACTTCATGTTCTAGGATGAATTCACTAATGATCTCATATTCTAGAATAGAATTAAGAATAATCAGATTTGATTCTAAAATTTCTTGAGAAATACTTTCTAGCTCTTCTAATAAAGTAGAACTTTTTGAGAGTTCAATTATATACTCAATTTTTTCATCATTTGAAATTAATCCTTATTTTCTAAAGTATTTTTCATTTTTATTTCTAAATTTTTTTATCAAGTTTTCCTTAGTAATATAATGTAAGCTAGTCGTAGGAGTACAAACTAAGTAATCTTCAAATTTATGTTCATTAATAGGCGAGACATCAAAACAATGTCCATTATTGTCCCGCTCAATAGTGGAGTCTAGCAAAAATTTTGATCATAATATGCCCCATATTCTCTTACAGCCAGTGGATCATCACATACATTACTGATGGAGTCAATGGGGCTTCTTCTTAAGTTCTTTCTATTTCTAGTGTGATTTGAGTATATTGTCATAACTTGCAAAGAATCCATCCTTGATTTCGATCGAATTCTTGCATACGCTGACTCGTCGTTCATTGCTTTTGTTTCCATTCTCATCTCAGCTATAAATGGTTGTCCGAGAATTACTTCATACGAACAATTATCTTGAACGAAGAAGTGAAACTCTTCTCGAACACCACCTATCATTATAGGCACATTCGCACATGCACCTAATAAAATGTCAGAGCCATTGTCAGCTGTTCTCATCCTCCAACCGTGCTCTTTGCCGATTGGCCATCTTAATTTGTCAAAAAACTTCTTTGAAATAACATTTATCTCTGACCTCGAGCCAATGAGAGCTAGAGCTAAATAAGAATCCTTCTCGTCTCCAATTCTAATTTTCACTTCTGGTGTGCCTCGTGCCCAGAAGGTAGAGTTAAATTTACTTTCACTCTTTAACATCACTTCATCAGGTTGTATGGGACCCAGAAAATTTCTATTTACGCTTCCCGTTGTAAATTCTTCATCATCTTCATAATCACTCTCACTTAGTGTGACTGTGTCATTCATAGCTAGAGTTTCTTCTACCACATCTTGCATATCCTCGTCTTGTGGCAAAGGAAAATGTCTTCTTCTAATTAGTCGAATAAAACTGTCCTTGAACTCCAGTTTCACAATTGAAAACACTTGTTCAAGAGACATTGTTACTTGACTTTTTAGAAGAATATCATTTAAGATTTCCCTAGCATCATTTTTCTTCTCGAGCTCAGAAATCATAATAGCACGTGGAGCTCTTCTACCCTTCTTTTTCCCTTTATCGTCATTTTGTTTCTGGTCATCTGTATTTTATATAGAGGTGAATATGCAGACTCTTTGACATGTCCCAAATATCAATCTCCTCGATATAAGGGCGAAGAAGGTAAAATCCCAAAAAAGGTATTGAGACATTTTCCATTGGCTCCACGGATTAGACATATGTTTCAAAGCCCCGAATTATCAAAGCTTTTGACATGGGGACATGATCATAAAAGTACTGATGGAATAATCAGAATTCCTCATGATAGTGTTGCTTTTCAGCACATTGATTCTACATGGCCTGAATTTGCATAAAATCCACAGAATCTAAAGTTAGGAGTTGCATTAGATGGGGTTAATCCATTCTCCATGAAATCTAGTAAATGGTCAACATGGCTAGTGGTAGTCATAAACTACAATCTTCCGCCATATCTTAGCATTGAAAAGGAACATTTAATGCTTTCACTTTTAATCCCAGGCAAAAGACAAGTTAAAGATATGAATATATATCTTGCTCCTCTCATTGACGATCTCCAAGAGTTATGGAGAGGTATTAATGTCACTGATGTATCAAAAAGCATCCATGAAAGACATATTACGGTTTGTGGTATTGTGCCTTGGACTATTCACGATTTTCTAGGATATGGTGTTTGTTCAGCTATTGATGTAATTTTTTTATTCAATATGCATATAAATAAATGTGATTTAATCTAATTATATTTTTATCGTTTTCATGATGCAGGAATATCTACTAAGGTTTATAAAACTTGTCCATATTATGATGATTGGTTGAGATCAATCTATAGTAAGAATCTCAACAAAAATATTTATCTTCGACATCCATGATTCTTGCCTGATGATCATCCATTAAGATCTAAAAGAGAAGCAATACATTTTAATGGAAAGCTTGAAACAGGTCAGTGTCCAAAACCTATGATGCCTATGGATTGGTATAAAAATTGGACAGATGGACCTCTGATAGATCCAGAATAAAAAATCTTCATTGATGATGAAGATAATGAGTATGTGAAGAGAGGTAAAGGAAAATTGGCACTCGCAGAGAACATATCAATATGGTATTCTTTGGAGTATTGGAAAGAGTTAAAAGTACGTCATCTTCTTGATCCTATGCATATATTCAAGAATATTGGTTATTCACTATGGAAGCATCTTCTTGGACTAAAAGATACCATAGCATAAAGGAATGATTTGAAAGATCAAAACTCAAAACCAAAGTTATGGCAAGTTTTTGATAGACATGGACAGGAAACAACTTATGTACATGCTCCTTGGGTACTTACAAGAAAAGAGATACAGACTATCAACAATAGGATTCAATTGATTAGGACAGGATATGGAGCATCTTTTCAAAACATGTTTACTATGGATGATAAATGCTTATCTAGTTTAAAGAACCATGACTGGCATAACTTTTTGAAACATATTTTACCTTTGGTTATCGATGGATGTACAACGAAAGGAGTACGAGATGTGATCTATCGTCTTGGATCGCTTATAAGGTAATTATGATACTTTTATACTTAATATGTATGAATATTGGATATCTTTTATTTTTTAATTAACTTCTTTATAATTTTTTTTATGATATGTATAGGTGGATTACATCAAAAGAGATTGACAAAAAATCGATCCCACAAAAAAAACGTGAATGCAATGAGCTACTATGTTTGATGGAGAAAGAGCTTCCTACTTCATTTTTTGATGTTCATGTTCATTTATTAGTCCATCTTGTAGATGAAATAGAGATTACAAGTGTTATCAACACTCGATGGAGTTTTGGGTCGAGCGATTTATGGGAATATTAAAAGGTTATGTGCGACAAAGAGCAAGACCAGAAGGATGTTACACTTATGTGTTCCTCATGTAGCTTTGATGTGAACCTTTTCCCTATACATGGGCACTTTTTACTCTAGTGCTGGCTAGAGGTTTTTTCCCCATGTTACCACATACTTGATACTCTCATATGTGGTGGTACTTTGTACTTAGGGATATTATTCAGCTCTTACTTCAGTTCAGTTCATCGATCAATAGAGAGAGCTATTCCAGCCATCGTCTTCTCTGTGTGTCTTGCTGCATTTGTGCTCCTTGTGTGTGCTTCTTGTGTGTCTCTCGCACTTCTACACACACCCAACAGTGGTATCAGAGCAGATTCAGCTTCTTCTCAAGTTTTGTTTTTTCGCGTCGCGGCGTGCGCGCACTTTAACAATGCAAATCGACTTCGAAGCATAGAAGTGTGAATTTCAGCAGCCCGAAAACATTTCCACCACGTGCGCTGAGGTTTTACCCCCATTTCGAAGCCATTCGTGCAGTTAGAATCGCCATCAGAGTCACAGTTTGTGAGCTGAAATTTCAGCACTCATTTCAGTTTTCATCAAAGTGAAGATTTTGTCATATTCTTGTTCCTCAGTGAAATGGCGGGCAGCAATGACTTGTTTGGCATGCTTCAAGCTGAAGATAAGCTTGATGGAACCAACTATCCGATGTGGTCTTACATGATGAAGCATGTTCTTGTTGCAAAACAACTCTAGAACATAGTGGCAGATGTAGATTGAAGACCGGCAGGTGCTTCTACTTCACAGTCTAGTGTCACAGATGGAGCTTCTTCTCCGAGTACACTGGTTTCTCCTTCTCCACCTACACATGAGCAGCTTAGATGGGATGGAAAAGATGCTCAAGCTCATGCTTTGATTGCGCTTTCAATGAAGAATCATATAGTTCCACACATTCGGTCATGTTCTACATCGAGACAGGCACGGGACACTCTTTCTTCTTTGTATGCCATGCTAATGAAGCACGTGTTGCATACTTGAGGAAGCAACTTGAGGATGTATGTATGGCTGAAAATGAGTCAGTGGATGTGTATGTGACACACATCAAGGACTTGAAAGAGCAATTGGCAAACATAGATGAGATTATTCCGGATGCATCACTCATTTCTACATTGTTGAAAGGATTACTCAAATCTTTTCAAAGCTTTGCTACTACACTTCGTTTGGTTGCAAAAGGAAATCCTAATATGTATGCATTTGATGAGGTTGTGTCTCTTCTTTTGCAAGAAGAGCAATCTAGAGTGAATAGGAGTGGTTTGATTGAGGGAAGGCAAGCACTTGCTATCTCACAAAAGGGGAAAAGCAAGTATGGTTCAGCTTTGGGTTCATCAAAACCAAAGCCTCAAGCTTCCTCTTCCACTCATTCCTCTAATGATGGTGATTTGCAAAAGAAGAAGAGATGCAAATATTATCAGAAGGCCCGTCATACTATTGACGAGTGTAGAAAGCTTGGTAAACGCAATGAAAAGAAGAAGGAATCGGACATGTCTATTGCTGAAAACTCAGCAAATACAAAGAATGATGAAGCTAACATGGCTCAAGATTTTTGGGCATGTGTTGTTACATGTCATTATGATGCTTCTTTACATTCTAAATGTATGGTTGTGAGTGAGGCTGATTCGGATTGGTTCTTTGATAGTGGTGCTTCAAAGCACATAACATCATGCAAAAGATTTTTTGCCTCTTTGAAAGATGCACCTAAAGGAGGACATGTGGTGTGTGCAAACAATGCCTCTTATCCTATCATTGGAGTAGGAGAAATTGAGCTTACGACTACAAATGGAGGTGTGATTCTCTTGAAAAATGCATTGTATGTGCCCGGTATCAAGAAGAACTTAATTTCAGTTCCGTTGATTGCCAAAGCTGGACTTCATGTACACTTTGTTGATGATAAGTGTATGGTTCATGATTTCAGCAATGGTGATGTTATTGTGATGTCCGATACATTATCTAATGGTTTGTATCGCATGGATACATACAAGAGGGCTTCCTCGAATGCTTTAGTTGCTCATACTTCTTCCATGGCTGAAATGGAGCTTTGGCATGCTCGTTTTGGTCACTTGAACTTCAATAGTTTGCTCTACTTGCAAAAGAAGGACATGGTTATTGGCTTGCCTACACTTGAGTCCATTGAAAAGCATGCATGTGAAGGTTGCATTCTTGGAAAAATGCATAGTGCTTCTTTTCCAAAAGATAGTCATACACACACTACAAGAAAACTACAACTTGTTTGTGTGTATGCATGTAAGTATGTATGTATGCATATGCATATGCATTATGTATGCATATGTATGCATGCATGTGTATCTGTCTCACTTAATGATGCATACACACACATACACATGCATACACACATACATGCACACACATACACACACACATACACACATATGCATACACACATATGCATACACACACACATAGAGAGAGACATACACACACATACACATACATGCATACATAATGCATATGCATATGCATACATACATACTTACATGCATATACACACATATGCATACATAATGCACATGCATATGCATAGATACATGCATACACATACACACACATAGACACATACACACACATAGACACACACACATAGACACACACACATAGACACACACACATACACACACAGATTTACACACATACACATGCATACACACACATACACACATAGACACACACACATACACACACACATACACACACACACATACACACATACACACATACACACACACACATACACACATAGACACATACACACATACACACATAATGCATATGCATATGCATACATACATACTTAAATGCATACTCACATACACACACATATGCATACATATGCATTCATAATGCACGTGGATATGCATACATACATGCATACACATACACACATAGGGACATACACACACATAGACACATACACACACATAAACACATACGCACTCATAGACACACACACACTTACACACACACATCCAGACACATTTACACACACACATACACATGCACACCAACACATATATATAGATACACACGTATATACACACATAGACACACACACATACACACATAGACACACACACATACACATACACACACATAGAGACACACACACACATAGAGACACACACACACACACATCCACACACATTTACACACACACACATACACATGCATACAAACACATATATATAGATACACACACATACACACACATACATGCATATGAATACATAATGCACATGCATATGCATACATACATGCTTACATGCATACACACACATACACATGCATACACACATACACATACACACATACACACACACACACATACACACACATATATGCATACACCCACACATACACATACATGCATACATATGCATACATAATGCATATACATATGCATACATACATACTTACATGCATACACACACACACATATGCATACATAATGCACATGCATATGCATAGATACATGCATACACATACACACACATAGACACATACACACACATATGCATACATATGCATACATAATGCACATGCATACACATACACATACACACACATAGACACATACATACACACACATACACACACATACACATGCATACACACACATACACACATACACACATACACACACACATACACACATAGACACATACACACATAGACACATACACACATAATGCATATGCATATGCATACATACATAATTACATGCATACACACACATACACACACATGCATACATATGCATACACACATACACACATAGAGAGACATACACAGACACACACATACACACACATGCATACATATGCATACATAATGCACATGCATATGCATACATACATGCTTACATGCATACACACACATACACATAGATACATATACACACATAGACACACACACACGTAGAGAGAGAGACACACACATACACACATATATATGCATACCCATGCACGTAAAGAGACATACACACACATACACATACATGCATACATATGCATACATACATACTTACATGCATACACAGACACACACACACATACACACACACATATGCATACATACATACTTACATACATACACACATATACACACACATACACACACACACATATGCATACATAATGCACATGATATATGCTTACATGCATACACATACACATATAGACACATAAACACACATAGATATATACACACACATGGACACATACATACATATACACATACACACACATATGCACACAGATTTACACAGACACATAGACACACACACACATACACAGACACACTTACACATGCATACACACATAGACACACACACACACACTTACACACATAGACACACACACACATACACACATACAAACTTACACACACAGAGATACACATACACATATATAAACAAACACATACACACATAGACACATACAGACTTACACACACACATACACACATTTACATACACACATACACATGCATATAGACATATATATATACAGATACACACATATATACACACATAGACACACACATATACACACACATAGACACATACACACTTACACAGACACATACGCACTTACACAGACACATACACACATCCACACACATTTACACACATACATACAAATGCATAAACACATATATATAGATACACACGTATATACACACAGACACACACACATGAATACATACACACATATATATGCATAGACAGACACATAGAGACATACATACATATATGCTATGTGTGTATGTGTGTGTGTATATGTGTGTGTGTATGTGTGTGTGTCTATGTGTGTATATGTGTGTGTATGCATGTGCATGTGTGTAAATCTGTGTGTATATGTGTGTGTGTCTATGTGTGTGTATGTGTATGCATGTATCTATGCATATGCATGTGCATTATGTATGCATATGTGTGTGTATGCATGTAAGTATGTATGTATGCATATGCATATGCATTATGCATGCATATGTATGCATGTATGTGTATGTGTGTGTATGTCTCTCTATGTGTGTGTATGCATATATGTGTGTGTATGTGTGTATGTGTGTATGTGTGCATGTGTATGTGTATGTGTGCATGTGTGTGTATGTGTGTATGCATGTATATGTGTGTGTATGCATGTAAGCATGTATGTATGCATATGCATGTGCATTATGTATGCATGCATGTAAGTATGTATGTATGCATATACATATGCATTATGTATGCATATGTATACATGTATGTGTATGTCTCTCTCTATGTGTGTGTGTGTGTATGCATATATATGTGTGTATCTGTATGTGTGTATGCGTGTGTATGTGTGTGTATACATGTAAGCACGTATGTATGCATATGTATAATTGTATGTGTATGTGTGTGTATGTCTCTTTACGTGTGTGTGTGTGTATGTGTATGTGTGTATGTGTGTGTATGTGTGTGTATGTGTGTGTATGTGTGTGTATCTGTGTGTGTGTCTATGTGTGTGTCTATGTGTGTATGTGTGTGTGTGTCTATGTGTGTATGTGTGTGTCTATATATGTATATATGTGTGTATCTATATATATTCTGTATGCATGTGTATGTGTGTGTAAATGTGTGTCGATGTGTGTGTGAGCATAAGTGTGTATGTGTCTATGTGTGTGTATATGTGTGTGTATGTGTGTGTGTCTATGTGTGTATGTGTGTGTGTCTATGTGTGTATGCATGTGTCTATGTGTGTATATATGTGTGTGTATGCATGTGTATGTGTGTATGTAAATTAGTGTGTATATGTGTGTGTGATGTGTGTGTGTGATGTGTGTGTGTGATGTGTGTGTGTGTGATGTGTGTGTGTCTATGTGTATGTGTGTGTGTCTATGCGTGTATATGTGTGTATGCATATGTATGTGTGTGTATGCGTACCTGGCTTCAAGGAGTGTGTCGCTCTCTCTCTCTCTCTCTATGCGTCCAAATCCCGACACAAATGTGTTGGGAGAAATCCAAATTTTTTTTTTTACATTCCAGAGCATCGCTTATGTGATGCTCTGGAACACAGGACATCGCTCATGCGATGCTAAAGCATCATAGCCAGTTTTCCAACATCGCAAATAGCATCGCTAATTAGCAATGCTATTTGTGACGCATAGTTTTAGCGTCGCATAAGCGATGCTAACATCGCTTATGCGATGACAGCTCTTAAAAAAAACAAGGACCGTCGCTTATGCAACGCTACCATCGCATAAGCGATGGTTCCCGTTTTGTTTTTCAATTCACGGGTGTCACTACACCCCCCTATTTCTAGTAGTGTAGTGATGTGTGTGAACACACTAGGACCATTGAGACACTTTTTTCCCTCTTTAGGAGGTTTTTTTTTCCTCGGCTTGTATATATGCCTATAGCCCTAACGGGTTACTTATCTTTGTACATTCTAGTGGTAATACATTTAGTATTGTGTGTTGTGCTCCAAGCTTCTTCTTCTTCCTTGTGCTGTTTATGTGCTTCCGCAGACGTCTAACTCCAACAATTGGTATTAGAGCAGGTCACCGCTTCATCTAGGGCATCGTCGACACCCTTTCGGACACAATCTTAGAATCGCATGAAATTTGGGGAGCATACTCAGGGTGATTAAGAGATCAAAACAGCTTTGTTGTCTCGTGTCGAAATCGCAATCTGAGCTCGTTTTGACCTCTGAACACACTATTGTAGTGCTTGTGTAGGCTATTTCATCTTTTTGTGCCAAAGATATATGCAAGATCTCGAAGTTTGCTACAGGTCTAGCAAAACTCATCAGGGTAGTTATGTTCAACTTTTTCAAATATAGTCATTTTTCTGCATCAAGGTATTTTGGTCAGTGGCCATGGCTGAAAGCAGTGATGTATTCCGTATGTTGGTTGTTGAGGATAAGTTGGACGGTACCAATTACCCATTGTGGGCTTATATGATGCAACATGTATTGGTTGCAAAAGGATTATGGAACATTGTGCAGGGTGTTAAAAAATGTCCTATTACACTTGCAAATATAGGTATTGAAGCTGATGTAGATGGCATTGAAAATGTTGATATTCTTCATATTCCTATTCGTGCTTCGATTTTTGCTGCACCTACTGCAGAGAAAAATCATTGGGATGGCAAAGATGCTCAGGCACATGCATTGATAGCCTTCTCTGCCAAACGTGCCATTATTCATCACATTCGCTCTTGTAGAATAGTTAAGGATGCTTGGGATACACTTATCACATTGTACCAAGCTAGGAATGAGGCTCGTGTTGCTTACCTCTGAAGATAGTTGGAGAGTGAGCATATGAATGAAGGTGATTCTATGGACAGCTTTCTGACAAAGATCAAGGATTTGAAGGAATAATTGATTTTTGCTAATGAAGTTATACCAGATAACTCACTTGTGCAGACTGTTCTTAATGGTCTTCCTGATTCATATCAGAGTTTTGCTTCTACTCTTCATTTGATGATGAAAGGCAATCCAAATGCCTTGTCATTTGAGGAGTTAGTCTTTGTTCTGTTGTAGGAAGATTAGTCTAGGCAAAACAGGTCCATTATGCATGTTGCAGATCAAGCTTTCTTGGCTAGTCAGAAGGGCAAAGGTAAATAGAGCTTATCTACTAGCAAGCAGAGATCTGCAAATGCTGCACATTTGAAGGAGGAAGACAAAGATGAGAAGAAATCAGAAAAGTAGAAATTTTTTTGCAAGTACTGTAAAGGAAACGATATGTACTTAACAAGTGTACCACTAAAGCATAGCAATCTATCACTCCATATGATGCTTGGCATGGTTGCAAGCCATCTTTTTCTCATCTACGTGTTTTTGATTGCCTGACATATGCATTAGTGCCTTAACAACATCGTAGGAAATTGGATGATAAAGTAGTAAACTGTATTTTTGTTGGGTACACTTCTAAAAGCAAAGGCTATCATCTGTATCATCCACAGAATAAATGCATTTTGGTTATCCGTGATGTTGTTTTTATGGGAGATGCGATTCAGCCTTTACTTTCATGTACGAAGGAGACATCTGTTAGCTCCAAGGACATGTATGATACTTTGCTGCCTCTTTTTGCAGGTGGATAGTCTAGTGTTGGTCCTAATGAGGCAACTTCTCACCCATTGCAGGTTTCATGTGATGATGTTGATGATTCCATTTCTGATGCAGATTTGCATGATGCACTTGTTGATGAGAGAGCTGATATTGAGGAGGCAAAAATTATGCCAAAATGGCTAGTACAGACTTTGTGTGACAACAAATTAGATGCATCTATGTCATACCATACTCATTCAGGCTCTCATAGTGCCTGTTTTGCATCGAATTGCTATGATATGGCTGCATCTAGTCTCTGTGATGAGACTTAACCTGTTTTGTTTGATGAAGCATAAAATTCAGAACATTGGGTGGATGCAATGCAATCTAAATATGATGCTATCATGAAAAATGGTACCTGGTCTTTATGTGACTTGCCTTCTAGCAAGGAGACCATTGGCACTAAGTGGGTATACAAGTTGAAGCGTAAACCTGATGGAACAGTTGACAAATATAAGGCTAGGCTTGTTGGAAAGGGTTATCCATAGGAAAGAGGCATTGATTTTGATGAAACCTTTGCACCTACATGCCAAATTACTACTATTTGTAGCATCTGTGCACTTACAACTCATCATGATTGGAATGTACATCAGTTGGACATTAAAAAAGCATTTCTGAATGGCGATTTGCATGAAGAAGTGTATGTTTTTTAGCCTTGTGGCTTTGTGCAGAAAGGGCATGAAAACCACGTGTGCAGGTTAAAGAAGGAATTATATGGTTTAAAGAAAGCACCATGTGCTTGGTATGAAAAGATACATGCCTATCTGATTGCACAAGGTTTTGAGAATAGTCCAACTGAAAGCACCTTATATGTTAAGTGTGCTAATGATGTGCTTCTAATCATTGTTGTGTATGTTGATGACATGCTGCTCATTGATCCTCATGGAAAAGCATATTGCTGATTTCAAGGCTGATTTGCATGCCTCATTTAAGATGTCTGATTTGGGGCATTTGCATCATTATTTGGGCATTCTGTTTATGCACATTGATGGTGGAATGGCTCTGTGTCAAATGAAATATATTGACACATTATTGCAGTGTTTTGGCCTTGAAGACTATAAGCCTATTACCACTCCTATGGATACAGTTTTACAATTGAGTCTTCATGATGCTGGAGATGCATTTGATGTTGTTCTCTATCAGTAGGTTGTTGGATGCTTGATTTAATTATGCATTGCTTGGCGAGATATTCAGTTTGTTGTCTCACAAATGAGCAAGTTTATGCATTGCCTGGGTGTCAAGCATTGGCAAGTGGTTAAGCACATATTTCGCTACTTGAGTGGTACTCGGCTACTTGGATTGTTTTATACCAAGGGGGGATCACTACTGCCAGATTTACACGCTTCTTTTGACTCTGATTAGGCTCCTTGCTATGACACTCGTGTGTCGAATAGTGCTTTTTGCTTCACGCTTGGTAGCTCATGCATATCTTGGTTGAGCAAGAAGCAGCCTACTGTGGCCACTTCTAGTTGTGAGGCTGAGTATAGGGCATCTTTCACATCGATCATTGAGTGTGTGTGTGTGGCTCACACACCTTATGATTGATTTGGGTGTTGTTCAATCTTCTACCACCACCATGTCCACTAACAGTCAGAGCGTATTGGCAGTTGCGAGGAACCCTGTGTTCCATGCTCGCACTAAGCACATTGAGGTACAGTATCATTATGTCAGGGAGAGGTTATGTGCTTGGGAGATCAGCTTGGCATATGTGCACACGAAGGAGAACATTGCGGACCTTTTCACGAAGGCTCTGCCTAGGGTGAAATTTGAAGCTTTCCGCAAAGCTTTGGGCTTACTTCCTTTTGTGGATTGATTCCACATAGCTTGGCAGTTCCTTATATATTAGTGTTAGCTCCTTGTTCACCGCATCACTCCTAGGGGGGATTTGTTGATATATTTAGGTAGTGATGTGTGTGAACACACTAGGACCGTTGAGGCACTTTTTTCCCTCTTTACAAGGTTTTTTTCCCCAGCTTGTATATATGTCTATAGCCCTAACGGTTTGCTCATCTTTGTACATTCTAGTGGTAATACATTCAGTATTGTGTGTTGTGCTCCAAGCTTCTTCTTCTTGCTTGTGTTGTTTGCATGCTTCTGTAGACATCTAACTCTAACAAAAAGGACATATGAAGAAAGATTGTTATGCATTAAAGAATGCTTAAGGTAAAGGACAAAATGTTGGGGCATGTTAAATAATTACTTGCATCATCTGCTTGGATTGTGAAGATGGAAGAAATCAATGTTATTTTTGATGATGTTGATGTGTTGAAACTTGACAACATTATGCCTAGTGAGACTGTTATGGCTAATTCTCTTTCCCACACATGGTTTCTAGATCTTGGTGCTTCTTTCCATATGATACAACATAGAGAATGGTTATCTACTTATGCATCAATGTCTCTTGGTATCGTGAAACTTGGTGACTCTTATCACTACAATGTTGTTGGGATTGGAGATGTGGTTATGCAATTAAATGATGGTTCAAAATTCACTATGCATGATGTATGCCATGTACCTCAATTATCATGTTGTTTGATGTCAATTGATCAACTTCATGATGTTGGTTAAAGTGGTTTTCTATGACCAATCCTTTTGCGTATCAAAGGGCAACATGGTTATTGCAAAAGGAAGAAAAGTTGGTTCATTTTATCCCTTATTTGTATCACAAAAAGAAAACTTGCTTGTTATTGAATAGCCTATGGCTTGTATTTGAAATCACCATTTGGACAACATATCTAGTGGTGGAACGGAAAATCTTTCTTGTTATGGCTACTTACATGTGTAATATTTCTCGGATTTTTCATTTTTTGAACATTGTTAAGATGGAAAGCAAACTCAGAATGTGCATAAGATGCATGTTGACTCTTAAATTCAACCTTTATATCTCGTCCATACAGATGTGTGTGGTCATATGCCCACAAGTTCATTAGGTGGTTCTCTTTACTTTGTCACTTTCATAGATGATGCAACTAGAAAATTCTAGGTATATCCTATCAAATCAAAGGATAAGGTTATTCCATACTTTCATAAAATGGCTTGCTTCAGTTGAGATTGAAAAAGGAACTAAGATCTAAGATTTATGCTCTAACAATGGAGGTGAGTACTCACATTAATTCAACATTTTTTGTCAATCTAGAGGAATTCATAGAGAGTTTACAACTCCTTATATCCCCATACAGAATGGCATCATTGAGAGGATGAATAGAATTATTCAAGCTATAGTAGTTTCTATGCTACATCATGGAGACCTTTCACAAGGCTTTCGGGTAGAAGCAGTATTGACTATAGTTCATGTGATCAACCTTTCACCTAATACTTCCAAAGTTTTGAAAGTGGCACAAGAGTTATGGACAAGGAATCCATCATATTATGATTTCCTATGAGTTCTTGGTGTGAAGTGTATGTTCATGTACCCAAGAACCTTAGAGAAAAGTTGGACCATAAGTCAAAGAAATGTGTTTTTCTTGGATATGATCGAGATGGTCAATTTGAATATTGCTTATGAGATCCTTAAACACAATCAGTGATCAAAAGTAGTGATGTCTTTTTCAATGAGCCTAAGATCCATAAACAACCCATTAAGAAGGTTGAAGTGAGAAGAGTGGTATTTGAGGATACTAATTGTCTAGTTAGCATGCATAATAATGCTACACCTAGGGATGTTCAAGATAATGTCCAATCAAATTAGTCTGCAAATGTTCTTGTTTAGCAACCATTGAGAGGTTCTGCATGTGCTATGTGGACAAAGGATCATGTCAAGTGGGAGTATTCCATGAAGAGCTAATTGGATTTTATTCACAAGAATGGTACTTGGGATTCAGTACCTTTGCCAAAGGGATGAAAAGCTTTACCATGTAAATGGATATATAAGAAACTGCTTCTACAAAGTAAAAAGCATGATTTGCTGCAAAGGGTTTTAAGCAACAACATGGTGTTGATTTCTAGGAAATCCTCTCTATTTCCCTCTCTCCAATAGTCAAGATGACTACATTGTGCATGTTGCTTGGATTCATTGCAATGGGGGACTTAGATCTAGTCCAAATGGATGTGAAAATTGCTTTCTTACATGGAGATCTTACATATGAGATCTATATGGAACAATTGGAGGGTTATGTAGTTCTTGGCAAAGAAATTCTAGTTTATAAGTTGAAGAAGAGCTTATATGAACTTAAAGAGTCCCCTAGACAATGATACCAAGAGTTTGATGCTTTTATGAAGTCCCAAGGTTATTATTGAAGCAATGAGGATGACTGTCTCTACACAAAGTGATGCTCAACTGGAAGTTTGATATGTTTGATGCTTATGTTAATGATATGTTGATTGTTGGGAAGTCCTCTAATGACATGTCATTGCTAAAAAAGAAGTTGAGTGAAACATTTGATATGAAGGATTGGAGGATGCCAAATGTATTCTTGGCATGCACATTAACTATGATAGGAGTAAAAGTTCCATATACTTGTTTCAAAGTGAGTACATATCCAAAGTACTTTAGAAAAGGAATTCATGACCGAAATTCCTTATCAATCTTTTGTTGGTAGTCTCATGTATGTTATGGTAGCTACACGAACAGACATTGCATTTGCATTGGGAGTTGTGAGCATATACATGTTCTAAGCCATCAAAATATTATTTAGTATTATTTAGTATTATTTAGTATTATTTAGTCGAATCCTTGTAATTAGAATAGTCGTGCACTGAAAGGGTGTAGAAGAACCATGTATCGTTTCTTTCGAATACAAAGAATATGCACGGAAGAGACGACAGGGAGTCGCCGACCTGTTCGGTTTGGGTGATGATCTGGAGTTAATTCTGATTTGAAGTTATATTAGTTGCACAAGTGCCTGTATGAATCTGTAGTCGAAGTGAAGTAATCAGGTATTGTGTTAATGTTATTATATTGAAGTGAAGTGTGGCGGTATTGTAAAGAGGAAGTGAAAGTGTTGTGTATGAAATTGCGATAATTGTTAAAGAAAACGTTATGCACTGAAGTGCACTGGAATCTACTATGATTGTTGGAATTAATTAATGAAGTTGATTGTCAAAAGTTAAGCAGTGAATTCGGAAAATATATATAGGGCCTTTGATTTATCAGACCCTTGACCATCCCAAGAACCCACAAGTAAGAATAACTGTAACTTTAACACTGGCGCCGGCCATGGGGCATGGAGTAGTCAGTTAGTGCATAGACTAAGAGTTGAGAAGAATCTGATGATATATGCCTGTAACACGTTCAGGAGAATCATACCCGAAGTATAGAAGGGATCAGAATCCGTGGAAAATTCCTAGCACATTGGGCACACCTCCGAGTAGCAGTGGTGATGGACCAACGTCGGAAGGGAAGCGAGAAATCTGGGCCAATGGAATATCACCTCAGCATTTCCTTGTGCAAGGATTATAGGGAATACCAGAAGTGCAACCAACCTCATCTGCGAAAAGTAAGGTTGGAGAAGTAAGCACTGGTTCCGGTGACAGAGTGGAAAATTCCGATAGCAGTTTGTGGAATTCCAGTGGAACCTTTGATAATTTCGGGGTCGGATTGCTGAATTTTGGTGAAAGTTGCATTCTTGGTTCTGATTTTGAGGGGACTAGTGTGTTGTTGGATGAAAGTTTTGGTGACAAGCGCACTACAAAAGTCCATTACGATGAAGGGCAATTGGGTGTAGGTGTGTGGGAATGACTTAACAATATTCAATTACCAGAGGGCGTGCGAGACGATGGACAACACAATAGCAATCAGGTGTTACTAGTTCAAATCATTCGGCAGTAACATTTCCTATCGATTCAAACACCATGAGTGGTTCGCAACAGCAACAACACCAACAACAACAACAACAACAACAACAACAACAACATCAACAACAACAACAGTAGCAGGCCATACCACCACGACCGGTACCTACTAGAGTTACATATACAAAATTTGGTAGATTCCCCGGTGATGATCTGGATGCACATGTGAGAACTTTTGAAATTAATTATGCAGTACTCAAGTATCTAGCAGATCCGGCATATAAAGCTATAGTGTTCCAGTTCACAATGGTTAATGAGGCTGCTCGATGGTTAACTGAATATGACATTAACCATTTTGGTCAGTATGACGATGTTAAGGATGCCTTCTTACAATGATTTTGGTTGAAGAAAAACGCGGCTGAGATCTTTGATTATCTGCAAAACAATAGACAAAAACCGCACCAGAATGTGCAGGAGTATGCCACTTTATTTCGTACTCATCTGCGGCAATTGCCGCTGGTGCATGTTAACCTATTGGATGATGTGATCACCCAATGGTTTATTAATGGATTAAACCCTCAACTTAAACAAATAATGATCATACGTTGTGTGGGTGGTATGACTCTGGATGCAGTCATAGCTATGGCATTACAGTTGGAACATAAGGTGGGTGGATTCACTAAGATTTTTATTGGTTGAAGGCAACCAAGGGTATGAGTGAAGATTCATTGAAACAAATGTATTGCACAAAATGTAAGAACTCGGGGCACACTGCTTCTGCATGTGCATTGAACCAAATGTACTGTGCTATTTGTAATACGGCGAGTCACTCCATCGAAACATGTCCCTATAATGCCAAAGTACAGGCCAGGCCAACCATAAATGCTATAATACAAGAGCAAGGACAACCCGTTGCCCACTATGTACCACCCCAATTGAGGAATACTTCCTACCAAAGTTATAAAACCTATCGAGGGACGCGAGAAAATAATTTCGGCCAGACTCGGTCGAATTCCGGTCAATCAGGTGAAGGCAGATCCCTCCCACCACCCAGATGCCATTTTTGTGGTGAGATTAGGCATATCCAAAGATATTGTAAAGAGGCAATCGAGTATGATAAACGAAGAAAAGAGCGACAGAATCCAATGGCCAACATGGTATATATTTCAGTAGTAGATACTCAAGTGGAGGTAATCCAAACCCATTCCGGCAAGAAATTACAACCAATTGCGGAGATTTTTGAGCTTGGCATTTGAGAATAACAGAGAGTTTTTACCAAAGCTAGTATGTGGGCCAGTCAAGAACCAACGGTTTTCCCCGATCCAGTACCAGTGGTTCAACAAACAATACCGAATCCACCACCGGAAGGACCGAGCCCGATGAAAGCACCACCGGAGAGTATACCGAATGCAGTAAGGAGTACGTGGAATTTTGACTCTGTGTGGAATATTCTCTCGCAAACCTCTGTTAAAAGTGCATTTTCGTCACAGTCACTTTTAAGTTCTTTCGGGTTCTTGGGAGTGGTAGGGGTCTGATAAATCAGAGGCACTGTAACTTAATTTTTCCAATTCACTTATTCAATCAGCAGTATGTTAATGTTCAATATCGAGTCCTTTATACAACTTACTGTCAAAATTCTGGTTAGACTTTTCACAATATGCAACGCAGGAGTTATTCAACACTGTTGCACAGACTTATTATCGGCCACTTAACAGTACTGAGTTAATCACAAATCAATGCAATTAAACAAAGTAAGAGTTAACTTTACTCAGGATTTCATGAATCATACACCACAACATCTCCAATGACCGCAATCGCCCAGACAGACAGTTTGGCGATTCCGCTCGTCGTTACCGGAGAGTCACCATAATGTCTTTTCATTGATTGATAAAAAGGTACAACACTTCGCTACGACCTTTTGGTTCGTGCGGGATAGGAAAATATAGGAATTATGAAAATACAGTCCAGCAGCTTACACTGGCACGCACGGTGGACTTGAACCCGCAACGGAAACAAAATTTAGGGCTCATCTACTATGCCCTGTATATACATGGTGCGAGCTAATTTAAAAGTTCTAGAAATCTTCTGTTTCAAAGAATCTAGCATTAACTTTAAAGTTTCTGGCTCTACTAACTGAGCGTCAGTGCGAACAGAACTTTTTGCAATCACTTGACTCATCAAAAAAATTTCTGTATGCATCTTCAAAAATGCCTTCTGCAAGTAAAAATCATTTGCAAGAGTTGCGTCACGGCTCAATCTCATATCTTCAACCTGTTTATCTATTCTGGATAAACGCTCTGCTTGATAATTAAGCTGCTTTTCTCTTCTCTCCAGTTCTTCAGATTAGAACTGCATGGTTTTGTAGTAGGCTTCTCTTTCCTTCTGCACTCCTTCCAATTCTTTCTTCAAACGGAGATATCTGCCAAGCTCTTCCTGTAACTCTTGATCACACTTGAACAGAGTTTCTGTAGTTTTATGCAGCTCTACTTCAGCTTTAAGTACATTGTTGGCCAGAGACTGAGAGGCTTCTTCTAATATGTTGTATGCTTCGCGTGTGCTATGCAGTTCATTGCTTATGGCAGTCATTGCATCTGTTTTATCAATGATTTCTTGCTTCAACGTGCTGATTTCTGTATCCTTTTGACACAGCAAAGCATCTCTTTGTGCTAGCTGATCTTGAAGCTGTTGAATTTGTAAGTGTAGGCCATGATTTTATGCCTTAACCGCATCGACTTCTTCCTGTAGTGGAGTAATATCTGCTTCTAAGATATCGACTTTATGTTGCAATTCTTGACAAATATTATCAGTGACCATTCTGAGTTGCATTGGTAACTGCTATGAGAATTGGATTAGCATACGACCCATGGACTCTAATTCCGTAAACATGGGAACCGAAAGAGGAGGAGGAGGAAGTGGCTGGGATGAAGAGGCTGATAAGAGGTGAGGGGAGGATGGTGGGGAATAATTAGGCAAAGAGGATGAGGAATCCGGTGCTTCAGGGACAATAGGTTGAATTGGGACAATTGGTGCATCAGAATGCATGATAGGTACCATCACAATTCCGGTTGTCTGTTGCGTTGTGGTTTCAGTTCTGTTAATTATCGTATCCACCAAAGCGATCACTTCATTAACAATGTCAACGACAATGGCTTGCACATCTTCATGGGTCTGCTGCTGAGAATTCTCCCGAGAAGAGCTTTCTTCAGAATCAGCAGTGGACGCGCCTTGTTCTTGTTGTCGGATGGGAGAAGAGTGAGCGGAAGAATCAAGGTGGATCAAAGTTGCGGTGTCATGGAAGATCTCTTCTTCATTGGCTGCGATGGAACCTTGTACTTGACTTTCAGACGGGCTTATGCGACTGCGTTTCCGGCGAAGGAGTTGGAAAAGATCTTCATCCTCTTCGTCATTGAGCACTTGAACAGAGTCTTCATGGAACAGGATGGGAGCAGTTGGAGGCGGTTGTGCGGCTTGGAGTACCGGAAAAAGGCAGGTAAGGATATGGGGAAGGCGAGAATGTGGAATATCACCCTTATTAACGTGTTTAATGACCGTAACGCATTCACGGTGAATGCGCCGAAAATAAAAAGAGGCAAAATTGACAGGCTCACGAGAAGCCTTATCAATCATCGAGTAAAAGGGACGTGAAATCCCGTAGGTACGTTTCTGTAAATTTAGGATAGCAACTAAGAATTGTAATGCTGTTCGTTCAGGATCAGGGCGACATAGAATGGCGTACTCATTAGATGAGTGTCGTGGAAACAATTCGGTCATGGTTGCAATAGGAAGGAGAGGACCATTCTCCAATCCTACCATGGGCAGACGAAATGCTTTAGCGAATGACGCTAACGTGATTACTATAGGAGACGGTAAACATGTAATCGGCCAACATTGCTAGTGGCAGATGTGGCAGCTATGGCAGATATGATCTGTGCATAAAAGGGTTGACACTCCACTGAATGCCAAGGCAATTCAACGAAATTCAACAAGCCGCGGATACGCAAGAACTCACTCACGTCCTAAGGGAGTCCGTCACCGAAGGTAGCGAAATTGGTTAATGCTTCCATGATGCGCACGCGAAGTCACAAGAACACGAATACTCAGCAAACACAAAAAACACAGCACACTGAACACACAGACACAATAGCGATTAATAGTGAAAGGAACAAGATTAAGTAGATACACAGCAACGTGAGGCGATCGAAAAACCTAATCATCGCACGGTGTTGAGATGATAACCTTCATAATTACGGCATGTATGCATGTGCAGAATCAATAACACAGGGCAGCGATGAATCATAATTAGATATCAAAACGAGGAGTTTTATGGTATTTATTCAACCAAAATGTGGAAATAAAAAGAAAGTAAGTAACGCGCGAAAAAATGAAGAATACGTTAGCGGTGATCAGGCGCTTGGTGATATGGGCACAACTTTGAACCATTGATTACTTTAGGAAGAGGAATTCCGGTCAAGGTAGTCAACTGAAAAGTAGCTGGTCCCACTTGCTCACTAATCCGGTAAGGTCCGAACCATCGTAATTTAAATTTTCCAGCAGAACGATTTGATTTAGCATTATAAAACAGCACAAGTTGGCCCACCGTAAAAACTGGAGTCTTGAGAAAACGATCATGATTCCGGGCTTGCCGCAACTGAACTTCTTGAAGAGTTAGGAAGCTTTCCCAACGGTGTTCATCCAAGGTTCTGAGTGCTTCCAACCAAAATGGCAAAGAATCTTTGGGCAGTAATTTCTGAGTTAGGGCCACGCGTAAGGTTGGCACTATGAGCTCCATCGGCGCGATTGCTTCCAACCCATAAGCAAGCTTGAAAGGGGTCATTCCGGTTGCGACTTTGTATGTAGTCTGGTATGCCCATAACACCGCGGGTAGTAACTGATCCCAACATTCTGGTGATTCTACGACCAATTTGCGAAGGATACTCAACAGCATCTTGTTGGTACTTTCAGCTAAAGCATTAGAACGGGGATAATATGGGGAACTGAATTTATGCAGAATTTGAAAAGTATGCATTAGGACGCGCATTAAATTGTTAGCAAAGTGTGTTCCTTGATCTGTCACAAGTTCCAGAGGTAATCCATAACGCGGAAAAACGTCCTTCATCAGGCATTTTGCCACCGAAACAGCTGTGGCGGACCGTAAGGCCCAAGCTTCTACCCACCTGGTAGCATAATCTGTACAGGTTAGGATGTAGCAAGTGTTGCTAAGGATCGCGGGTGGTGTGATTGGTCCAATAAAATCAAGGCCCCACTTCTGAAAAGGTTCCAAATGTAATACAGGTTGCAGAGGAAAGAAGTGGCGTTGTAATGGTTGTCCAGATCGTTGATAGGTGTCACACTACTGCACAAACTGAGTCACGTCTTTGTACATGGTAGGCCACCAAAGCCCACTTTGCAGAATTTTCAGAATTTTCCGATGAGTAAGATCTGCTGCAAAATGTCCACCGGAGGGTATTGAATGTGCCATAGCAATAACCGAGTCTACTTCATGTGGTGAATACAGCGAAGCAAGACACCAGTATGATCCATGTAGTACAACTAACTGACGATCAACCAAAATCTGCGACTGTAAACTACAATTTTCCACCGCAAAGCAGAAGGAGTATGAAGAGGAAGACATTTGTCAGTGAGGAAAGTTAATAACGTATCATAGTAGGTAGGCGGAACAGGAGGTTCTGCAGATTCATCACGAGCCGTTTCACTAACGTAAATTACTGGGGTGGTGTCATCAACACCCACCGGAGCTTCACCCGAATCCAACCGAGAGAGAAAATCTGCTAATGCATGTGCGGTGCCGGATCGATGAATCACTTCATAATCGAACTCTTCTAACAATAAAACCCAACGAGCCAAGCGACCACCTAAATGTTGCTGCCGGACCAGATATACAAGCGCGGCATGGTCCACATGAAAGGTGAATTTTCGACCTAGCAAATAATGCCGGAATTTCTTCACAGAATACACCAACCCGAGACATTCTCTTTCGATCACTGAATATTTTCTTTCAGCAAGAGCTAGATGGCGACTTGCATAATAAACAGGCCGAAATCACTTGTCAGTTTGCTGCATTAAAATGCTTCCAATAGCTATGTCTGATGCATCGACAAAGACATGGAACGGACGTTCCCAATCCGGGGGTTGCAAAATTGGAGCCTGCATCAACAATCCCTTTAAACGATCAAATGTAGTTTGACATTCGGGGGTCCATTCATACTGTCGTGGAGTACTAGTCATTAGCCGATTAAGTGGTGTTGCTAAATGAGCTAACCACCGTAAATGTCTGCCATGCCACCAGATTTGACCCAGGAAGCGCATAACTTCTTTCGGTGTTGTAGGGACTGGTGCCTGCAACACGGCTGCGACTTTATCCGGATCAACTTGGATTCCTTGTGCAGATATAATATGTCTGAGGAGTTTACCACAAGAGACTGCAAAAATAGATTTTGTCGGATTCAAACAAAGTCGGTATTCACGGCATTTTTCAAAGCAGCACCGTAAATGATATAAGTGCGCCGCAATCTTGCCGAATAAGGAGAAGTCATCCAGATATACTTGCATAAAAGTAGTCAGGTAGGGTGAAAAGATTTCTTGCATATAATGTTGAAATGTGCTGGGAGCATTCCTTAACCCAAACCACATCACTGTACAAGCAAAAACACCCTAGTTCGTAATCAAAGCTGTTTTCGGTATGTCTTGTTCGGCCATTCGCACCTAGTTATAACCGTTGTAGCCGTCCAAAAAAGAGTACATCTCATGCTCGGCCACTCTGTCGAGCATTGTGTCAAGAAAGGGGAGAGGAAATGGATCAGGTACCATGGCCGCATTCAGTTTCCGATAATCCACACAGATACGTAGCTGTTTATTTTTCTTCGGAACAATCACGATTAGAGATATCCATTCAGCATGCTCGATTGGTACAATGAATCCCACCTTCAATAACCGATCGAGTTCTGCTTTGACCTGTGTTGCATAATTGGGATTCATTCGGTAACTGGATTGTTTGATTGGCTTTGCCTTAGGTTTGAGCACTACCCGATGTTGATAGATCTGCGGATCAAGACCTTTCATGTCGCGATAGTCCCAGGCAAAAACATCGGAGAACTCGCGCAGGAGTCGGATCAAATCTTCTTGAAATGCCTCTGGCAATCCTACCTTAATCTTAACAAGTCGCTGGTTATCCTCATCACCCAAATTGTATGTTACTAACTGATCTTCCGGGACATAAAATTGTCGAGGTTTCACCAGATCGTCAGCTGACTGTAAAAGTTGATGTAGGGTGGCTCCATCCATAGCAACACTATCATCTGCATCTGCATCTCCAGTCACAGGAACAACCGTACAGGCTGCCGGACTCCAGTTGACTGCTACAACTTGAAGATCTATAGTTCCTAAGGAAATCAGATCTTTATTGTTCTGCAGAAACGTCTCTTCTTCATCGTCAGATAAGCCATCCAACATGTGGACCGGCTCTGCTACATAGGTTCTCGCATGAAGCTCACATGGCTGAATGGCATCCAGTTTGACAACATATTTACGGTGATTATCTTTGAAAGTCAATTCCTGTGCTGACCAGTCCTGTATAACTTTGGCTTGTTTCAACCATGGCCGACCGAAAAGGAGATTGTAGTCGAGGCTGGATTCTGGCAGTTCTAGGACTACAAAAGTCATTTTCAACGTGGTACCCTGCAGAGTAATCGGGATATTCCGTACTAATCCAACCGGATGGACTCGGGATTGGTCTGACATTCTGACAAAGAACTGGACAGGCTCAATTTGGGTCCACCCCAATTTCTTGCAGAGAGCTGCAATTGCTATGTTCACACCCGAACCGCCATCAATTAGCACTTGAGTAATCTTGTGATTTTTATGCCATACCGTGATTACGGGGATTGAATGATCCATGGTTATTCCTTAAACCCCAAGGGAATCACTAGTTTTTATGCTTATGATTTATGAAAATCAAGCGAATTTGGACCACTCGTCCTTCTCTCAAGTAACCGAATGATAGCTAAATGTAGCTAGGACAAGAGAAAGGAGTGGGAACCCAGACTGTTGATTTGCTTTTCGAGCTTGCTCTCTTTGCTCCCTTGTTCTCTTTCTTTCTTCCTTACTCCCCTTCACACGCTAATTCTCGTGCACTACTCTCTCTATCCTTCGTCCTCTTTTCCTCTCACCCGCTCTCTTTCATTCTCACACGCGGTTGCAAACACTTACCCTTTTTGTTATCTCTCTCACTCTCTAACACATACTCGCACTCCCGTGGACCCTTGACCCACTTGTTTTCACTCACCCACACATATGCTCACACCTCTGTCTTTCACACACTCTTGTCCTCCTATCTCTCTCTCTCTCTCTCTCTCTCTCTCTCTCTCCTTGATCAATCAGACACATTACATTTCACTTTCAATCTTACTCTAATATTTAGCCTCACTCTCTTTACTCAATTATCCACCCAGTCTAGTGCATGAACTCACTCACTTCCTCTCACACTCTCGATCGCTCGATCACTCGCACGACCACCCCCACATCCACTTCTTGTCTCTCGCTTTCTCTCGCTTACATACGTGTACTCACCCATCCTCATGCACACACTTATACACATCTACTCACCCACACTCTCACTTTCTCACATGCACACATTCTCACACTTTGGGATCTTAACTCTCCTTCGAACCCACTTTCTCTCATGCACACATTCTCACACTTTGGGATCTTAACTCACCTTCGCACCCACTTTCTCTCCCTATCCCACACCCACTTACTCACTCCCATTTTGATAGCACATATTATATGAATTTCTAGATCATCTCCTCTTTACATTAGCAATGAAATGGTATCGCCGTATAAAGTTCAAGAATTAACTTATGTGTAAAGAGAAACAAGTGCAAGATGTTCAGCTCACAATGTAATCACTGATGAATATGACAAGGTACAGAGCAAGGAATGTTATGCTAAGGTGTGTTGTGATTGGAACCGTTCACTCTTTCACATATATCTTTGGAAACATAAAGAACAACTCTGCATATGCTCTTCAGATTTGCCTCTTCAGCGTTTTCACCTTTTTTTCTCACTGTATATTGCCTTGCATATCTTTATCACTTCCATAATCTTTGCTCCATAAGCGTTGAAGATATCAGTCACATATCATTTATGGGCTCTTCTAATTGATAATAAGCAAATCAACTCATTTAGTGTGGCTGATATCGCCTTTTGATGTTGTTCAGTATGGAAATTGAGGCTTCCAACAGAAATCATGTTGAGCATGTACCCCTCTTGGAGCGAGTGATCTCCAAGCGGTTGCCTTTTGGGCCCCTGCAACTATGCCTTCAAACATAACCGTGGTATTTTTCACAGAACATGAACATTCCCTTGAGCATTATGGTTCGATGTCGACATAACCACCTCTCCCCTCATCTTCCACCTTCCCCGGGCTGTATCACCTTTATCACCCGTCTCAAGACATCCCTTCCCCACTCTCAAGAAAGGGAGAAGCGAGATCTAACAACTTTTCTTTTTCCTTTATATAAAATCCTTTCGACAACAACTCATAACAGGAGGCATGAACATTTTTATGGAAAGAAGATTCCACAAAACTTTAAACTCGATTGTGAACTTGTAGGAAGCATCGTTCAGAAATTTCTACCCACAGAGAAGGTTATGAGTAAAGTAATGAGAGCAGGCTTACTAAATATTCCAGTTTTCCAATAGCATCGAGCTTCGAGGTGATGGTGCATAGCCTCAGTTCCTCCGTTCTTCTTCCCTTCTAAAGACCCTGGACTCAACCCTTTTTGTTCGTTTGCTGCCTTCTCCACAGAAGCACAACATGATCCCTTTTGCTTTTTCTTCCAAAAGATCTATGCTCTGTTCTTCGTCCGTGGCTGAGCTGAGGAGCGATAGTATTTTGTCTAACATAGAACGGGCAGGTAGCCCTCTTGGACAGCTAGAGAACTCTCGCTTGTGAATCGGGAAGCGAAGAAGAAGATGGAGAACTGATGTGTGCCCCCCCCCCCCACTAAGGAATCCTTTGTCTTCTCCGTCACCTACAGAGATACCCGAAGAACAAAAAAAACAACCCCCGAAGAAGAACAGAAACCCCCCCTTTTTCTGGTGTACCTCCCTCTACTTCTCCTTCACCTGTACACCCTAATCACTCTCACAAAAGATGAGAGAAAATTTCTTCTCAGCATGGACAAAAGAACCCTCCCTTGGTCGCTACTTCCCTCCACAGAGAGTCCCCAAAGCTTAGAAAATGCTCTCCCTTAATCCATCGATCATCTAAGAATCCTTCAGAAGGCCGAGAATGATTTGCTCTCTCCCAAGGTGAGAGTCACCACGCTATTTTCACTGGATTGAGCATGATGGATGCACCTAACCATTGTTGTGCTGGCAGAAGCCTCCCCTCAAATGTGTCCTCCTCAGAGTTTTCTACACCCAAAAATGAAGCAGCCGCTCTAGTCGCGCTCCCCGTGATATATCCCTCACCCCCAGTACTTCTTTTCCCCATTGCTCCCAACAGAGAAAACAAACTAAAAGAACTAGCAGAAGCGTTGCCCCCTATCGTTCTCCTCTTTGTACTCCGCGCGTCCTCAGAATAAGCGACAGAGAGTCCTGACAGAAAAAACTTCCCCCCTTTTTCAGTTTCTTTTTTCAGAACAGTGATAACCACAAATCAATAGGTTCCGATTCAGAAGGGGATGGCCCCCCTTTTTGACAACGGAAAAGCTGCATCTCCAGGGTCAATCATACGAGTTTATCAAAACATTGTTTTCCCAACTCCAATCTGCTCTGAGCTTTAGAGCAAGTGAGAATGGACCTCCAGATGATAACATCAGGACAAAAGGGCATGGTTCCAAGGATGGCTTCAGCCTCTTCCAGCTTTCCTGCACGAGCAAAAAGGTCAACCATATAGCCCAAATATTCAAGAGTAGGAGCAACTCCATATTCACCCATCCTCCGAAGATATTCACAGCTATCTTCAAGGAAACCAACATGACTACATGCATTCAAAATGTTTGTAAATATGGCCTCCCCTGGTCTAACCCCATGCTGCTGCATCTCCTTAAAACATTGCCACACTGATCCACAACTACTCTCTGTTGCATACCCAGAAACTAATGAGCCCCAGATCACTCCATCTGGGTTTCGTAATCCTTCAAACACCTTGCAGGCTTCTTTCAAGCTTCCACATTTGACATACATGTCAATCAATGCACCTCTCACTGCGAGGTCAAATTCAAGAAAGCTCTCAAGCACCTGCCCATGCACACTTTTGCCTTTCTATATTGCTTTCAAGCTGCTTTAAGCTTTGATTACAGATAGCAAGATCACCCGATTGGGCTTCACTTTCTCAAGTTCCATTTCCTCAAAAAGTTCAAGCACAGAAGTAGCTTCATCATGCATAGTATACTCTGACATCATTGCACCCCATGTTACCAAATCATGATTCTCCAGGGCATCAAAAATTTGGCGAGCATTCGCAAGCTGAGCAAATGATATTGATGAGTGCCTCTCTCTAACAGGCTGTATGTGAGCTTTGATCTTGCCAGCGTTCCTCCCTGGCCAAGAAGTTGTCGTGTAGTCGCAAATACCTATCGTCAACCATTTGATCAATTCCTCAAGTACCTGCAATCAAACAAATCCCCTTGCCAAATACAAACATATTAGTGCATAAAAAGCAACCATTTTCTGAGCTAACATACTCCCCTCTTCTTAATTGCGAAGTCATCCTCGACAAGCCATTCCTGCTACAATACAATCCAAACAGCCATAACCATAACAGTTTACAACTTGTTTGCATACCTTTCCTTCGAGCCACTACTCCAACGGAACCTGCACTCATTGAAGCTATTAGTGCTCAAAAAATCACTCATGAATACATACAAATCATTCACTTCAAAATGATCCAAGAACATGCACATATGTGCAACTCCCATTGCAAGTCAAGACCTACATAAAAACCCTCGAGTGTCCCACACACTGGAAAACCCTCGGATAGAGCACACAAGTTATAAAGCAAACCCGTTGCATTACCTCGCTAGAGGTCTCATCTTTAAGTACATATACAGTATCCATGCCTTTGAGAATGTTGATTCAGAGTGAGCTGATCTGTCGCAAGCCGCCATATACCAATCACACAAGCAAATAACGTTCCCTTCCAGGCGATCGTCGCCCTCTCCTCTCTCTCTCTCCCCCTCAGGAGTGGGGAATAATTTCAAAATTTTATTTATAATCACACGTTGGCCTGCATTGACATTGGATGCGATTCGTGGACCTGACCACCCGGCCAGGTTGATTCCACCCATCTACCAATGCAATGCAGCGCACAACACACGAACACATATAGACAGTAACATATATCAGCTAGCCCATAACGAAGCTGGATGCGGCTCGTGGTCGTAACTACCCAGCCACGATGGCTCCACCTACCTACCAACCCGTTATGGCGCGTAGCTAAGTCACAAACATACACATCCCAAGCCTATGGCGAAGCTAGCTGCAGCTCGTGGTCCTAACCACCCGGCTAGGATAAATCCACCCACCTACTAGCTCACCATAGCGCGTTGGTATGACCACAACAACACAATGTTTTTTGTTTTCTTTTCTTTTTTCTTTTTTTTTCATAGTTAATTAATTCGCCCCAGTCCTGAGAATTAGGGAGAGGAAGAAAGGGATTTTTCCCACCTTTCCCACACATGCATGCAAACATACACACTCTAACCTTTGACAGATCAACCACCTCTTCACTCCATTCTCTCAATTACAGACACTACATATGTATTCATCGATTTGACTTTTCACTAGGTAACTACAACTGGCTATGCCTTAGTCCCTCATATACCTATCCTTAGATGATGTAGAATGTGGGTCTCCTGGATGTCTCATGTAGCCTCATCTCATACTCGCATCCCCACGACTTCCCTAGGGCGAGTCAGGCTCAACTTCAAGAGCTTCGTCATCGCTTCCTATCGTTAACACATCTGCCCAAGCCCAAGTGATATCGTTTTCTTCGTTAGGCATTTCCCTCGAAGGGTCGAAATAGTAATATCGATCCCCCGCCCATCCTACATGTCGGGTCAAGTATTCCTCAAAACACTCAATATAAAACATAACATCCAAACCCTGGTTTATGAAGCATGCCAGCCAGTGCGCTTCCTCCACATCATATTCCGTCTCAGAGTCGTCGACCTCTATGTCCATGCGGGCGAATGTTTGGTATGAGAAATATATCCTTAGCTCGTACAAATAGAGTTGAGTTATTTGATCTGCCATTTTGTTACTTAGCTCCTAATAGTCTCTACGCAACACAAAAAATAATTAGAAGTCCGAAATTCTTGAGCTAGCAAGGGATAATATTTATGACACAAAAATCATAGCTTACATATGCGCATATATATATATATATATATATATATATATATATATATATATATATATATATATATATATATATATATATATATATATATATATATATATATATATATATATATATATATATATAACTATACATCTATGTACAAGGGGTCTACTACGTCCTTCTGCTTGGATCTCGTCTGGCTTCTCCCATCCTAATGCTACTTAAAATATGGTTTAACTCGAAGCACGTTAACCTTCACGGGAGCATATTCTTCACCTAAATCTTGAATTTGCATGGAACCATTGGAGTTGAGTTCCGCCACCTTAAACGGTCCTGCCCATCTTGTCTGTAACTTCCCTGGGAATTTATAATATTTGCTATCATAGACTAGCACCAAATCCCCTTCTTGAATCGCATAGGTCTTGAGATTCTTGTCATGCCTCTCCTTACGTCTTCTCTGAATAGCTTCCAGACTTTGTTGTGCAATGAGTCTCTTTTCTTCTAGCTTGACCAGTTGTATGTATCTCTCCTTCAATGACTCTTCCTCTCCCAGCCTAGCCTCGGTGGCCACTCTTAATGTCGGCACTTCTTTTTCGATGGGAAAGGTAGCTTCCTCGCCATATACTAGGGAGAACGGAGTGCTCTTAGTCGTCACTCGGTAGGATGTTCGATACGCCCACAAAGCTTCCAAAAGTCTCTCATCCCAATCTCGCCTATGCACAGCTACTGTCTTTGTCAGAATCTGTTCAAGAACCTTGTTGGTAACCTCCACTTGTCCATTCGCTCTCGGGTAATATGGAGTGCTTTTCCTATGTTTGATCTTACATAACTCCATTAATTCCTTGATCAATTCGTTGACCAAGTGTGTTCCTCGATCACTTACTATCTCCAACGGGCATCCGAATCAGGTGATAATTTGTTCATACAAAAATTTGGCTACATCAATAGCTCGGTCAGTTTTCAGAGCTTTGACCTCTACCCACTTGGTAACATAGTCAGTGCAGACCAAGATATACCTATTGGATCTACGTCTTGAGGGAGGATCAATGGGCCCCACAAAATCAATTCCCCACTTTTCAAAAGGCTTAAGAGCCAGCACCGGCGTAAGAGGAGCTGCATGCGCTAATGTTGGTTTACCCATTCTTTGGCATTGGTCGCATTTCTTGCAGTATGTGTGAGAGTCTTTGAACAGCGTTGGCCACCAATACCCAGCCAATAAGATCTTTCTTGCCGTCAGCTCACCAGCAAAATGCCCACCGCAGGGTTCATCATGCAATGCCCTCAAAACTAGGGCTGCTTCTTCTTCCTCGAGACACCTCCGATAAATGCTTTCATGTACAAAATATCGATAGAGCTGCCCCCCAAAAATGCTATGGTGTTTCGCCAATGCTAACAGTTTTAGCTTCTCTCTCTTGCTTGCTCCCGACGGGTATTTAGTGGTGCACAAGAAATTCACCAAGTTGGCATACCAAGGTATTTTAGCATCAACCTGAAATAGATGCCCATCAGGAGCATCATCGGGCACACCAGAGATTGGCTCCTCATTAATAATTCGAGATAAATGGTCAGCCAATATGTGCACTTTGCCTGGTTTGGTTACCACTGTGAATTGAAATTCTTGTAGGAGTAGCATCCACCTCATCAATCGCCCTGATAGCTCGGGTTTATTAATGATATACTTTAGGGCTTCGTGATCCACATAAAACGTGAAATGCTTTCCCATCAGGTAATGTCGATACTTGTTTACCGCAAAGATCATCGAGAGGCATTCCTTTTCTGTAGTTGTGTAGTTTCTTTCCGTGCTATTCAAGTTTCGACTTGCGTAATAAATAGGGTGGTCCAATTTCCTTTCATCGGCTTGACATAGCACTGCTCCAACCGCAGTATGAGAAGCATCTGTGTGCACATGAAATTCTTTCGTCCAGTCGGGTGCTACCAAAATCGGTGCATTTATCAATCTCTCTTTGATCAAATCAAATGCAACTTGACACTCTCCAGTCCATTGATATTGTTGGTCCTTCCTCAAAAGATTCGTCAGTGGTGCTGCTATTGATGCAAAATTTAATATAAATCGTCGATAATAATTAGCATGCCCCAAGAATCCTCTGAGTTGCCGCAAGTTTTGAAGAGGTGGAAGTTGTCCGATTTTTTGTACTTTATCCTCGTCAACCGCGATCCCTTTTTCGGAAATAACATGTCCCAAGAGCAATCCTCTTCGTACTCCAAATGTACACTTTTCAAGATTTAATGTGATGCCTTTTTCAATGCTTCTTCTTAAAATAGCTTTGATCCTCTCCATCATGTTTTCATCATTGCCCCTGATTGCAAAATCATCGAGGAATATCTCCATCCAATCCTGCAAATAGTCTTGATATGCAGCTATCATTGCCCTCTGGAATGTGGCCGGTGCATTGCATAATCCAAATGGCATCACACGATATGCGTATGTGCCCCATTCCGTGGTGAAAGTAGTTTTTGATTGATCCTCTTCATGGATTTGGATCTGGTTGTACCCACTGAAACCATCCAAAAATGAGTACAATTTATGGCCAGCCACTCTGTCCAAGATTTGATCAGTAAATGGCAAAGGGAAGTGATCCTTTTTTGTGCGCTCGTTCAACTTCCGATAATCTATGCAAATGCGGATTTTCTTATTTTTTTTCGGAACAACTACAATTGGTGATACCCATTCGCTGGATGCGATGGGATATATGAATCCTGCTTCCAATAACTTAGTCAATTCCAGCTTGATCAATTCCGAGTAGACTGGATTTGTCCGCCTAAGTCGTTGACATATTGGTCGGGTACCTTCTTCCAAATCTATATAATGTTGGCAGAATCGGGGATCAATTCCTCTCAGATCACTGTATGACCATGCAAAGGCCTTGCTGAAATTTTTGAGTGCCAATTTAATGCAATCTCGTACTCCATCTGGTAGCTCTGACCCCATGCTCAAGAACTTTTCTGGAAAAACTTCCCATTTTTCTACCTGAGCTTCTCGCGAATATTCCTTATTCCTTGATGACGCTGTGATTGGAACGTGCTCTCCGATCACACGTGCATGGTTGGCCAGTAAATCATTGTTTTGTTCTGTTTCGATTGGACCCAATTTCTTTAGTTCAGCTTTTGCAATGGCTTCCAACACTTTAGTCTTACTCTTCGCTTCTTTTTCTGATTCTCAACTTCTCCTTAGAAGCTCTGCTTCTAGCACTCTAACCCTTTCTCTCAACTGTTGTACTTCCATTGTCGGAGCTAACTCCAGCTTCAACTCTTCTTTGGTAGCTTCGTTTCCCCTTGCGTCTATGCTCAACATGTAGCACTCAAATTCACTGGTATGTGTCAACCATCCTAGCAACTCCTGGTCTGAGTCATCCTTGTAACATAGTGGATCTTTGTACTCGCCCACCTTCGCGTGTTGGAGGTTGGACAATTGCAGGTTAAATCCATCCTGTGAAAGGTCCTTGGAAGTCTCCGTGCGCAAGGCAAATCTTACCCGCGCCATTTCTTGTCTAACCTTTTCCTTTGCTTTTTGCTCCCTTTCCTCAGCTGTTGTCGATTTCTTGCCGGTCAAGTTTGGAGACACTTGAAGTTGTATTCGATCAGCCTTCGGTCCAATTGTGATAAATCCTGTGCACCAATCGTGCACACATTCGGCTTGCACCAGCCATGGCCATCCAAGTAAGATCGACAAGGTAGCCTCTGAGGTCCTTGGTCTTACTATCAGATAATCAACCTTAAACTCTAGACCGCCCACAACTGTGCTTACATTCTTCAAAAGGCTTGCAGGCTTCACTTGTCTTTGATCTGCCATTCTCAAGGACATCGGCGTTTCTTTTATGTGGTTGAGGCCCAAATCTTTCATCATGTATTCAGTCATAAGGTTGACTGCGGCTCCACTATCTAACTGAGCACCAGGGACTGCATACCCTTTAATCTCGACTGTCACAGCTGGAGCGTTCGAATCAATTTGCGTCGTAATACTTTGAATGATCCCTTGGACCTCTTTATCTTGTCTCTTTTTATCTCGAGCTTTCCTTGGCTTCTTAATATATTCGTTGTAGAATTGTTTCCTATAAGCAGGTGAACATTTCAGCAATGTGCCAATGTCCAACGTGATATTTCAGGGAATGGTGCTATGCCTGGCACAAACTCCTTGGTCACTGGTGGAAGAATCTCTATCTCTTCCCCATCCTCAAACTCTTGCTGCTCAGCAAATCCTCCAACTTGGTTTTCTACCTCTTCCTGTTCAGCTATCTTCTCTTGACTCACTTCTTCGCTTCCGCCTTCTCGATGTTTCTTCGAATACTCTTGAGTCCTTGTGACTACTGCCACAGTTGGCTCTTTATGTGGTTTCTTGGCCTGGTAAGCATCCACAAAGTGCATCGACGAGCTAGAGCCTTCTTGAGGGTTCGATGTCTTGAACACTGCTCCAATCGTAGGAACGTGCTCTTGAGCTCTCGATGTGGAATGCATCTGAGTATCAACATAATTCGAGGACCCTATTGGTCCTTTTTCCTTGCCAGTGGAAGCTCTTCGTTTTGGACAATCTTCATCAAAGTGGCCCTCTCCACTAGAGTACCTACATAGTGGGGTATAATCAATTGGTTTCTTTTCGTTTGGACATCTAGATTGAGTATGGCCAAAGCCATGGCATCTCCAGCACTGGATTGGACCATCTCTTCTTTGATCACATGCAACTCCTCTCGGATAGTCTCCTCCTTGACCCTAAGCACCATATCCATAAGTCGGTCTGTTTTCCCAACGAGATGTAGGTGGGACACTTTGAGCGGGCAATCCCATGTAAGGTCTTTCTCTTGTATCTCCCGATTTCATGGTCCTCTCTTCATAGGCTCTCTTGTTGTAATATCAGTCCTCTGTGTGATTTGTTCTTCCACAAAAAGTGCAACGCATTCTAGGTGGTGATCTATCTGTGAATACTCTTGAGACTGTAGGGCATTCTGAAGCCAAATGGTCGTAACCATGGCACTTTCCACACCATGTATTCGATCTAAACACTTGATTCGGGTTTGTAGTTACCTCGGGTTTTACTGTGTATGTTTCCTGGGTCATTGTGGCAGCTTTTATAGCTTGTGTGACCAACTCCAATATTCGTTCTTCAGTTAGCGCAGGCTTTAGCTCGCCTGGCATGCTAGTGGCAGCTACAAAAGCTGGGGTCGTCAATGCGGGACTTCCTTGGCCAGGATCTTTTATTGGAATATTCCCTGGGCCTCCCATAGGCTCATATAAGAGCTCCATCTTCCTCTGTTGACATAATTGTACTTCCTTCCAAAACCTTGCTTGTTCCTTAGCATTTATTAAAGTTGCAGGTCTTGTCAGGCTGATATGCTGCTGTGCCGTAGGATCTCTCAATCCCGCGATGAATCTTCTCTTCAATGTCTCATCGTTCGGGGCATTCGCGCCCATCTTTCTTACCAAAGTTTCCATTCTCTGAATGTAGTTATCGATGCTCTCATTGACTCCCTGTCGCAAGTAATCCATCTGTTGGGCCAATCTATCTTGGAAGCCTTGTCGTCGAAACTTTGCCAAGAAGGCTTCCTTGAGCATCTGATAAGTTCCACACTCTTGTGGTGTCAAATTCCCATACCAATTGGCTGCCTCATCACGGAGAATAGCCGGAAAAATTCTCAACCTTTGATCCTGGTCAACTACCTCATTAGCCTCACAAGTAACCTCAAACAGTTGGATAAAACTATCTGGATCCTCGTCCCAAGCACCTGAGAACTTGGTGAAGTCCCCCAAATGAACCGAAATCCGCTGAGCCATTTCAAACAGAGGTGTGATATCAATATCACTTCGATCCCAGAAATTTAGCGCATGTGGCCTCAGGATCCCTCCTTAAACCTTCTGCACTTGATTCACGACTCTCCTACGGGAGTACACATTTTTGGCAGATTTCTTCGAGCTAGTCGAGGTTGACTCACCTTGCGATTCCCACCTCTTCCTTTCTCTTTCAAGGGCTCTTCTCTGAGCGCGTTCCTCTCTTTGTGTTTGTGTTGCTCCTGAGGATGAGCTCCCCTCACTCATGTACTAGATCTGGAGTCCGCAAGTTCAGCCGACATGTGGCGCTAGGCGAACCTATGGAACTCATGATTGAATGATCCATGATTATTCCTTAAACCCCAAGGGAATCACTAGTTTTTATGCTTATGATTTATGAAAATCATGCGAATTTGGACCACTCGTCCTTCTCTCAAGTAACCAAATGATAGCTAAATGTAGCTAGGACAAGAGAAAGGAGTGGGAACCCAGACTGTTGATTTGCTTTTCGAGCTTGCTCTCTTTGCTCCCTTGTTCTCTTTCTTTCTTCCTTACTCCCCTTCACACGCTAATTCTCGTGCACTCACTCTCTCTATCCTTTGTCCTCTTTTCCTCTCACCCGCTCTCTTTCATTCTCACACGCGGTTGCAAACACTTACCCTTTTTGTTATCTCTCTCACTCTCTAACACATACTCGCACTCCCGTGCACCCTTGACCCACTTGTTTTCACTCACCCACACATATGCTCACACCTCTGTCTTTCACACACTCTTGTCCTCCTATCTCTCTCTCTCTCTCTCTCTCTCTCTGTCTCTCTCCTTGATCAATCAGACACATTACATTTCACTTTCAATATTACTCTAATATTTAGCCTCACTCTCTTTACTCAATTATCCACCCAGTCTAGTGCATGAACTCACTCACTTCCTCTCACACTCTCGATCGCTCGATCACTCGCACGACCACCCCCACATCCACTTCTTGTCTCTCGCTTTCTCTCGCTTACATACGTGTACTCACCCACCCTCATGCACACACTTATACACATCTACTCACCCACACTCTCACTTTCTCACATGCACACATTCTCACACTTTGGGATCTTAACTCACCTTCGCACCCACTTTCTCTCATGCACACATTCTCACACTTTGGGATCTTAACTCACCTTCGCACCCACTTTCTCTCCCTATCCCACACCCACTTACTCACTCCCATTTTGATAGCACATATTATATGAATTTCTAGATCATCTCCTCTTTACATTAGCAATGAAATGGTATCGCCGTATAAAGTTCAGGAATTAACTTATGTGTAAAGAGAAACAAGTGCAAGATGTTCAGCTCACAATGTAATCACTGATGAATATGACAAGGTACAGAGCAAGGAATGTTATGCTAAGGTGTGTTGTGATCGGAACCGTTCACTCTTTCACATATATCTTTGGAAACATAAAGAACAACTCTGCATATGCTCTTCAGATTTGCCTCTTGAGCGTTTTCACCTTTTTTTATCACTGTATATTGCCTTGCATATCTTTATCACTTCCATAAGCTTTGCTCCATATGCGTTGAAGATATCAGTCACATATCATTTATGGGCTCTTCTTATTGATAATAAGCAAATCCACTCATTTAATGTGGCTGATATCGCCTTTTGATGTTGTTCAGTATGGAAATTGAGGCTTCCAATAGAAATCATGTTGAGCATGTACCCCTCTTCGAGCGAGTGATCTCCAAGCGGTTGCCTTTTGGGCCCCTGCAACTATGCCTTCAAACATAACCGTGGTATTTTTCACAGAACATGAACATTCCCTTGAGCATTATGGTTCGATGTCGACATAACCACCTCTCCCCTCAGCTTCGACCTTCCCCGGGCTGTATCACCTTTATCACCCGTCTCAAGACATCCCTTCCCCACTCTCAAGAAAGGGAGAAGCGATATCTAACAACTTTTCTTTTTCCTTTATATAAAATCCTTTCGACAACAACTCATAACAGGAGGCATGAACATTTTTATGGAAAGAAGATTCCACAAAACTTTAAACTCGATTGTGAACTTGTAGGAAGCATCGTTCAGAAATTTCTACCCACAGAGAAGGTTATGAGTAAAGTAATGAGAGCAGGCTTACTAAATATTCCAGTTTTCCAACAGCATCAAGCTTCGAGGTGATGGTGCATAGCCTCAGTTGCTCCGTTCTTCTTCCCTTCTAAAGACCTTGGACTCAACCCTTTTTGTTCGTTTGCTGCTGCCTTCTCCAGAGAAGCACAACATGATCCCTTTTGCTTTTTCTTCCAAAAGATCTATGCTCTGTTCCTCATCCGTGGCTGAGCTGAGGAGCGATAGTATTTTGTCTAACACAGAACGGGCAGGTAGCCCTCTTGGACAGCTGGAGAACTCTCGCTTGTGAATCGGGAAGCGAAGAAGAAGATGGAGAACTGATGTGTGCCCCCCCCACTGAGGAATCCTTTGTCTTCTCCGTCACCTACAGAGATACCCGAAGAACAAAAAAAACAATCCCCGAAGAAGAACAAAAACCCCCCCTTTTTCTGGTGTACCTCCCTCTACTTCTCCTTTACCTGTACACCCTAATCACTCTCACAAAAGATGAGAGAAAATTTCTTCTCAGCATGGACAAAAGAACCCTCCCTTGGTCGCTGCTTCCCTCCACAGAGAGTCCCCAAAGCTTAGAAAATGCTCTCCCTTAATCCATCGATCATCTAAGAATCCTTCAGAAGGCCGAGAATGATCTCTTCTCTCCCAAGGTGAGAGTCACCACGCTATTTTCACTGGATTGAGCATGACGGATGCACCTAACCACTGTTGTGCTGACAGAAGCCTCCCCTCAAATGTGTCCTCCTCAGAGTTTTCTACACCCAAAAACGAAGCAGCCGCTCTACTCGCGCTCCCCATGATATATCCCTCACCCCCAGTACTTCTTTTCCCCGTTGCTCCCAACAGAGAAAAAAAACTAAAAGAACCAGCAGAAGCGCTGCCCCCTATCGTTCTCCTCTTTGTACTCAGCGCATCCTCAAAATAAGGGACAGAGAGTCCTGACAGAAAAAACTTCCCCCCTTTTTCTGTTTCTTTTTTCAGAACAGTGATAACCACAAATCAATAGGTTCCGATTCAGAAGGGGATGGCCCCCCTTTTTGACAACGGAAAAGCTGCATCTCCAGGGTCAATCATACGAGCTTCATCAAAACATCGTTTTCCTAACTCCAATCTGCTGTGAGTTTTAGAGCAAGTGAGAATGGACCTCCAAATGATAACATCAGGACAAAAGGGCATGGTTCCAAGGATGGCTTCAGCCTCTTCCAGCTTTCCTGCACGAGCAAAAAGGTCAACCATACAGCCCAAATGTTCAAGAGTAGGAGCAACTCCATATTCGCTCATCCTCCGAAGATATTCACAGCTATCTTCAAGGAAACCAGCATGACTACATGCATTCAAAATGTTTGTAAATATGGCCTCCCCTGGTCTAACCCCATGCTGCTGCATCTCCTTAAAACATTGCCACACTGATCCACAACTACTCTCTGCTGCATACCCAGAAACTAATGAGCCCAAGATCACTCCATCTGGGTTTCGTAATCCTTCAAACACATTGCAGGCTTCTTTCAAGCTTCCACATTTGACATACATGTCAATCAATGCACCTCTCACTGCGAGGTTAGATTCAAGAAAGCTCTCAAGCACCTGCCCATGCACACTTTTGCCTTTCTGTATTGCTTTCAAGCTGCTACAAGCTTTGATTACAGATAGCAAGATCACCCGATTGGGCTTCACTTTCTCAAGTTCCATTTCCTCAAAAAGTTCAAGCACAGAAGCAGCTTCATCATGCATAGTATACCCTGACATCATTGCACCCCATGTTATCAAATCATGATTCTCCAAGGCATCAAAAATTTGGCGAGCATTCGCAAGCTGAGCAAATGATATTGATGAGTGCCTCTCTCTAACACGTTGCATGTGAGCTTTGATCTTGCCAGCATTCCTCCCTGGCCAAGAAGTTGTCGTGTAGTCGCAAATACCTATCGTCAACCATTTGATCAATTCCTCAAGTACCTGCAATCAAACAAATCCCCTTGCCAAATACAAACATATTAGTGCATAAAAAGCAACCATTTTTTGAGCTAACAATCCACCATAGAATCAACTTCCGGTTGTATTGTTGCCGTCGTCGGAGTACAAGAAGACCTAAGACTCAGCTGTTGCTGGAATTGCTGCCGAACTCCTGGCACTAATGCAAGTAACTGTCCCAAGGGGAGTGTAATTGAAGCCTTAGTGAGAATCTCCCATACTTGATCGGTTTGCATCGTACCCTTCACTGAGTTTGATGATCATGCTACTGTTACTGGGTCAGTGTTTTGTTCATTCGGCCGCGCCTTTGGCAAGGGAACTTGGGTCACCGGACTTAGATCGGGGAACACCGTTGGCTCTTTAGCAGTCCATTGGCTAGCCTTTGTATACATACGCTGCTGCTCACGGATACCCGGTTTGAACACCTCAGCTGCTGGCTACAGCTGTTTACCCGATCTTGTCTGGACCACTGCTGCTTGTGATTCCACTGGTGAGATATAGACCATGTTGGTCATCGGGTTTTGATGTTCCTTCTTCCTTTCGTCATATTCTGCTGCATCCTTGCAAAATCTCCAGATGTGGCCGATCTCACCGCAAAAGTGACATCGAGGTGGTGGCAGAGAAGTACCTTCCGCTGATGTACTCGCCTTCCATCGATTTGCATTGAAGTTGGTATTCCTCTGCCCCCTGTAATTTTTGTATCCTTGCGACTGATTGTTTCGCATCTATGGTGGCATGTAGTGGGTTGCTGGCTTCCCTGGTTCTTGTATAATGGCATTTACAGCTGCTCGTCCCTGCACTTTGGCATTATACGCACAATTTTTGGTTGAGTGTCCGGTGGTATTGCAGATGGCATAATATATCTGATTAAGGGCGCAGGTAGCACTGGTGTGCCCTGGATTTTTGCACTTGGTGCAATACATCTGTTTAGCCAGATCATCTGTAACGTTCTTGTTGGCTTTTAGTCACTCCAAATCTTCAGTGAATCCTCCAACCTCATGCTCTAGTTGCAAGGCCATCACGATAACAGCATCCAATGTCATAGCACCCACGCAGCAGATGATCATGATTTGTCTTAGTTGTGGGGTCAAACCATTAATGAACCACTGAGTTATAACATCATCCGGTAAATTAGCATGTGTCGGAGGCAATTGTCTTAAATGAGTTCTAAATAATGTGGCATATTCCTGAACAGTCTGGTACGGCTTCTGTCGGTTATTCTACAAATAGTCGACGGGATTCTTCTTCAACCGGAACCTCTATAAAAACGCATCCCTTACCGCATCATAGTTAACAAAATGGTTGATATCATACTCTGTTAACCACCTTGTTGCTTCATTGACTAATGTTGACTGGAATACGATGACCTTGTACGTCGGATCAAGTGGATGGTTCAGCATGGCAGAACTTATCTCAAAGGTGCGTACATGTGCATCAGGGTCGTCACCTGGAAATCCACCAAATTTTGTGTAAGTTACCCCTGTTGGAACCGGTCGAAGTGGAAGTGGCTGTTGATGTTGCTATTGTTGTTGTTGTTGTTGCTGCTGCTGTTGTTGTCCACTCATGGTGCTAGTAGTGGTACCGTTGCTGTCTCCTGAGTTCTGAGGAGGTGTTTCTGGTCCTTCGGAATCTGTGTGGTCAGACTACTCACCTTCCAGCTTGAAAATAGCGTTCAATCTCTTACGGATCTCCAAATCAAAGAGGCTATCCTCAGCCTTGGTATCCCAGGTAGGCAAATTTGCCCCGAACAGTGATGTTCGAAATGAAGATTCACCAGGGAGTATCACGCTGTCACCGAAAAACTGTAAATTCCCTGCAATTGGGACCGAACTGTCACCGGAATTTATCAAGCTTTCCCCAAAATAGGGTATTCTTTCATCGACAATGATCTCTCTGGGTAACACAACTTTATCCTCGGAAAAGTTCAAATCCTGACCAGACGGTGTCCGGTCAACTACGCACTGCGTCCCTATACACTCCGAAGTTATTGTACCTTCTGCAGGCTGCACCGAAATTACACCGAAATCTATCGGAATTTCCTCATGTGTCATCAGAATGATACCGGAATCACAGCTAACTGGCTCCGCTCCCTCGATAACTGGGCTTAACCGATCTATACCTCTGCCGATTGGGGGTGTCCTTAACAAATTTGGTATCGTCCAGGAATGCTGGTCTCTCCTGTACTTCGGATAAGACTCGCCGGACCGAGTAACCGGCATATATCACCTCTGCACCACTTGCGTACTGCTCCACCTTACTGATTATTCACCGTCTATGCCACCTTCCCACAGACGGCACCAGTGTTAAAAGTGTGTTTCCGTCATAGGCACTTTTAAGTTCTTTCGGGTTCTTGGGAGTGGTAGGGGTCTGATAAATCAGAGGCCCTGTAACTTAATTTTCCCAATTGACTTATTCAATCAGCAGTACGTTAATGTTCAATATCGAATCCTTTATACAGCTTACTGTCAAAATTCTAGTTAGACTTTTCACAGTACGCAACACAGGAGTTATTCAACACCATTGCACAGACTTATTATCGGCCACTTAACAGTACTGAGTTAATCACAAATCAATGCAATTAAACAAAGTAAGAGTTAACTTTACTCAAGATTTCACGAATCATACACCATAGCGTCTCCAATGACCGCAATCGCCCAGACAGAGAGTCTAGCGATTCCGCTTGTCGTTACCAGAGAGTCACCGTAATGTCTTTTCATTGATTGATAAAAAGGTACAACACTTCGCTACGACCTTTCGATTCGTGCGGGATAGGAAAATATAGGAATTATGAAAATACAGTCCGGCGGCTTACACCTCCATTATAATGCCATTGGGCCAACTACTAGCTTTGGTGCCGAGAGTACGACAACAATTTCAACATCAAGTTTGTCCGGAATCTTCGTGTACACCTACTACGGCCACTATTAGTCAGAAACTAATTTTGCGGTGGACCGTGTTGTTCCTTGCATTATGGTATGGTATAAAAATCATAAAATCAACCAAGTATTAATTGATGGAGGCTCTAGTGTGAATATTGCAACAACCACCCTTTGTAAACGGTTAGGATGGACTCAAATTGAACCTGTTTAGTTTTTGTGAGGATGGTGGATCAGTCCAGGGTCTATCTAGTGGGTTTGGTACGAGATATACCCATTACTCTTCAAGGAGCGGTGTTCAAAATGACTTTTGTTGTTCTAGACTTACTTGATTCAACTCTAGACTACAACTTGCTGTTCGGAAGGCCCTGACTGAAGCAAGACAAAGTATGTCGTGCAGCCCTAGTCTCATCCATAGGAGCCAGCACCCGACACGGCCATGGAAACTACACAACTCACAAATAAAACACAACCTGTGGAGGAGATTGCTCAGCCGGATGTCTCGCCTCTCATGGTAACAACTCTTGCTTTGCTCTCTTCATCTCAAAACCCACATCTACCTTTGTCTCCATCAAAGGTGCCTTTGTCACCTAGTTCCCCGTCCTCCCCATGTCATTCGGTAGCCCATCCTCTTCCTTCCTCCCCTGATTATTCCCCTCCCTCGTCGTCCACCACCATTTTTGCTAACCCCTCATAGCCAATCTCCACCTCTATAGTACCCGATTCATTGGCCCAACTAGCTCAGATCGGTAACTATCTCATTCATCTCTCCACCCATCTTCCCCATCACCTCCAAGTTGCCCAACAATCCCTTTGACAACAGTACTAATCCAAGGTGGACATGCTTGAAGCGGACATCGCACCACTTCAGGAAGAGGTGCTCACAGCCAAAGCCGAAGCTAGTTCCCTCGAGGAACAAATTCACAGTCTTCAAGCAGAGTTGAAAGAAAAGGAGGTCATCATTGCAGCTCACGATGATGAGATTAGTCGATTGACTCAGACCATGATTGAAAAAGAGGATGCCATGATAGCTTTGGGCAATCTTCTCGAGACCACCCATGCTGATTTTGCTATAGTGGGGCAAAAGGGTCAAGAGATGGCAGATTTAGCCTTACAAGCCGAGACAGAATTAAAGAAAGTCACTGAAGAGCTATTTCAGAAAAGTCGCTCCCTGGAACAAGAAATCGGCCACAATATTCAATTGAAGAAGGATATCGAAGCCATCCAAAAGGAGCAGTAAGATTTTTATAAAACTATGTAGTTCCAATCTCAAGAGCTCGAGCGCAGATAAAAGAACCTGGGTATCCAGGCCGAGTGCTTATCGTGCATTGATGTCGACATTGTGGATATGAAGCTAAGGCATGATGCAGCGCTTGCTAATGAGTTCTACCTTCAAGAAGCTTTTTTGCAGAGTCAAACCAATGCCCTCCTTTCCCAAGTCATCGCTTCCAGCTCTATGCGGACTGATGCACATCTGGTTGAACCAGAAATTTTGAAGGACATGTTGGACTCCCTGAAGCAGAAAATCACACGAACCTTTAAATTAGCGAGATCTATGTATATCCAAGGCATCATTGATGATTCCTAAGCCTTGTAATTTTCCCTACTAGGTTCAAGTCCATCGTGCATGCCAATGTAAGCCGCCGGAATATTATTTAGTATTATTTAGCCGAATCCTTGTAATTAGAACAGTCACACACCGAAAGGGTGTAGTGGAACCGTGTATCATTTCTTTCTAATACAAAGAATATGCGTGGAAGAGATGACAAGGAGTCGACGACCTGTTCAGTCTGGGTGATGATCTGGAGTTAATCCTGGTTTGAAGTTATATTAGTTGCAAAAGTGCCTGTATGAATCTGTAGTCGAAGTGAAGTAATCAGGTATTGTGTTAATGTTATTATATTGAAGTGAAGTGTGGTGGTATTGTAAAGAGGAAGTGAAAGTGTTGTGTATGAAATTGCGATAATCATTAAAGAAAATGCTATGTGCTGTCGGAAGGATTTCCTCACTTGATTTAATATATGGGAAAATAAAAATATTTTGATTTCAAGTTAGTTAATTGATATCTCTCTCTCACATAATTTTAATGCATTAGTTTATAATTGACTAATTTTTCTTTGAAGTACCTGCAGGCAAAAGATGGACATATATTCAGAACTTAGAATAATGGCAAAAGATATTTTGTTGAACCCTTGAAGTTATCTTTATATTTACCCTTATCTATACCCTCTAAAGTCATAATCTTCTTAATTTCATGAATGACTTTACTTATGAACTATAAAGATGTGTGTAGTGTGAATAACCAAGTAAGAGTATGTATTTGTGTTTATATGTATGCATTGGCCTAAGAGTCTAAACATGTTACTGTACCTATGATTGTTTATTCACTTTTGGTGTAGTTATTTGTGCCTAGTTCTAATTACCTTGAATACATAAGTTTATATCGCCTATGTGTCTAAACCTTGTTTATCATGATATTTATTTAATCTAAATTATAATATAAGTGAAACCTTATAATTATAACTATCAATAGATTTAAAACATAAACCTAATATGTGTCAATTATAAGAAATAATTTTATTAATAATTGAAGAATTTATTTAATATTAGTGACATTATATGATAGGTCATATGATAATTAATGTATCTCATTATTATATTTTAGTTACATTATATATTAGGTAATAGATAATTTAATTAATAACTAATGGATTTAATATAATATATATTAGTTTATGTGAATATTTAATTAATCTAAATTATTAATTAAAGAAAGGAAATATATACGTAGGAAAATTGAAGTTTTAGTTAGTTCTAGTCTAACTCTAAATGTGTGTTAGTTAATGTTAGTATGCATGAAGTCTAACTAGTTAAACTAATTAGTTAACTAGTTAAACTAATTAGTTAACTAGTTAAACTAATTAGTTAACTAGTTAAACTAATTAGTTAACTAGTTAAACTAACTCGTAACTAACTATAACTTCTAATTAGCATGCTCACGTAAAATCTAGAAGTCCCTATATATATGAGTTCTAAATATATTTTTGGTCTAATGTTGTTCTCCTACAGGTACGATTCCGTCAGAGAGAGAGAGACAGAGGCGATGCATGCAGTCATCTATGCAGGTCGATGCACTCGGAGGAGAAGAACTTGCATAGAGATGGAGAGAGAGAGAGATATGGCAGAGAGAGAGAGAGAAAGAGATTCTCTATTTTGCCCCCCTTAGTTCTTGACTGTTGCAGACTTTCGATGCTCACGGTAGAGAAACAAAGATTCCTCCCCATGGTAATTACATGGCAGAGAGGGAGTTTGAAGGCTTCTTCTGCATGCTGCACACACAATCTACATAGATTTCAGAGGCTTGGGTAGAGACAAGCACTAATTGCACACAACATAGTGCAAAGAGAGAGAGAGGCTCTTGAGGACGTTGTATGCACCGATAGGGCTGTCGATAGAGAGACAGACTTGCGCGCTGTGGTGGTGCTGAGGATGCGAAAGAGAGACAGAGAGATGACTGATGGCAGCACAATTTAGAGGCGGTGGATGCACTGATGGACATATAGACCATGGTGCTCATACTAATTGACCATGAGCAGGAGATATGCTTCCGGAGAGAGAGAGAGAGAGAGAGAGAGAGAGGAAGGCAGAGAGTTGTGTAGTCAGGCGCTGAAGAGCCATGTGGAGCTAGAGAGGCCGGGGTGACCACCGAAATGATTGGAGGAGACAGACTCGAGAGAAGTCTGAAATGGGCGGCTGCTGGCCTGCGTGCCTGGGTGATGACGGATGACCATTGATAGTGCTCTTGTTACAAGTACTTCTGATAGTGTTTTGACTCTCATTCAGCATACTACGAAGGCATGTGAAGCATGGAAGATATTGAGAAATCAATATGAAACTCGCAATTAGACACGGATTCAGAACTTGGAGAATCAGCTTGCAGCAGAACGGTTTGCTGATGGGGAGACTGTAGAGGTGTTTATCACTCGCATAAAGAATCTACGAGATCAAATGGTGGGAGCAGGTGTTCAAAAGTCAAGTGAGGAGCTAGCTCGACGTTGTCTTCGAATCTGTCCACCTAAGTTTGATGGTTTGGTAACTGCTCTTAACACTCAAATCAGACCTCAACCACTAACTTTTGAAGAACTCAGTGCCTTACTCATGGAGGAGGAGCTTCGGCTCAAGGCAACGAGTGGTGGTAGCAAAGGAGATGTTGCATTCACAGCAAATGCCAAAGGAGGCAAAACAGACTCTTCAAAAGATGGAGACAAAAAGAAGAACGACAAAAAGAAGTTCAAGGGAGAGTCTTTCCATTGCAAGAAGAAGGGACACAGAATCCAAGACTGTCGCATCAAGAAGGCAGAAGAGAAGAGTGGCTCTTCAAAAGGTGGCAAGGGCAAGGAGTCTGCCAACACAGTAGAAACAGAGCTTGAGTTATTTGTTACGATAGAGGAGGTGTGCTCCTCGGCTGAAGATTCAGGAACATATGACTCATGGGTGTTGGACAGTGGTGCATCTCGTCACATGACGAGTAGAAAAGACCTTTACAGTTCTTTACAGCCTCTAAAGGAACCCATCACAGTAAAGGTAGGGAACAATGCAAGATGTCCTGTAGAGGGCGAAGGTACGGTTTCTTTCATTAACTCTAATGGTGATATCTGAAAGCTTTCAAATGTGCTGTATGTTCCACAAATAAAACGAAATCTACTTTCAGAAGCTTCTATAACTGATCAAGGTCACCAAGTATCTTTCAGTAAGACAGGAGCTAAGATTATGGACGGTAACAACAACATCGTTGGGACTGGCATAAGGAGGAACAACCTGTATGAGTTGTGTGCTCTTACATCCACTACAAACGTGGGCACAAGTAAGCTATGGCATGAGAGATTCAGCCACATTGGATACCCTGTACTGAAGGAGATGCATCGCAGAGGTATGGTTGCACACCTACCATTGATTGCAGAAATGAAGGAACCATGTGAAGCTTGCATGATGGGCAAGCAACAGAGGAAGGCGTTTCCACAAGAAAGCAAGAACAGGGCAAGCTATCCTCTAGAGTTGGTGCATGCTGACTTGTGCGGAAAAATGCCTACACAGGCCTTGGGCTGATCTTCCTACTTCATGTTACTTGTCGACGACTATAGCAGGAAGATGTGGGTGTACTTCCTTCGCGATAAGGCTCAAGCTTTTGGTAAGTTTAAAGAATGGCTTCGGCTTGTTGAAACTGAAACAGGGAAGAAGATGAAGAAATTCACGACAGACGGTGGTGGTGAGTTCACATCAACAGAGTTTGAAGATTTCTGCAAGAGTAAGGGAATCAAGCATCAACTCACAGTGGCACATAGTCCTCAACAGAATGGTGTTGCAGAACGTCGGAATCGAACCACCATGGAGATGGCAAGGTGCATGCTGAAAGGAAAGGGTTTGCCTAATCAATTTTCGGTAGAGGCTGTCAACACTGCTGTCTACATCTTGAATCGAAGCTACACCAAGGCACTTGATGGAAAGACTCCACAAGAAGCCTACACTGGTAAAAAGCCTTCTGTTTCCCATTTCAAAGTATTTGGAAGTGAATGTTATGCACATGTTCTAGATAGAGAGAGAAACAAGCTTCAACCAAAAAGCATCAAATGTATCTTCCTAGGGTACAATGAAGATAAGAAGGCTTATAAGCTTTATGACCCTGAGGCTAAGAAGATCATGGTGAGTCGTGATGTGGTGTTTAAGGAGGAGAAGCCACATGCAGTGGAGGAGGAAAAGAGAGCTTCCACTTTATCATCAGGCAAAGGGGCAATCCACTATGAACCTGGCCCAAGAGCTATCCCTTCTACACAAGAGAAGGAAGCATCATCTTCAAATGATGAGTCTGAAAGTCACCAACCTGCCGACACCCAAGTTGAAAAGCCATTGCCACGTTGGGTGAGGCAGCTCTATGATTCTGCAAACCCCATCCCACAGTCACTAGAACAGGTTGCAGATGGACCGAGGCGATCACAGAGAATAGAGGAACAGAGACGGGCAAGCGCCCATATTGTAAACACAGCCTTGATGGCTGATCTCATTCAAGAAGAAGCAAAGGAACCAACCAATGTGGAAGAGGCACTCCATGATCCGAATTGGAGGGCTGCCATGCAAACAGAATACAACAATATCATGAAGAATGGAACTTGGGAGCTAGTGGATCAACCCCCTAAGCGTAAAGTCATTGGCACCAAGTGGGTTTGGAAGCTAAAGTACAAGGCTGATGGTACTATAGAAAAGTATAAAGCAAGACTTGTTGCACAGGGCTACTCACAAGTTGAAGGCATTGACTTTTGTGAATCATTTGCCCCGACTGCAAGAATGACTACTATCCGAGTAGTACTAGCTGTGGCTGCACATAAGCGTTGGCCAGTCTATCACATGGATGTCAAGTCAACGTTCCTGAATGGAGACCTCAAGGAGGAGGTGTATGTGTCTCAGCCACCAGGGTTTGAGGCTGCCCACTCAGAGAACAAGGTATGTAAGCTGAAGAAGGCATTATATGGGCTAAAACAAGCCCCTAGAGCATGGTACCAATGGATAGATAAGTATCTCTTGGATCTAGGGTTCAAAAGATGTGCTTCTGATGCTAACTTGTATGTTCTAAAGAAAGGAGGGAAGACAATTGTGCTTGTACTCTATGTAGATGACCTTGTGATTACAGGAAATGATGATGCTCTTCTTCAACAAACAAAAGATGCCCTGAGTTCAGAATTTGAAATGACAGACTTGGGCTTAATGCATTATTGCTTAGGTCTTGAAGTTTGGCAGGAACCAGGAAAGATTTTCATCTCTCAACAAAAGTATGCAAGGCAGATATTGAAGGCATTTGACATGGAGGATTGCAAGGAAATTTCTACACCTATGGAGGTCAACACAAAATTATCTATTGAAGATACTTCACCTCCAGTGGACATTGGAAGATACATGAAATTAGTTGGCAGTCTCATCTACTTGTGCAATAGCAGAACAGACATCTCTTATGTTGTTGGAGTAGTAAGCAGGTTCTCTAATAAGCCTTGCCAAACTCATTGAAAGGCAAGCATGCGGATACTCAGGTATGTGAAAGGAACCACTGATTATGGTATTCTTTATGAAGAAGGATCATCTCTAGTCGGATACTGTGACTCAGATTGGGCAGGAGATATTGATACCAGAAAATCAGTTTCTGGATATTGCTTTTCTTTAGGATCAGGGATTTTCTCTTGGATCAGTAAGAAGCAACCGACTATAGCATTATCTTCTACTGAAGCTGAGTACAAAGCTGCATGCATTGCAGCATGTGAAGCAGTATGGTTGAGGAGGATCCTATGGCACATAAGAATACAAGGACAGGAGGCTACAAAGTTGAAGTGTGACAACCAAAGTTGCATGGCCATCGCCAAAAATCATGTTTTTCATGCACATACCAAGCACATAGAAATCCAGTATCACTATGTGTGTGAGTTGATTGAGGACGGGGTCGTGGAGATAACCTATCGCCCTACTGAAGAAAATGGGGCGGACATCTTCACCAAGGCTCTTGGGAGAGAGCAACTTCTTCGACACTTTCCAAAGCTTGGGATTGGACCAAGGAGGTAGTTCACCATTGGGTGGACATTGAGGGGGGGTGTTAGATATGCTCAATACTCCACCCTCATGTGACCACAAATGATCCATGGTGCTCTAAGTTGTAAGGCCCCCATTATGAGGAGAAGCCATTATGAGAGCCCGGACATTTGTGGAACCCTAACTTCCAAGTTAGATGAGGTCTATGTGTGATCGTTGATGGTTGAAGATGATCTTTGTGAGCCTAGTGGCTAGGTTAGGTAGGGCATAAACTTCCAGGCCATTGGGTGGCCATTTAAGGTGAAAATAAAGGCCCTGTGGCGTCGCGCGGTTTCCCCATAGAACCTTAATGGGGGGAGTGTAGAGGGAGGCTTGCCCCCTTCTGCGGGGTCCGGGGGGCCTATCCCCCCGGCCCTTAGGGCCAAGACGGTAGGACTTTTGGTCATGGAGATATTGTCGGATCATATATTTTACCGACTATTTTGTATCTCCCGACTATGTTTATCTATACCGAACCGCCTTGTAAAAGCTATATAAGCACGGCCCAGGTTGAGCTTTACATAGCATTGCACACTAGTAAGCCCTTCATCTAGAGTCTATCTAGATCACCATCTAAGCTCCATAGTGGGAGCGCACGGGTGGACAACACCATCATTGTAACTGCATTACGCTCGACAATATGAGAATTTGAGTTCTCTATCTCTCAGTCTGCGTCTATCTTTGTCTGCGTTTTTCTCTCAACTCTGTCTGCAGGTCTATTCGGCTGTGCTGTTTTATTTCTTACAGATGGCAATGTTCATAGCAACATGATTGCTTTCATTTCATTATTCATATCCATTTTTTGAGCGTGTAATTGAGAGAATATAGCATCAAACTCATTTAGATGAGTAGCTAGCAACACCATCTGTGTCCTTGATGCGAAGGTCATATAACTTTCCTATTAGATACACTTTATTTGATGTTGTTTGTTTTTCATATGTATTGCATAACTTCTTCCAAATCTCCTTTGCACTTTCATAGTCCAACATTGTAAAGTAACATTATCTGCCAGGGGCAGTCGAATGGTAGACCTAGCCATTTTATCCAACTTATTCCAATCATCATCATCCATGTCAGTAGGATTTGTTGAGATTCCATTTACTAGCTTCCATTACCTCCTTTAAATCAACAAATCTTTAATCTGATTCTTCCATAAAGCAAAGTTTGTGCGATAAAAAATTTGGATCTCAAAATGGTCTTTTCCTTATAAGTTATAGCTCCTCTTGGGAACACTAGCACTAGACCGTGATCCACTAGATATACTTGATACCTTTGATGCCATGATAATAGAGAATCGACTAGATTGATAATGGAGTTAAAATAATCCAAATAACACTGAGGCTAAAAAAAGGGTAACCGAGTGTCAAATTCTGAGATAATTTTGATAGGTTAGTCTCCGTAGAAAAATGGATCAATGAACAACAATGAATAACCAAAGAGATTATGTGAGAATGTATGTGCTCACAGTAATAAGTGTGTGAAGGAGTAAAATCAACCACTATATAGTTGAAAAACTCAAATCTCAAAAAAAAAATTACAAAAGTCTCCTCTGCAAAATGAGCATATGAACAATGTCAAAAACTCATAAAAATATGAGTACTAACATGTAAACGTGCATAGCAAATCACTTATTCCTGCATATAACCACTTATCTAAAAGATGCCAACTATGCTTATCCAGCACCTATGAACAACCAGCATACATCTCCTAAGGAAAGTCTTGGTAAGTCTTCCACCTACATCACGAAAGAGATCTCAAAATTAAGGTTTTCTCAGTTAAGAAAATCTCACCACAACCCTCTTTATCAATGCCAAAGACTTTACGCAAGAACTTAACTACTATATAAATGACCACATGGGCATACATAAGCAATATCCACAGAATCATACATCGTATGTGCTCAACATATGTAGTAAAATGGCACTAAAAAGCTGAATTTATAGTCCAAACACTAGCCAACAAAACCTACAAGTGTCTGTCAACTCCGTTCATTCGACCAAAAAAACCTACATAAACTTACAGTGGCTTCTCCAAGCACAACTGAAAGCCTTCCAAGAAATATGTAAGAAGACTCAAATGGTAAAAAATTCAGTGACGAAGTTAAATGTACACTACCCAGGAGACACAATCTCAAATGACTCTAGCTCCAAGATTGATCTTTATACCAATGTTTCCACTTGTGTAGTCGAAATTGTGCCAAAATTACAAAATTAAGTTATAATTTTTCTGTTTTTTGCACCCAAATAAACTCCTAGAAAATCGATGCAAAGAGCCCAAGAAGACACTTTGAAGGCTCCAAAATAATGTTAAGCTTAGGTATCTTCACTCATACAATCACCAAGCAATTAGGGCTTAGTGGTAGCAAAACCTACTTTTAAGTAGTCCTTGGGGGAACACTAATGTAATGGATGACCTCCTAGGAAGAGCTAGTACTTTGTCTTCCTTGATCGTTGATGTCCTGCCTTGCATGCAATCAATGGTGCCAACAATGACTCGGATGACCAGGTATGCCAAGGTCTATGCCTTGGTCGTCGCTTGAGTCGTAAGCCCTGGAGGAAGCCACTACAATCCACAAAGTGTGGGCGGGTGGGTGGGTTTGTGCTCGTTGTGCTTGCATAATAAAAAAAACATTTTGCTTCGAAAAGCTCTGGTACCTATGAAGTGGTCGGATGGTGCTGTACCATGATGGATTCCGCTTCTTGCGAACTTCTTGATGATGCCCTCACATTCCAAATTGAATCGTAGAAGGCTCATGTGGTACTTCGCATAGACTTGCAAAATATGATTACCTATGCAATGCATAGAGAGCATGATCAAACCACTACATGTTTTATTAAAGAACATATACAAAAGTGTCCAATGGTCATTTGGCCTTTCACATGGACACTAACGATAAAAATGCATTCATGTCTATGGGTAGCCACAAGTAGGAGCTTTTCAAAATCTCTTTGGAATGACTTAATATGAAGTCATTCCTACTTTTCAAAATCTCTTTGGAATGACTTAATATGAAGTCATGGTTCTCTCTCTGGGATGCATAATCAATGCCATCCTTCTTGTTCATCGCGGTAATCACATTAAAAGGTTGGTTTGGAGCTCGTTTTTTCCATTGTTATGCATAATCAATGCGATCCTTCTTGTTCATCGTGGTAATCACATTAAAAGGTTGGTTTGGAGCTCGTTTTTTCCATTGTTTACCTCCTTCTCCAGATGAGTGAAGTTGGTGATTTTTTTTTCCTTCTTTATTTCTTGATTCTTTTGTTTCCTTATTAGAGAAGCTTGAGTGACTTCATCCTTTAAATCCAATATTGCAATGGGAGGCCCCTGATTGGAAACATATCTCTATATTATATTCGCTCATCTAGAGTTGTCTATATTGCCATTGAAACTCTATTTTAAGACTTCACTAGTGGAGCATGCGATCATCGTTGCACATCTTCTTACTATGAAAAATAAAAAAAAATTGTGTTCTCTTTTTTCCTTACTACACTCCCCTTTTGTATTTTGTTTCTTATAATTATCCCCTGCATTGGGTCCTTCATAACATCATTTAGCAACTCTCAACGTAGTGCATGACATTGAGAAAATGGATCCCTCGAAGGGGATGATGGGTTTAGTCGACGCTTTTGCGCGAAAAAACCCCACGAGCTCCGGACTCCCGGCATTATTCTGCTGAGGAATTGCTTGATTTTGTAGTAGCAACAAACAGAAACTTACCCGTTCAGAGACGAAAATTGCAATCTCGGCACAGCGACGCTTCACAAAAGTTATTTGCCATATCTTGTGTCGCCGTGGCTAACAAATCCTTCCTGCATGCTATCTTCTCTACGTTCTTCTGTTTCTCCTCGCCATGGGGGAGCCCTCTCAAACTCAGGGTAGCTTCGGCTTCCTCAGAGGCGTTCTCGGCACCATTGCGGGCGGGCTTTCCTCGTTCGCCAGTCTCCCATTTGGAAAGCGCAAGACCCAAGAAGATGCATTGCTGCTGGATATATCCCCCCAATCCAATCCAGGTAGAATTCATCGAACATTGAGCCGTAGTTTGTTTGTTTTCTTTAATTGTTGAGCTTAATGTAGCGCATGCATTAGTGGGACCTATATGTCTATACTGAATCACGAATTTCCTGAAACGGGTCTCTATGCAGAGCCCTTTTCGGAACAGTTCTGGCTGTGTTATTTTCGTTTTCTAACAGAGGATATTCATCGGTTGTTCCCTCACCTGCATACTAAGAATTACAATTCAAAGCTTCTGGCGCCTGAAGACGAGCAACTTTACTATCAGTTGCAAGTAGTCTGAAGGGGATATAATTTTGAAAATCACAATAATTCAATGTAAGTGATGTGCAAGATGGCCGCCTTCTCATATTGCTTTGTGAATGGTACAGTGTATGATCAGAGTGACGGTGATTTGAGCAAACTATATCCAGACGTGGAGCTCTCCGAGACAAGAAAAAGATCACGACTGTCTGCAGATGAAGCTTTCGAGGGTTCAAGTCCACACAGCGGCGGTCAATTATACAATCAATTTCAGGTGAAGGATAAGGGAGGAAAACAGGAAACATGTTTAAATGACCGTCAAGTTGACCTTGGGGAAGTTTCAAGCCGTTTGGATGAGGTGCATCATCATCTGAATGAAGTTTCAGACAAGGACGACATGAACAGGTTAAGCTCTTGCAACATGTCAGATGCTTTAAACACAGAAGATGAGACCCAGCACAATCTCATCGTTTTCCTTGAGGAAGATGTCACTGGGCACGATGCAGCAGCAAATGAACTTGGGCGGAATTCTGTTCCAGTACCTGGTCTAGGGAAGGATTGTGGAGCACGACCTGATGCAAGGGAAGATTATGATGAGGGCATTGTGAATTTGCCGAGTGGGGCAATGACAAAAGGTTCAAAACAGAAAAAGTCTGTGGAGCATGTATTCTCAGAAGAAAGCCCAACAAAGAAGGTCAGGTTTCACGAATCTAACTTGGGTGACAGTCCAGCGAAGGGGTGCAAACCGCTTTTAAAGAAGAGTCTGGTAACAAGTGTGAAGCGAAAAAATATCAATGAAATTGTGGACCAGGGTATAGCAAAGAGAAAGCTTCTTACTGCAAATGAGAAGCCTGGTCATTCTGCGGAAAGAACATGTTCTTTTGGTGTGGGCATTCCTCCAATAAGGAAAAGGAAAAGAGCAGATGTTAGTAGAGCTCTTCAAAAAATTTACCCTGAAGACAAAAAGCAGACGATTGTGAACTTGTCAAGAGGTGAGGATCCAGGTGTTAAAAATTCAAAGGGTGTAACATTGAATAAGAAGCGTTCTATTCCTGTGGGAAGGACATCTGCAGTTAGTGTGGGCATTTCTTTGACAAGAAAAAGAAAAAGAGCAGTTTATTCAGAGATCAGCCATGAAGAAACAGAGCAGATGATTGTAGAACTCATTCAAACTGAGGGAAGAGGTGTAAAAAGAAGGAGGACTCTAACTTTAAATGAGACCACTGCTGTTCCTGATGGAAGAACATGTACAAATGGCATGAGTGGTTGCCTGATAAAGAAAAGAAACGTAGCAGATGAAAGTGGAGGCTTTCCAAAAATCACAGAGTATGAATCAAATGTACCCAAGGTAGTTCATGCTGAGATTATCCTCTTGTATGCCAGGAGCAAAGAGAGTTACTTTGGAGTGGTTGCCTTACTAGATGATACATCTATGATTCATGAAAAATGTTCCACCTGGATATTTTAGCATTTTACTTCTCTCCTATCTAAACAAGAACTTTAGGCATGATCCAATGATAATGTTGTAATACAGTACAGACAGTTTTATGCATACAAGGTTGAATATGCCAATTCTATGGTATTTACATTTTTATCCATCATAGTTTGTTCAAATTATTTCATCTTTCTGTAACTTGGCCTGTGTGCGAGTACACTCTTAACTATGTGTTGTTTTTTTTTTAATTATTATTTTTTGGACTTGTAGGGAAGAGTGAACAAAAAGTTGAAATGTAATGAAGAACCCAGAGAAGTAATCAACTGGTATGTGTTTTTGCATTTGCCTTCAAGCTCTTTTTTGTTTGATTGTTTTCACTTGAACTTTTGAGGAAAGCAGTTTAGTTCAAGCATTTTTTGTGGTAGGTGTAGCCATGAGTCATGAATGATTGATTCTTGCTGCTATGTATTTAGGATCTTTGAACATGATTGTGTTTTTCATCTGATTCACTTCTTTTCTTGTGTGTCCATTTTGCACATGTGCATGCTAAATTCTGCTTCCCTCTTCCTTCCCCTTTAGCCCTCCCCATCTATGGTGAGCTCTCTTTTTTGGTTTTATTTTGGATGCTCGTACTTTAATTTGATATTTTTTTCAAGTGTTTTAATCAAGTGCCCTCTCTTTTAATGTTGTTATGGTCTTTCTGATCTTATGGGCCATACACATATAATGATCTAAACCGTATGATTGATGGAGAGCC